>OY783201.1:20303470-20802701 GCA_963678675.1 Xiphydria camelus
AGGAGAGAGAGAGAGAGAGAGAGAGAGAGAGAGAGAGAGAGAGAGAGAGAGAGAGAGAGAGAGAGAGAGAGAGAGAGAGAGAGAGAGAGAGAGAGAGAGAGAGAGAGAGAGAGAGAGAGAGAGAGAGAGAGAGAGAGAGAGAGAGAGAGAGAGAGAGAGAGAGAGAGAGAGAGAGAGAGAGAGTATAAATTTATCCTCGGTATACTTATTCTAGGTATAACTTGGCTTTGGTAAAACTGGCCCTAAATATTTTTTAAAATATCACTAAGATTCGAGATAAATTAAAATGTGATAGAGTGGATGCAATGAGATAAAAAATGAACCAGAAGATCATAAAATTCTCATTTTTTCGGATCATTTTTGGATCGCATTGAGAATGATCTATTTATCATCGCGTTTTGATCAAATTGATATCAAATTTTTTTATTCGGACGCCTACTTATATTTCCTTTCGTGGAGCAGATCGATACTACTAACTCAGTTGACCCCTGGTTCTCATTATTTTCCACAGCAACGAGAGGCAAACTTTCTCTAGGGCAGAAAAAAGTAATCCTTTTTCTTTTCATGGTAAGTAATGGAAACAAGGCGCTAACTTCCTACGCCAACTTGCTTCGATCTTCCCCACCTTGCACTACGTCGAATGTCGTCGAGTGTCGCCTGTCTAGTCGTCGGGATGCAATTTTTCCGATTGGACGATCGCGCATGACAGATAAAAATCGATAATACACGCATTCGCAAGGCGTGTCGCAATTCGTGCTTATGTCTCTTGCCGAGCACAACATAAGGACCCGTATAGAGTATGTTCTCCCCTAACAGGTTTGTTAGGCATATTCTTGGTATGTAAGTATAGTGGCGTTCGGTATATAGGGTGACTTCGCCGGTTAGCCGACCGCACACTGTTTTCGACCAGATTTCAAAATAAGAATATCAGCGCATTTTTAATATTTTTGACTACGCCACTGGATAAATCCACCATTCAACTACATTTATAAGAGGTGGCATCCCCTTGCGGTTTAAGACTAACCTTAGAAAATGGGTGGTCGAGAATGGGGAAAAACAGCATTTTTTATAATATACATATCTTTTTTAATTTTCAGACAGATTTAGATACATTTTTAACACTTAGGCCAATTCTATAGTTCCTGTGGGTTCGATATGTAAATGTTTTAGTTTAAACAGCTGCGTATATGTTGGACTTGCGCATTGTTGAAAACCAAACTAATGTAATCTGGTCGAAAACCGGTGAAGTCACCCTATAGTTCGCTATTCGTTATTACCTACTTTACGGACCACTCGTCGAGAAGTGCGAGTAGCGAAAAAGTCCTGGGTCCGTCGAACGCGGAGTCAGGTGTGAATTTTGCGATGCCTCCAGGCGTTGCAGGTGCGCTTGCGTTTTCACGGCAGGGGTTTCGGGAGGAGGGAGTGAACGCCTTTCTGGTCTTGTTAACGCACTTTTCTTTACGTTTTACAGGCTCTTTGGTATTACAATTCAGCGGGACAATTATACACGTGGAGCGAGAAGTAATTTGCAAATACGAATTAGTCGTATACAAAAAGAAATAAATACAATATAATTCGGTTCCCTCATTAACATTTTTTATTGTAGATTTGACAAATTTGGACAAAATTATTTACCACGAATTTTTTCATTTTTCATTTTCAGCCTTTTTTAAATTGGAGAACGGTATTTTAAAATTCAACATGCGTGATAGTATTGTAAGTCTCTTTCTCACACTCGTTGCTTGGCATAATTACGTCTCTCATGCTGTCCAATGACGTCATAATACAGTAGAGAGAAACGCGCTTATAACCTTGTCAATGATTATTTCTTTGGATTTTCTTTTTTGAGCGACTTTGAATATGTATGAAAATTAGAAATTGAATTAAAAAATACGAATTCTTTTTTATGCGATAACCGAATTATGAGAAATTATTGTACCAAGCTCTGCCACTTCGATAGCGACCATCTTTTTATATAATATATGAGCTTTAGATCGAAATGATTAAGACAGATCAGGGCAAATTGTTATGGAAGTTGGTCCCTTGTTACCATGGAAAGTGACAGGAACGAGGGGTCAAATTCGTGTGCTAATTTATCACGCTTTCTCTCTTCAATACAATACTTTTCTGAGAACACTGGTAAACAAAAAAAATTATCAGAATTAAAACCAAATGGGCTACATAGATCTTGAGTCACTAGTTTCACGTTTTTGAGAAAAATTGAGGTGAAAATCATGGAAATCGCATTTCAGGGCGTTCCCACTTCATTTTTCTCAAAAATTTAAGGCGATGTCTTCGCGTTGCTTACTGATTCAGATTTAGCGTCGAAAAGTCTAGATATAGGTAAGGAAGCATTGATTACACAGTCACACAAAAAGAAAAGTGGGGTATACATTTGATGCAATATATGTTATCCGTAGTAATTTTGCCTCCTGGTCATGAATCCGGTGTCAAAATTTGGCCATCACGTCACAAATTTTTTTTTAATCTCAAAAAAACCATCAAGAGATGATTTTCGAAAAGTTGATGGACAAACGAAATTCGGTATAGGGGGTTTTTTGGGTCGCTGATCACGAATCTGAAGTCGGATTTCAAAAATTCAAGATGGCGGAACAATATGGCGGAAGAGATTTTTGAAAATCGACTGATTCATGCCAAATTTTGTATGAGGAGGTTTTTGGGTCGCTGATCACGATTCTGAAGCCAGATTTCAAAAATTTAAGATGGCAGATCAAATATGGCGGATGTGATTTTTGAAAATTTTGAATTTTTGCAAAAATAACCATATTCGTGATCAGCGACTCAAAAAACTCTCCTATACCAAATTTGGCATGAATCCGTCGATTTTCGAAAATCTCGTCCACCATATTGGATCCGCCATCTTGAATTTTTGAAATCCAACTTAAGATTCGTAATCAGCGACCCAAAAAACCCCTATGCCGAATTTAGTTTGTCCTTTAACTTTTTGAAAATCATGATCTCTGGCTGGTTTTTTTAGATTAAAAAAAATGTGACGTGATAGCCAAATTTTGACACTCTCTGGATTCGTGATTAGAAGGCTAAATTACTACGGATAATATATATCGCATCAAATGTATACCCCACTTTTTTTTGTGTGACTGCACAGTTTTTTGAGGTTAGAAAAAATGTGACGTGATAGCCAAATTTTGACACTCTCTGGATTCGTGATTAGAAGGCTAAATTACTACGGATAATATATATCGCATCAAATGTATACCCCACTTTTTTTTGTGTGACTGCACAGTTTTTTGAGGTTAGAAAAAATTGTGACGTAATAGCCAAATTTTGACACCGGATTCGTGATTAGGAGGCAAAATTACTACGTGTACATATACCGCATCAAATATGTATACCCCACTTTTTTTTGTGACTGTGTTATCTATCGTAATACAAATAAAGTCCGGACAAATAATACTATCGTAATACAAATAAAGTTCATTTGAAGACACAAGTGAATAAAGGTGTCATGTAACAAAAAGTTGGTTCTGAGATATTTGAGTTTGTAGGCCGCCTTCCATACAGTAGACATATGGAATACTAAATTTACTCCATGTAATATCTGGGTTTTGAATGGCATTAGAGCTATCCAAGATATACCAGAAGTTACATTGGGACATAACACTTTCATCCACTGAGTGATCTAATTTTTTTATAAAAATGTTACATGACACCTTTATCCACTTGTGTCTTCAAATATAAGTTAAATTTTATAGAGATGAGTGCGATGCTGCCTGCGGATGACAGGTGCCGTTCTTTTTCAAAAAACTTAAATATTAGCCGTTTTTTGCTTACGAATTTGTGTTAAGCATGTAAGTATTGAGGACAGTTGTTGATCGTGTTTCACGACGCAACTAAGTTTAAAAAAATAGACTAAATCTCATCGCGTCGCGTGGTATTTCCACAAAATCTGATCCAAATTTGATTGACATATTGTACCGATTAGCATCTCAAAATACAATCAACGACCGTTATAGACTTTCTAAAACTTAATCCGAATCCATAAGCAATAAAGTGGCTAGCATTTAAAGTTTTTGAAGAAAGGCGACCGTCATCCTTGAACACTATCACACTCATCCCAATGCAATTTAGTTCATATTTACTCGATTTGTATTGCATTATGAAAGATAAGCAGTGTTAGTTGAAGATTTTCTGATGCTGAATTTGAATCCGTAAGCAAAAAAAAATGGGTAATGCATCACTGTTTTGAGAAAAACGATATTAAAAAGCCTCTAAATTGCAATTTTTATGATTTCTACTTCATTTTTCTTGTAAACGTGAGGGGCTAGAGTTAAACGTTAAAAACATTTAGAATTATACACCCGAGATTTATATAGTTCGTCATAGCCGTCATAGAGATACGGCTTCATGTAATTGGCCGAGGTGGTCGTCATCCTCGAGTCTTCACCCTCTCCAACACGAATAACCTCGTAGCGATTATTACCGTTGGTCTGTGAGACTTTGTATGGTCTAAGGAACTTCTTCTTTATTTTGAGGCCTGGACCGAACTGTATCCTTGTACTGCGTAGCAGTTTTGCGTTTCCGATTGTAAGTCCGTCGGTTTTCTTCCCGGATCTTAACCAAATTGGCCTTTGCTAGATTGCGAAGCTCTTCACGATCGTTGTCAAATAATACAGTCGACTCTTGCTCGGTAGCCTGCATAATTCGGGGATCTTCTTTTCGTCGCATTTTCACTCCAAACACATTACCTCGAACGGGGTCGTTCCGACGCTTCGTTGATATGAGCTGTTTAAACATCGTTGTACCTGGTCGACGTAGCGGTACCATTTATCTGGGTGGTCCAGGGCGAGCTTCGTTAATATTGATATGACAATTCTGTTGATCCTTTCAACCTGACTGTTTCCTCTAGGTACTCCGGTGGTGACCTTGACGTATTCGACATCTGATGTAAAGACAGCTCCTCGATCGCTGATAACTCGTTGCGACGTTAATTTGGCTACAACTTCTCTCGCATTCGTCGTTTTTGTGGGATAAAGCCACACAAACTTTGAAAGTCCATCGACGACTACAAACAGATGTTTGTATAGTTTCGAGGTTGAAGTCATCGGGCCGAGATGATCGACGTGGTACGTCGACAACGGCACATCTCCTTTCGGAATATGTATGAGCTCACTTTCTTTCTTCCCCTTCTTTTTTTCCGCGAGAATACATGGCACGCAACAACTGATCAACTTTTCGAGCTTTCCCTTGAGCTTTGGAATATAGAAATTTTCCTGGATGTTTTCAGCTATCTTCTTGACGCCAAAGTGTGCACTTTTGTGAGTTCTGCGTATGATGTCCGCGTGCAATCAACACTTTGCCAGCAACCCTCTTCACCAGCAGTCCGTTCTCGATAACATATGCAACCCGCCACGCTGACGTGTATTGAAAGGGACAGTCTGTATGTACCCTTTTTTGGGGAAAAGTCCAATTATCCGAATTTCTTATTATCCGAATGGGGTCCGGTCCCAATTGATTCGGATAATTGGAGTTCTACTGTATCTATACTCCTTTGTCCCTGTTTAAGTTATTAGGATAATTATTAATTTCTAATGCTTCACGGTTTTTTCTAGCGAAGAAGCCTTTTCTGTTTGCAAGCACTTTTGTGTTTCCGAAGAGTATTTGGCGGCCAGTCTCTAGTCTATGCTCTGCTATTGCCGATATGAAAACCTGCTTCAGTCTAATGTACCTTTCATGATCTTTCTTTCTAGTACTGATTTTATTCCTGGTCTCTCCTATGTATACTTTGCCGCAAGTGTAGGAAACGCTGCATATTCCTGAGGATGCCAGTGGGACCTTGTCCTTAGGGGATTGCAGGATCTGAGAAATCTTTCTCATGGGTTTAACCCTTTCACTTCTACAGGCGTACATATACGCCTAGAACAGCCTGGACAGAGACGTATTTATACATACGTCTGGAGCAGCGAAAGGGTTAAAGATGGTCCGTATGTCTTATTTTTGCAGTACACTGGGTCAATATTATCCGTGACTCCTTGAACGTACGGAAGGGTGATGGATCTTCTCTTGTTGTTAGCTTCTTCATTATTTTCATTTTGGTTGTTGTCTCCTTGATCTTCCCGAGCAAACTCGTGATTGGAGTTCTTCCTCCTGATGAGCCTGGCGATAGTTCTTTTTATAGTGCGTCATTCGAAGCCATCATGCATCAATATTGTTTTTAGATAAATTAGTTTTTTTAGATGCCCTCTGGTTCCAAGGTTGCAATTGTCCTACTTACCAGTGAGCTAATTACAGATTAATTCTGTATGGCGTAATGGTGAGACAGTGTATTAAGATATCTGTTGGTGTGAGTCGATTTTCTATAAACTGTGTGACCTAGCGTTCCGTCCGTTCGTCTCCTCACCACAATATCCAGAGAGGAAGGGGATTTGGTTCTCCGATTCAGTTTCCATGGTAAAACGAATATTCGGATTCTGCCTGTTAATGTAGTCCAGGAATTGTTCCAGTTTTTCCCTTGCCTTATGGTTATACTACGAAGGTGTGATCCACATATCTGAACAAAAGTCTGGGTTTGTGTGGAGCATTTGTCAGGATCCTTATTTTAAAGTTTTCCGGGAAGTTATTGGCTATTACTGGCGAAATTTGGAAGCCCATTGCGGCCCCTAATGTTTGCTCGTAGTAATTATCTTGGGAAAGGAAATAGGTTGAAGTTAATGTTGTATACGTGGAATGAGATCTTTGTCAATCGCGTTCGAGGGGCGGATAATGTTTAGAGTGTCTTGTATTGGAACACTCGTGAACAATGACCCTAAATCAAAATTCACCAGTATGTTATAAAGTTGTGTCTCTACAGAATGTGTAGTTCTTAATGAAGGAGTCACTTTTTCCAACCATTATTAAGAGTATTTTGGAAAGGAAACGGGCAATGCTGTATGTTGGAGAGCCCATGGCACTTACGGTTGGTCTGAGTGGGGTGATCGAGAATGCTGCGCGCCAGCCAGCTATGTACCTATCAACCATATGGGGGGGAGGTACTTGGAGGAGGTGAGCAGTATAAGAAAGGAGTGTCCAGTATAGGACGTCTCAGTATCAGTAGGTCATCAGCCCTGATGGAGCAAACTGCAATGTTTGCGAAACGTTGGCAAAATAAGTAATTTTGGACGCGGTTACTACCCGGAAACCAAGAGCGGTAATACTCATAACTATAATAACAATGGCCGCCAAAGTTTAACATCTTTGACATGTATACGACCTTATCCCATAAAGAATTTAGTAGGAGAGATCGAGGTAAGTTGACGCGAGAAGAAGGCTCCTCGTTCCCATTACTTTCCATGGCAGAGAGGGGCCATCTTTCCGTGTCCACTTGTCCTATAGTTTCCTGCAATGGGCTTGAAATCAGTTTTTCCTCTATAATCAACTCAGTCGTTAAATTTTAACTTGTACACGATAGGGGAGGTCCAGGCAAGCCAATGTGGTAAACAGGCCCCTCGTTCCCATTACTTTACATGATAACGGGGGGCCATCTCTCCTAATGCGCTTTAAATCAGTTTCTTCCTTATAATTAACCCAAATAAATACAATCTCAGCTCGTATATGATACGATATATTGGGGTAAGCCAACACCAGAAGTTGGCCCCTCGTTACCATTAATTTTAATGTCATCGAGGGGCCAACTTCTTCCGATCTCTCGTACATATGATCTTCCATTCGAAGACAATTAAGCAAACAGTTCGGCCGACTGTCAAGTGCTATCTCTGGAGAGTAAGAATCAAAAGTACGCCTTCGAACGTTCTTTCGGACGCGATAACGGTCGAACCTCATCAGTGCGCGACAAGAAAAAGGAATACGGAATGCTGGAGAAGTCGTTGCCCGTGAGCCGGCATCGATTAGGCGCGACGGCGATGTCTTCGTCACGCGCGCGATTCGACGCAAGGACTTCTCGTTTGTGAATCAAAATAAGAAAATAAATAAAAATAAAACGACCCGGAATAAAAGACGCATGATCATGCGAACGACAGTTTCGCGATTAGACAATTCCTCGAGATGAGCGGCCGAGGAATCGTTAGATACACGACCCACGAAATCGATATTTTCTGCCGTGTCATTCGCGTCTCGATTATCGTTCGTACGCGTGCCTGTCTCAAATATAGGCTTGATCGTCAACTCTCGTTCCACAGCTTTCCATCCGTACGCGGTCCTTATATATGTAGATATACACGAGTATCCGTACGGTATAACGCCACGAGCAACAGTGATCTTTTTATCTAGTAAGTGTAATTCGCCTTGAAATATCAGCTGTTTGTGTGTTTATAGCCGAGATTCGTAGATAGGGACTTCAACTCGCGCGCGTATGTGCCTAAGAATTTTTCGGCGACCTTCTGACGTGTTGATCGCGCAAATGCAGACGTACTTGTTGAGATATTGAAGTAGATAAATAACTAGATTCCGCAACTGGGGGGTTCTGATTTCGTCAAAGAGAAGTACGCGGAAGAGAGGATGCGTCGTACAGTCGAATTTTCCGCAATGTCAATGTCCTGATCTCGTCGAAGGTGTAAGAATGGCCGAGAGGTGATTTGCTTGTCACTTAACAATTTTACGAATATTCGTACATTTTATTCGATAGAATAGTATGGAAATAGGTACACGCGGCAGTCTCGGAAGGGAAGCTGAGAATATCTAATAAGGATCCTCCCTTTCGGCGACGTATGATATGTAGACGGCTCCATACTAAAAGATTTAGGTACCTATAGGGTAAAAGTGGGATAAACGCCTCAGGTTCCTTTAAGTTTGAACGCTATTATCTCGAAACGGAGCAGAGATGTGTGAACAATCGAGAGCAGCTTTTTTATAGTAAAAATATAGATAAACCTTTTTTATTGTAACTCTTATTCGATATCTCTAATCGTTTTCAAGATAATTGATCTTGAACTTGCACTTCAATTGGAATGTTTATCCCACTTTTACTTACGTATAAATAGTCCCGACATAAATTGAGCCGAAAGCTGGACTAACGTCTTGAAACATTTTAAAAGTTATCATATTTTCCGATGTTTCTACACATTCGCGTAATCTAGGATACTTATAATACCGAATGTCCCATGGTAATGAAATCCCTAGGAGTAGATCCCCATCCCTTAGTACGGTAGGAACGTTAATTACCGGATATTGTGGTATTTTAACATACAGAACGCGCGAAGACCACGTGTAACAATTTAAAGGTCTCCTTTGTCGGAAAAACCATAGTTAATAAATGAAATATTCTTTCTCTGCAAATGATAACCGGTGTAAATTCGCGACTGAAGTCAATTCGCTCATGCGCGTGCAAAGGGGGACAAGTCTCACTACTATCGTTTTCGACTTGTCTCACTTTGCACGCGCATGAGCGAATTGTTGCTGGCTATCTAAACAGTTTCCAGTTTTGTTGTTAGACGGCAGATACGTCGTTAACAATGGCGTAGAAAAGGAGGCATGAAATTATCGGAAAATGAATCTATCTGTATATTGGTGTAATGATATTTTTTCTTCATGTCTTTGCCTCAATTAAGTATATCCCACATGATTAACTTGGCTTTTCAGTCGCGAGGTGCGTGATGACCAGACTCAATTATACGTCAACTTGAACGGACTCCTTATTAAAGACACAAGCGAGCACAGATGAGCATCTCAGAGCGCTCCGAGCGAAATCAAAGCAACTTTATGGGCACCTATTTCGGAGGAGAAATTCGTTCGGTTTGCCATGGGACATATTGTATATATGGGACAATGAAATGTCTGATGACAAACCGAGCTGGTGCTGAAATCTAAATTTCTCTGAAATTTGATTTCAGCAGTATTCAGACGGTGCTCAAGCCATTTATAGTTAGAGTTAGCTTCGCGAGAGAGCGGTGCGAAAGAGCGAAAAGTTTGAAACGTCAGATTTCCTGATAGCTTTCAATTCGATAGACCAAGGTTTTTGGACTAACCTCGGAATCGTAAATTTTTGAATAAACAAATGTAAAGTAAAATAGTACAGAATTTTTGGAAGTGTTAAGGAATAATCGTTCGAGTTTTTTCGATGAAATTCTCCAAATTTCTTGAAACCGTTGTTACGTACTGAAACCAGGAGAGGAGACCGTGGTAGGTTTCAACAAATTTTATGTTTCATTTTTTCCTTGTTTTACTGAAAATGAGAATTAGTTTTTGAGAATTATATAATATAGCTTAACATATTGGGAATAATTGTGAGGCAAGATTAAAGATATTACAAATATTAACACGAAGTTATAAAGGAAAACAACCATCTATGCGCATATTGCCCCACGCCCGGGTTATTTTGCAACAGTGCTTGGGGCATGTTAAACCACTTAACATTTTGAAGAATTTTTTAATACTTATTAAGTTATTACAATATCATATAATTAGTTAATAAGACTCGTCTAAATACTCTGAAATACAGTTAATACTAATAAAACAAGCATCGTTATCGGTATATGTGACGGATGTGCCCACCTTTTGCATTTCTGCTCCTTCGGTTTTGTTGTAAATATCATAGCACATCAAGCAGTACTCATTATCTGTGTTTTTCTTATATAATTTTGCATTGTGTAGTTATTATAATGATTGTTACAATCTACCCCGAGTACAACATTTTTTCTATTTTCTTAAAATTTCAACTTTTTATGTAAGAAACAAAATGTTTCTTAGGATCAAATGAGAGACAAATATAGAAGATAAAACTTAATCTCATTTTCATATTTTAGATCGAATAATCGTAATATCGCTAAAAAGTCTATGCTTCGAAATTATTAAAATTGACTTACACGTCTGGCTTAAATACACTTTTTTAAATAAAACTATAGAATTGTGTTGATAGCATATTGCTTTCTACTGATAAGAGGCCAAACTACGACTCAGCTAAACCTATAACTCATCTTCCGTTGGAGGGTTTCTTATTAGAAAAAATTGATGTGTTGCTACTTATCCGTGTTGCAACCTACCCCGTTCTCCCCTTTCCGATTTGCAAGTAACTTTTGCTTCCTTTGCCACCGATATTAAGTATTACTGTACGACGAGTAGGTTACAAGATTTTCATGAAGTTTTTGACAATTCCCTTGCATATCCTCTTGTACAGGTGCAAACGGAGATCTAACTCGTATCCTATTCTGAAGATGACTTGATGGACGTTAGACAATGTTGGATTTGTCACCGAACGCCTGACACCCACAGCACATTAATTGCAATACACGCTTCCCGTTTCAACTATTCCAGCGTTAAATAACTTTTACTTCTTTCAAGCTATTTACCTTCCACGAATTCTTCATCGTAAGGGGCAACGATCGATGATTGTGACTAATCGTAGACAAGTTCGCCTATTAAAACTGAAAGGCAATTCAGTGTGTCGAACTGTTGCTGCAATTATGTCGCAGTTGGAAAGAATGGACCACTAGCAAGTGAGTTTACAGCGTCCGATATTTTAAATCAACTTTATCTCCTTTGGAACAACCATCGCCCGAGCTCGCGGTCTATTCTGCGATTAACGTCGTACGCCCCCCGTGGCTCTGCTCGGACGATGGTTGTTCTAAAAAGAGGTAAAGTTGATATAAAAAAGCAAAAATTGTAAACTCACTTGCAAGTGGTCCATGCTTTCGAACTGTGACATAATTGCAGCAATAGTTTGACACACCATATTGCCTTTCAGTTTTAATAGGCGAACTTGTCTATAATTAGTCGCAATCATCGATCGTTGGCTCTTACGATGAACAATTCGTGGAAGGTAAATAGCTTGTGAAAGAAGTAAAAGTTATTTAACGCTGGAATAATCGGAACGAAAAACGTGTATTGTAATTAATGTACTGTGGGGGATAGGTACTCGGTGACAAAATATTTTACAAAATTTTCTTTTTATTTGTCGAATAGGAAGAAAAAGTTACCGCCGATAAGGCTTGGATCTCAATTTAAAAAATAGAAGTAAAACATACGATTACTCCGTGATTTATAGGAGAATTAATCTGTAATTTGCCACAATCGTTGTGCTTGATTTTTAGACATGTGTTTTAAGTGAATACATTTTATTTTTTGAGTGCCTGAAGTGGCGCGCGGAAAATTTAAAGCGCTTCCAGTCGTTAATCCAGCTTCCGACTAAATTAAGCGTAGTTCCGGTAGGATAAGACGAAATGAGTTGGAGCAAGAAGCAATAAAACCAAGGAGTCAACGTCCTGCGCTAACTCATCTTGTTTTACCGCATATTATAAATTAGGGGAGATCGGAGCAAGTCCACGAGGGAAGTTGGCCCTTCGTTATTATAGAAAATAACAGGACCAAGGGGCCATCTTCACGTGCCAACTTTCTGCGGTTACTTTTAGGTACCTGTTACTAGATTAACACTAGATTTATGGACGGTTTCGACGTTATAAAATGGACATTTTGGCAGATAATTATCTCGATAACTACGAAATTTTAGTCTATGCTACTATATCTATCTTGTACGGCGAAATCTAATCTACAAAAAAGTATCTCACCAATTTAGTCTAAAACTTCATAGGTTACTAGATAATCGAAATTGAATGGTACCTACTCTGAATAAGTCACCCGTCAAATTGACGGGGTTCCGTAAATCTAGTGTTAACAGTAGCACCATCGTAACTATTTTTGCAACGGCTCGTCTCTCTTAAACAAAGAAAAAGGAACGATCGAAGGGAAGATTCCTATACAGTTACACAAAGGCGGCTGATCCGTTCCAGCTACACTCGGAAATGAAATCAGAGGTCAAGTTTGCCCACGTGAATTCCTCGACCAGATTCTCAAATGCGACAATGCCTACGTAAATAGTTTCTAGGGGGCCGAATATTTATGGATTGCAGGCGGGCAGCAGCCCAGGTGTTCGCGCTTTATGTAGGTACGTGAACAGATTGGGTTTGAGAGAGTCGGGTGTGGAGTTTGCCTTTCGATTTGCCGTTTCTTCCAGTCGAGAAACCGAGTCCCAGCTGCGATCGATATGTATTTTTACGCGGGGAAGACCGGGGCAAGTTGATGTGGGAAGTTGGCTCCTCACTACCACAGAAAGTAATGGGACCGATAGACCGACTTCAATTTCCTTCGACTTCGTCCAACAGTATCAATTACGATGAATTTCGCATTTCCACATTATACTGCTGTTTGCTAGAGTCAATGGGAGATTCGTTGTTCCTTTTATATCGTCCGTAAGACGCACCGTTAAGGACACGACTTTCCATCTCTTCGTTTACCTACTTCATTTAACGGCCGGTCGTCGCATCGCCTTTGAAAACGAACCAGAGGTATCTGCGTAATTCTTCTTAATAAAGTCATGGTCATTCATTCGGCGAGGTACTATATGACTCGTACGTCAGGGACGTACGTGAGACCTAGTCTAGTGAAACAACTGGACGATTTCTATACACATAGTACCTGCGACGTATATTTTATTACATGCAGTATAATTGTGTGCTCTGAGTATACATATCTTACAAACGAGGCGTAGAGCGCGCGAGTCGAAGCCGCAACTCGTGACCTGATAAGGATAGATATATTTAAGAGGACGAGGTAACTTTTGCTTGCGGTAGATTTACATGCAGCACCAATTTGGTGATAATATATCTTCCTACGCGTTTCGTGAATTGAGTTGAAAAACTGGGAAATGTTAATACAGAGTACTCTCTGGTATTTATTTTATGTTTCTCTGCGCAAGTTGATCTCTCGTTGTCGTTGAAAGTAATGAGAATGAACGGCCTACTTCCTCTATCAACTTGTTCGGTTTCGCTTAAGCTGAGTATACATTTCAGCACGAATGCGAACGAGATGTCTGAGTGACAGAAGGTCTCGGGGTTTCTTATTCCTGCCATTCGTGCTCAGATGTACAGGGTAGAAGTGGAATAAATGCCCTAATTGAGATGGAAGTTGAAAACCAATAATATAGAAAACGATTGAAAATGTCGAAAAAAAAAGGTTTGAACAAAAAATGTTCGTCTCTGTGTTTACTATAAAAAGGCTGCCTCTGATTTTTTTTATATATCTTCACTCTATCTCGAGATAATAACGTTCAAAGTTAAACGGAAGCTAGGGTGTTTATCCCACTTTTACCTAATACAGGGTTTTACGCAGATCGCGTCGGACTTTCAATCTGATAGAGATGCTAATGGCGCATGCGAATACACCTTGATTTTCGATTTTGCTTGCTACCATAACCTCCTTACACGTCGTCAAAATATGTATTAGGAGGTTGCATTGAAAGCCGCTGTTCCTGTAGATAGCTATGAGAGTGTATCAAATATAAACGGGATTCATTTTGTAAAAAATTCTAACTTTATTTAATTAAGCTTAGAAACATATATTATTTTTTTACGTTATCTCCCGCCCTAGAAATACATTTTTCCCATCGGATCGGGGTGGTTTTTTATTCCATCATCGTAGAAACTCTTCGGACGTTCTTGTAGTCATTGGAGCACAAATGTTTCCATCGCGTCGTTGTCGTCAAACCGTTGGCCTCCAAGCGCTTCTTTGAGGGGTCAAAAAAGATGGAAGTCACAAGGGGACAAGTCGAGACTATATGGCGGATGTTCCAGTATTTTCCAGCCCAATGCATCCAATTTTGGCCTTGTGGCAGTGGCCGCATGAGGCCTGACGTTGTCATGCAAAGGAATGACACTTTTCACCGATTGCTTCTTCCTTTACCTTCGAAATGATCATTTCGCGGCATCCAGTAATTCACAATAATGTTGCGCATTAATCGTTCCTTCCATGAGATTTCGGACCACCTCAATGTTGGCTTTGGCCACACTCGTCCTTGGGCGGCGAGAGTGGCTCTCGTTCTCAACATTTTCACCCCCTCTAGAAAATTCTTTGTACCATGCAAACACACAAGTTTTTGATAGTGTTGTCCCCGAACTGTGCCTGTAATCGCCGCAAAATTTCGGTTGGATTCACTCCCTCCTTGGCCAAAAACTCGATTATAATCCGTTGCTCCATGGAGACATGCACTTCTGTCTCGCTCATGGTTTTGTTTTTTATACTAAAGGGACTCGAGCGAATTGCGGTCGGCTCTCCCTTCTCCCAAACGGTACAGGTCATCTGCGCATGAACTTCTTCAAAGTCACGGACCCCTCCGTAATTAAAAAAAAAATCAGTCCCGTTTATATTTGATACACCCTCGTACTTATGTCGTGTGCAGTGACAAATACTTTTTGTATCACTAAATTATGGACATTTCTCATTAAGACTCAGTCATGAAACTGCCATTTTTGGTTAATATAAGTCTATGTCTATAATCTAAGAAAATGGAACGCGACAAGTTTTTTTTTCAATGTGTACTTCTACACTACTTTGATTGAAAAAAAAAGTGCTGCTGCAGCTCATCAATAACTTGTGCAAACTTATGCTGAATCTGCTCCATCAGAAACAGTATGTATACTGGTTTCGTCACTTCAAAAGTCGAAACTGTGATGTTCACGACAAACAACGGCCAGGTCAAATAAAGAAGTTCAAAGATGAACAACTGCCAGCTCTATTGGAAGAAAACCCTACTCAAACGCTCAAAGAATTGGCTCAACAGCTTGAAGTCGATACGAATCTACAATATCATGATGTTCACATGCCATGGGAAAAATTGAAAAAAAAGGAAAGTGGCTGCCACATGAATTGACCGGAAATGCCATTGCTGATCGTCTGAACATCTCAATTTCTTTGCTTGCAAATCAAAAAAATAAAAGTTTTATATGGCGTATTGTAACCGGCGACGAGAAATGAATCTATTTCGATAACCCGAAATGAAATAAATCATGGGTTGATCCTAGCTAACCGTCAATGTCGATACCAAAGCGAAACAGCCACGGTTACAAAACAATGCATTCAATTTGGTGGGATATGTGGCAGACGTCCTTTATTATGAGCCGTTGAAACCGAATGAAACAATTACTGCCGAATGTTGTCAACAACAATTGGAACGTTTAAATGATAATTTGATGCGAAAACGACCATCAATTGCATGAAATCGCCGAAAAGTGATTCTTCTTTACGACAACGCTCGACCTCATGTTGCTTGAGCCGTGGAAGATACATTGATGGAGCTTGAACTGGAAGTTCTCTCGCACCCAGCATAAATTCTCCAGACCTGGTCTCGAGTGATTATCATTTATTTAGATCGATGCAACACGACTTGGAAGATACACACTTCCATAATTACCAAAAAGTCAAAAATTGGGTTGCTGAGCGGATTAACTCAAAAAGTAGACAATTCTCTCATCGTGAAATTCAACTTCTGCTAGCAAAGTGGGAAAAAGTTATAGCTTCCGAAGGCAAATACTTCGATTGTGGTATTCACACATTTTATTACGACATAATGTTTTTGAAAGAAGAAAAAACAGCGGCTTTCAATGCAATCCCTTAATATAACGAAAAATGGTTAATGCTTTGCTGAATGAATACCTACCTTGGATTCTAAAAAAATAGCTTTAAATAAGTGTTTTTTTGCTGAATTAAACATTGTTATAGATCAGATGCATCATTTAGTTTCCTAAAAAAGAAACGAAACGAACTGTGTTAACTGGTGTTTGAATTGATCTACGCCATGTTTTTATCGTTTTATTTACTATTCAGTTTGTGAAGTTGTATGTGAAAAAAGAAGGCATATCTACAGAAATTTTCTGAATTCATTGCATTTAAAATTAAATTAATTTGGGGAACAGAGAATAGCTTATTTCTATCCTGCAGGGATGGAATTTTTGAAACATACACTAAAACGACGATCCCATTACTTTCCGTAAAAAGTAATATCTGTAACTTTACTCTTCACAGTGGGACGCCTAGCTCCTTATAAATATATATGGTAGGTACTCATATGTTTGAAGCGCAAAAATCAAGTATATCTTTAAAGGGTACACAATGTCTAATGCAGCTAACTGTCAATAAAAAGAAATTTTGTTTGGCCAAATTACAAAGTTTTAAAGTTAATGCACATTTCAAAAATGTGTACCTACATTAACTTTGAAACTTCGTAACTTTGTCAACCAATTTCTTTTTTTAATGATCAGTGGCTAGCTTCGTCAGAAATGTTGTACCCTTTAAGAATATATTTGATTTTTAGGCTCAGAAATACAATACATATAAGCAACTAGACGTTCCACCGTGAAGGATGAAGTTACACAGACTTGCTACGGAATCCAGCTAGAAGCTATTTCGTTTTTGAATCGTAAAAGTTCCACTGTAATCTTAAATATATAAGTGATGAATAATATTTTTTTTAACCGATACAATCGGCTGTCTCTCTCTCTCTTTACCTTGTAAATAATTCTCAAGAATGAGTAATTTTTTACAATTCTAGATCAGAAATTGCCATTAGTAAAAAACACAATTAAAATTAGCTAAAGCATGATAAATCGTTTGATACTTCCGTATAATACTAGTTGTTCGCGGATTTACTCCGAGACTGGACGTGAACTGCCGAAAGCGCGAACCAATTACGGGTCGACTGAGTCTCCCTATCACTTACTATAGGTATCGGTACTGCGGAAAGCTCGGATGAACCGTTATTGATTCGCACATTCGACACAGTTTCCGCCCAGTCTCACAATAGATCCGCGAACACCCGGTATATTTCGCAACATATTTGTACAAAATATTATATATTCTGTCCCTCGGAATCCACCGAGCTCACTAGCGAGGAATAGAAAATGAACGCGATATTACATCGATGAAGCGTAATCTTTGATTCCATTTATTATAATTCACGGAAATTGACCAAGTTTCTCGGCTTCCGTATTTTCTATCTCCAGTTCGGAACGTTGCAGTAGATGTAAAGTGTTCGCCTTGTATACGTCTGCGTGAAGAATGCAATCCCTGAAGCGAATGGGGCTTTTCTGAGAAAAGACGACCGTTAGTCTGGCCGCGTGAAAATTTGTGCGTCGATGAAAAATTGCTGGCGATTCGCGCCGAATGGCTTGCTTTATCGTGCAGCGCACGCGTACGTGCAAGCGGCTAGCCAATTAACATCGTTCGAGCCGTGTTGATTTACCGTACCCTTTAATAGTAGCTCGCTCCGGGTATACCTGTTCCCCAGCGCTGGGAACACGATTATTAACAAGCAAATAATTGCAGGCTAGCGACCGCCGTTCCCTGCACTGGACTGCGAATCATCGACACACTTCCCTCCGGGTCGCGTCCGTCCGACGATTCCTTGCGATGAGCATTGAAAAGGGCATATACATCTAGGAGATTGACGAAGCTGTAGGGTCAAATTTACAAATTTGTTTTTAGAGAAATAAAACTCTTTAATTTAACAGTAATTTATTTACCTAAAAATACTGTACTGTACTTAGCATTTAACGGGCACTCAGTCCTTTTTGGACCATTGTACCCGAGCCACACTTGAGGCCACTCAGACAGAGAGGAGTCCCCCCCACCGCCCACGACCCCCGGTGAGCCCTGGGCCTCCATGCAGGAGGCATGCAGGAGTCCCCTAGCCCTCCCAGGTGTCCCAACCAGAGGGGGGGCCCCTCCCTGTCCTCACTCACTGGGGAAGGGGGTCCTCCATGCAGAAGCCCCCCCTCACCACCCCGAGTACAGCCGGTCATAGCTCGATCCCCGGATCCCGGATACCTAAAGGTCAAAGCACATCTAGGCGAAGCGAAGCGACGCGCCGCGAAGCGCGGCTGTGCAACGCACACTTGGGCGAAGCGAAGCGCGGCGAAGAGAAGCGCGGCGAATTCTATCCCCTTCTCTACCAGGTATAAACAGCTATACCTGAAAATATCCATATATGGATACCCGGGTAGAGAAGGGAGGGAAGGGAAGCGCCGTGAAATGTCAGTCATTTTCACATTTTTCGCCTTTTTCATTCATTTTCGCCCTTTTCAAACTGATGAACGCAACGTGAAATGAGCCGTGTACATGTTTTGTTTTGAGAAATGGGCATTCGTGAGGAAATAGTTATTTTCGTTATTAGGGCGTGAAGCGCTGTTTTTAACGAGTGTGAAGTTTGCCGCACGAGCGAAGCGAGTACGGCAATCATACTCGTTAGAACGGCGCGAAACAACCGAATAACGAATTCTATTTTTTGTCACTAAGTGTCAAATACGAGATTGACGATTTCACGCACTGCGCAGGTTATTTCACGCACTGCGCAACTTTTCACGAATTGGTGTGTGAAAGATGATTTCACATGCGTCGAGGACGCCCATGAAACCGAGTATTTGACACTGAGTGACAAAAAATAGTATATATCATTCGGCGGAAATCCTCGGATTTTTAAGACTGTGTTTATATAGATCGTAGACTCCTCCCCAAACCATGCCTCGTGTTACTACCTAATTAAACACAGTCTGAAAAAATCTCGAATTTCCGCCTTATGATATAAGATACTATTTCGTGTGAGAAAATTCATTTCGTTGACGAGATCTATCTTGGAAAGGATTTTCGAATCGTTAACGGAAGTGATCGACGAAACTTTACATCCGTTAAGGAATTACATTCCGTCCACGATAAACATTTCTCGTGGCGCTTCGCTTCGCCGCGCTTCGCTTCGCCGAGCTCCGCTTCGCGGCGCTTCGCTTCGCTCAAGTGTGCGTTTCCTCGTAAGAATCAATGGAAATATAAAAGGTAGCTGCGCTTCCAGTCGCACAAGTGTGCTTATCCTAGGTCGCGGCGCTTCGCTTCGCTTCGCTTCGCTTCGCTTCGCTTCGCGTCGCTTCGCTTCGCTCAAGTGTGCGTTACCTCATAAGAATCAATGGAAATATAAAAGGTAGCTTCGCTTCGCGGCGCGTCGCTTCGCCTAGATGTGCTTTGGCCTTAAAAATACATCTCTTAGAGTATCTTACATAAAATTTACGCCTAAAAGTACTCCAAAATATCGGAGTAATCGCCATTAGTAGCGAAGGTGTCGTCCAGTGTAGCGGATTTATCCAAAGACAAAATAGATATCAAAGAGATTCTTAAAGAGTGTATTAAAGTAGGTATCTATAGTCATTATCATAGCCAATTTTTAAAACATTGATTTATAAGAAAACGACAGCCATTTGAACTTGAGTTATCGATTTTTCGTAAAAAATTCAGTCGTTGTCAGACTACGGAAAAAAAATTGGTGTTCAAAAAATATTTGTATGACAAAAACCGCGCAATTTTATGCAGAATATGCTCTATTAACTTAATAGCAATCGATTCAGCCGTTTCCAAGATAATTCGACCACCGATTTCGGAAACGAAATATCGCGCGAAAAGTTTCTTCTATGGATTTTCAACGTCCCTAGAACTGACAGACGCTCCTTAATAACCGAACCGTGCATGCTCGATTGGGTAAGCGGTAGAGAAAACCAGGGCAAGTTGAAGCAGGAAGTTGGCCCCTCCTTGCCATAGAAAGTAACGAGAACAAGGGGTCAACTTCCTCTATCTACTTCCCTCGGTTTTACTTACATGGAGAGAAAGGTTTATTAGAGTATAGTAGAAATCTAATACCCGATAGTAAAATATTTATTACGTATAGGGACAAATAAATATTTATTACTGAGTACAAAATCAATATAGCCGTAGGTATTTAATAAGTTTAAATAACTTTGAAGTTAATATTGATTAATAAACAAAATTATCATGGGGTATTAAATTGTTTGGTATTCAAAAAAATTAGATCGTGCCCTCTGAGTCGAATGTAACTGAGTTTTTTCACCCCGAGCCGGTCACCCATCCAAATACAGAAGCCATTGATTTTGCTGCTTAAATTCGTCGATCGGCCAGTGTCCTGGAGTTCTCATCTGTTACATATTCCTGAGTAACATATGCTACATTTTTTAAAATATACGGTAGAGCTTATGATGTTCATAATAATCTGAGATATAGTCGAAGATCTTATAATAAATTTTAGAGGAATCTTAGAGGACATTAACCTTCCTATCTCTTCGAAACCGAAAATGCTAGCGCAACGAGAGTTACACGTACTATGAAGCTATTGTATATAAAGGTAAATATCACATAACGGGACAATTACTGTCCTTGGCTAACAATTTTTTTTTATATAAGTTTTGTGGAAAACAAAAACCCTGCAAGCATCAAATATATTACTGCTATTAAGTTTACACTGAAAAATATGCCATTGAGTGGTACTTTCATTTTTTTTTAAATAACTTCGTAAGCATTTCGTCAGTTCGGCAATCGTCCCCTATTTAAATTACTAGAACCTTTGGTTCCTCCACATGAGTTTCAAATCACTTTAGAAAATGAAAATTATATTTTCTAGTACAGTTAGGCATGGTTATTCATCACAAAAGTTAGTCCACTGAAGTACAGTAACACTCTAAAGTATGTTCTTCGTGCGATGTGGCAACAACGTTTGACGTACAGTAGAGGAGAGTGTCCAAATATGGGGTACTTTTTTTAAAAACACTATAATAAAAAATGTAGTGTCTTTTAAACACTATTTCTAAACTTTGCGTTTCCTTGAACACTTTTTAAGCATTTAATAAGAAGAAACAGGTTTTTAAAAAAATGCAGAAGAAAATATGCAGCATTGAAAAAAAGTTTCACTACCCCATATTAGGAGCATACGTTATCCTAATATGGGGTACACTATGTTAACACGTAAAATTTGAAAATAACTAAAATTAATTTGGGTTTTTTGTATAAGAACTATTTATTTATGGAAATGAAATATGAAAACTACATCTAACAAAAGATTTTTATCTTATGAACCAAAAAATATACTTATCTAAGAAGAACACAAAACAAATCTATTTACTAGCGCAAAAGTCACAAATATACCGGCTTTTTTCACAACAAGCACATTCAACGTGATTCCATATGAAGCAGCCTTGACACATCACCCATTCTTCGCCTTTGGGGTACCCCAAATTAGGAATTGATAGGAAACCCATATTAGGAGCAAATTAGATTTTTAGGAGGGGCGACTTTTTGCAAAAAATGTGTTCTTTTAAAAAACAAAATCATTTCCATAAACTACGCAAAATTTTATATAGAATGATATTATTAAAACTTTTAAAACTCACCTTTAAGTCTCCTTAAACATCCAAAATGCAACACGACTAGAAAACTTTCCTTACAACACAAAATTATTATAACCTCAAACGTCAAAACAGAACACATGTTTGCTCCAAAAAGAGAATGGGCGCTTTCTGACAAGTCGGTGATTAGTATGCAATGTACGAAATAGATGTCGGAACTAATACTTACTCAAAAGTTAACTACCCCATATTAGGAACTATCCTCATATTATGGCACTTTCCTTTAGTATTTGTATGTATCTGTGAATTCAAAAATGGAGCCCAAAACATCTGGTCATGTTGTAACGTCATGGAACGTTGCCATATTGACTTATCAAAGGTTAAATTTATAAAGAACTATTAATAAAAAAAATAACAGGCTTCTTAATGAACGTGAAAATTGGTATAGATGACTTTAGTTCATTAAACTTGCTGTTTAAAAAATTTCAGAATTTTTTCACTATTTTTCTCAGAAATATCGCGGTTTGTTAGTTATAACCCATAAGAACACATGTTATTTTGTTATTCAAAAATCTTTGCAACGAGCTTCTTAAAAGACTTGAAAATTTAACTGAATTTTTTTTTACTTCAATCTACCGAATGCAATCATTTTCAAGCATTTCTCACTATTTTTAGTATAACGCTCGAGAATCTTTAAAAGTCTCCTAGCTCTGGTACGAGTACATTTTTTGAGTCTATGGCAATGGTAACTTTTGATCAGGAGGTCACAAACTAGAATATATGTGGGGAGTACAGGAAGATTTCAGTACAGAACCAGTTTCCATAAGATTTGTGTGCTGAAACAATATAGATACACGAAAAAAAATTTGTAAAATTAGAAAAATCAAACATTAAAAAACAAAAATCTATGCATACGCACGCACATTCTTGCGCATAATTATATGGAGGCAAACACGTGCTCACAAGATCGCACATGATCTTGAATGCGTGCTTGAATTGGCTGAAAAAGAGCATATACAATAGTTTCAAGTAAAAAGCGGCAACTTTAAAGACCCCCCCCCCCAGAACTGCTTATTTTTTGTCTAACCGGGTGATACCTGAATCGGTAGCTCACCAACTACAAAATACGTGATTTTTAGCAAAAAATTTACAGAAAATTTGATTTTACATGATTATTTCGATCCAAAATAGACCGTATGACAGAAAGCAAAAAGTATGAACATTAAGGTCCCAAAATTCAAAAACTTTCCATTTTTCGTTGTTGCGGCAATGATAACTTTTAATCAGAACATAAAGATCTACAACATATGTGAAGCCTAGCAAAATCCACCGGGACCCGGTTCCCATAAGGTTTGTGCGGGGGGTCCTTTGTATAATATTTCTCATTATTAGATGCAGTTTCATTGAACGTGGAGTGAAATGTTTAGTAAATGACTTTCTTATGATAACGAAATATTTATTATTCCGTAATAAATAAAGGTTTAATAAACCAATCTTAATAAACTGTTCTCTCAGTGTAGTCGTTATACGATCGTACAAGTATACGAGTGCAGGAGTGATGTCGAGCGTAATAAAAAGTCGAGGGCCAAATAAGTACCCAGTTGACTGATTCGTTAATTGATCGTTCGAGCAAAAAGCAGTGGGAACGTTATTTTGCTATCAAGGACCTTCCTTTTTGTTCGCGAAGTGGATGTCGAACCGATACAGAAGAAAAAAAAATCATCGAGATCATATCGTTAAATGCACGCGTATTTCGTGTTACATCCAGTCAGGATAGATACGTTAATTAAAAGGTGCATACGTTTGGCCCTTTTCTAATTGAGTAGAGGAGGTTGAGACAGTTGCTTCAGTCTCTCCTTAACTGGTAAAAATTTTATAACTACATATATGTATTGAGATTCTTGGTTACTTTCTTTTCCTTTCTGTCACTCGAAAACCAACTGTACGGAGGCAATTATTTTCTTTTTTGAATTACGTATTATACCCTTGAGAAGATTTCAAGGACAATTCGGTGACTTCATAGCGAAAAAAATTTGTTTAAATACCAATAAACGGTTTTTCTAAGCCAAATTTTGTTTGTCCATCAATCATTTGAAAACTACATGTTCGACAGTGATTGTTTTTTTTTTAATTACGTAGTACTCCGAGAAGGTTCATAGTGCCATTAAATGTGATCCTATAGTGTCGAAATTTTTATAAATGCTAAAAGATGGTTGAGTAGAGAGACGGACGGAGGAACGGACGAACTTATAGATGAATGACGTTATATAGGGGGTATATTACGAGATAGCTTTAAACCTTTATAAAAAATAAGCCTAAAGGTCCTGAACATTTATTTCCAACGTGCATACCATAAATTTACCTAACTTGCAAAACTTTTTAACTTCAAAATAAAATGATGAATTGACTATAAGGGCTATTGGATTAAACAAAAATTAAAACACTTAGTCCCATTGTGAACTATAACTTTTGATATATATAAACATTGTAAATTTTTTTATTTTGTATTTTAAAAAATAGAAAAACTTGGTGTTGCAAGTCAGATGACAACTGCTCCATACTTGCAACACAGTTGGTTTTCCACAGAAATTCAATTCGTAGTGCTCGACATTTATCTTGCAAAAACGATTATATAAAAAAATTTTAAATAAGAAACAAGGCATTTATAGTAATTTATATATCGTCTCTGTTTTAAAAAGGGGTAGGTACAAAACGTTTTAAAAATAAAACTAAAACTCATTTACAACTGAAAACATTATTTCTCATAAAACTAAGCTTCCTAAATAATTATAGGTGCTAATGAAGTAAATTTCTAAACTAAAAAATACAAATATTTATATAAAAATAATTCATAAACTAAATGGCCTTAATTTAAATTAAATGTAATGTTTGGGTCAGTATTAAAAATATAATGACCTCTCGATATTATTGGCATTTCCAGTTTCATTTTTATTATATTGTGTTCAATTAAAGAAAAATCATCTCAATTTGGAAAAATAAAATAATCTGGTGCTTTCAATCCCATAAACACTGGAATTTACAACATCGAAGGCTTTTTGAAGAGTATCATCACTATAATTTTTATAAAAACGGGCACCCAATACCTGTCGTGATTTACGGGGCACATGTTGCAAGTTGGGTCCAAAGCTGTTGCAAGTTACGTCGGTGTTGCAAGATGGGCACTTTTACGATAGTTTAAAAGTTATAGTTAATTAAAGAAGAGCTAATCAGATGTGCTGCACAAAATGTCAAGATTTTGGCAAAATGTGGGTGTATGAAAAAACTGTTTGTAAACAGTATTTAGTCATGGGCAGCTTTATGTAGCTTTTTAAAGAGTTATGTAATTTGTCATTATTACAATGATCTCAGAAATCGAAAATAGTATTAATAGCTGAGTATAACCTGAAATTTCGAAATAAAATTTTTCGAATAAAACTTTTTATGACATTTAAAAAAAAATTTAGATACGCGTATGTTATGCGCGAGAAACCCTCTAATTGTATATAGTGTTTATTATACAGAGTGGCCCATATTAAATGATGGATTTTTATTACTTTAAAAATATGAATTTCAAGAAAAAAACGTTTTGAATCAAAGGTGTATGATCTCTTGAGAAGACGATCTTGGTATGTTAATTTGATGGTTAATTTAACTAAAAAAATGCTCGTATTTTTAAATTCAATTTGTAATCTATATACACATTCAATATATCACCCGAAAAAGTGTCCGAAAAAAAAAAATTATTTTCAGTTATAAGTGCGTTTCTCTCTACTGACAATGAGTTATAACGTCATCCAGGAGTTATGAGAGATGCACTTATGCCAAACGAGTGCGAGAAATATAGATTTATAGAGTGGTGATGTATGCTCTAATTTTAAATATCGTTTTTCGGCTTAAATAAGGCCGGACATGAAAAATGAAAAATCACGGGGTAAAAATATTGTCCACATTTTTCTAATCTAAAAAAAATTAGCGAGAGAACTGAACCAATAGAATCTGGGCAACAGTTGCGCGCAACGTTATTGCACCTTGGGGAGTGGCGATATAATACCTCATTAATGGTTAAACGGATGGACATTTCACCTTATACGATTTCTATTACTCTTAATGAGCTTTACAACTTGTATAAGAATAAAAATATTGATTTCTGTTTTAAAAAATGGTCCAAATCTAGTTCACGTATTCAATTAGTAGCATCTACAACTGAATTAATAACGTATTAAGATTGCCCTTTCAAGACCGATCATTTTTTTAATAAAAAATAAAACGAGCAATATATTTTTTAAAGAAATCACTCCTTGGTAGAAGGTTGTTTAGGCTTCTTTCCAGAACCAGAAGCCCCCGAAGTCGAAGGCATCACCAAACTAGCTTTCCTCGAACCAAGAATCGTCAGATAATATTCCTGATCTCCTTTAGGCATATATATAGGGTAGCATCTTATTGATGGCATTTCTTTTATTTTCCGGAAATATGGGCTTTGCCACACAAAGTTTTGCATGTGGAAAAATGTGATACCTAGCTTCGTTAAGTGTGCGGGTTCGTTTCTTGACATCCACTAGAGTACAATTTCTATCGTCATGGCATCGCTTGTAACTAACAGACAAGTTACCCTTTTTGAACTGCAATGATGCGGTTTTAGTAAAGGGGACGACTGAGAATAATCGTAAGTAGTCTTTGCCAGGTTTTGGTAGTCATGGAAGCCACCAGGACTCATTTGGATTACCCTGTATGGTTTTCGCGTATTGATTTTGAGGAAAATTCTAAGTAGAGAAAGGGGCGAGTAATATTCCGTTTTATGCTGAGCACTCTCTCAATTGCACTGTGCACGGAGTCGATTTCCTGGTCACAGGAATGGCCCGGACAAGAATACTTCATTGTTATGCACTCTGCGTCGGTTTCCGTCATAAACTGGCCAAGAGCGTATGACCAAATCAAGTTCCTATTTTGAGGAACGCAGCTGTCGCTCCATAAAGTGAATTCTTTTAATCCTGGGTTATCTTTAAGAATCTCCAACAACATTTTTATAAGCGCATTGGTGATGTCGTTTCCCGTTCTACCCATAAGGTGTTCAGGCCATACAGCGCAGTAAACTTGGCCGGTTTTGGAAAAGTGTGCTGTCAGATTATACACCGACAACTTGCTCAAATAATAGAATGAAGACACTTCAGCTTTAGGACAAGAGAGAACATTCTCCAAATCGAAACTAGGTAACAACGGGCTTACTTTTATCTTCTCGATCTGCATTTCTTTCTCTCCTTGCTGCTTCTTTTTGGCAGATGTGGACTACATATTCTTCCTCCTGACAGTCTTCCCTTCCCTCTACTGTTTCCAATTTATGAAGCTCGCATATTTCGCAACGATCTTTTTTGGGCTTATGAAAAGATAAATTGAAATGCTCGCAAAAAAAATTGCGATAAGAGAATGCTTTAACAGCAGGATGTTGTTCTTCCGCCAGTTTTTGGCAATACAATTTGTACATCTTTGAAATTGTCAGACCACAATTTAAATACTCCTTTTGGGAATCGGCGCAACAATAGTGAGTTTCAATGCGAGTGTGACTGTATCCCATAGAACCATTGACTGCTGAACAGAAATTTTCACGATATATAGGACTTTATTCTGCTGCACTTGGAACTCTGTCTATTGGAGATAGATGAAGCAGAGGTCGTCTAGGGTTCAAAGTTAAGCATAAAACATTATGATGCTTAAAAGTCTAAAAGCCAAAAAAAATGTAACATAGAACCTTATAATTCTGAGGCAGCGATATACTTAAAATACATTTTTCATATATTTAAAAAATATTTTGAATATACGAAGAAAAATATATATTTCTTATATATCCAAAATATATTGGCTGCATTAGAAAATTATATAAATATTTTTTGTCAATAAACAAAATATCTAAAAAAAATTATAAATTATATTTCGAATATATAAAATATGTTTTAGATATCTATTTGCGAAGTAAACACAAAGCGACAAAAACGTATAAATTAAAAATATTTGTTACATGAATTTACATTTTTTGTTATATCTTAAATATATAACTTTTTCATGGGGGAATTTCTTTCTTTCTCGGCGATATAGGGGAGACCGGGGCAAGTTGAAGTGAGAAGTTGGTCCCTCGTTCCCGTTACTTCCCATGGCGTTACAAATTGAAGACACATTCCCCTACAATGTTAAAAGCTTTCTATATCCCATCGAAAAATCATCACACATTTAATGTTTTTTTTTTCACGTTTTCTTTCGTGTGTGCAGCACAAACTGCACAGGCTATGGCATCGATATACCGTCCACTTACGAACTGCTACGAATAAACTATGCAATAATAACGTTAGTGTCGTAACGTTTTAGATACTGCCCGTAGGTACATTCGTACATAAACATAACTTATACGGTAATTAATTTCGAGCAACACGACCAGGAGTGAATATACGCGGTGTCTCGGAAGGAAACGTCGTCACTTCGAGAGATAATGGAGCGGTGAGAATTTTGTGCCAAATTTGAGATTTTACAAAGTTGGTCATCTTTGATCTTTATAAAACTTGACAAATTTAAAACTCATCAAAAACTATAGAATCCGCATTTTTTTATAGTTCTTGAATTTTAACTCAAGAGAATGAAGTATTTCTTCATGTTTAACTCGCTAAAGAATGAACGATGCCTAGTAAAATTTCAGTAGAAAATTATATTAACTTTATAAGAGTGAAAGAACTTTAGTATTGTATTTGTCTGTGTTTTTGTGCTGTATTTGTGCATTTGTGTATTTGCGCTTGTTTTTGTATTGTATTTGTGCTGTATCTGTCTCACTTCGGTTTTCAAGATAGCCTCGAGAGAATTAAATATTTAGAGGTTTAAATCAAAATTTTGCGGCTTCTACCTTATAAGTACTCATAAATATTCGGAATTGATTTTTGATCGACTTTCGGACTGCAACTCGATTTTACAAATTGATATCTAAATTCTACTTCTACGCTTAGCTTCGGTGTTTACATTTTGACGTAATATTTATATCACCGGTAAATCTCAGTAACTACATTTTTAATAATTTTCAATTAATTAGGTGAATAAAAAGAAAGGAAAATACATATATAACAATTTTATTTAGCGTTTCATTCACTTGGTATATTTTTTATTATATTCGGCTAAAAAAGTGTGAACTTGAAAACAGTTAAAATTGAGGAGAACGAATATTTTACTTCCGAATGATTCAAAACTGAGATGAAAAGTTGTTTGTTAAAGTCAGATCGAACTTTTCAACGATTAATCGTAGGTACCAAACCAGGTACTGATCACGCCAAGAGGTATCCTCGTCAGTAGCGTCGCATTATTTGAACATTCCCACGACGATTGAAAATCATTCTGTGACCTTCTTTTACGCAAGAAAGATGCTCCCGACAAACGAGAAATCTGTCGAAGTAATAACATTCCCTTTCTGAATATTCTGTATATGTACTGGATACTTAAGTTGGTCCCTGAATTCTATTACAAAATCATGGCAATGAGGAGTCATCTATTTACAATGTCTCTAGAGATTAGAGATAATGAATTTCCACGATCACGCCTATGATTTTTTAATTCTTAGAGTACGGAGTGGTTTCACTAAGGCCCCCACTAACCCTTTAAGTGGCAGAAGACTGGGACCCATTTTAAAACACATTACATATATGAACTTTTTTTATGTATATGATATTTCTTGCCATGAAAAAATTATTTTCATATTTTTAAAAATTATAGATAAGTAGGTACTTATTTATATTATTTTTTCATATGTATTAGAATTTACATTTATCTTGTGTAGTATTAGTTTCCCATTAAAATATCAGCTAGGAGACTTAGGCCTGGTGGGAAAGTATTCTCCCAGTAAAACTTAAAGTGAAATTTTTAATGTGAAATTTTTGTAGTATAGTATTACAGGATATCCCGTTTCAAGTGAGCCATTAACATATTTCTGAACCTCAACAAGATACGAAAAATCATTTAAAAGAAAAGATACGGTTTCGAGGGGGAAAGAGGATGATGCCATTGCTATAAATTAATAGTGGCATCATTTCCGAGAAATTCTCATCACAGCTATTTCTTTAGGCGGTTATAGATTAGTATACTCCTTCAGAAGTTGTCGTACAAGTCGTCGAGACTAAGGAAAAATGTATGAGGTGAAATGCCCTTGCGTTAAATCGTTAAATCGTTTTCCACTTGAAGAGTAAAAGTAAATTACGCTCCGCGCGAAGATATCCAAAGAACACAGTCGCGCGCTGCGTAATTTATTGTTAGTTTTGTACGTCGAAAGCCAATATCTCAGGAATCGTCCAATGAATGGACATTTCACCTTTATACCTTGTACTTCTATTATTAGTCTCGACGAGTTCTACGATTTTTGTTAAAGTAAAAAATTCGATTCCTATTTAGAAAAATAACTCAAAAACTTGACTAACCAGCTAAGGTAAATGCACTAGTAGTTGACATTATAGCGAGGAAAATTTATATTTCATCCTGTTTAAAATTGTGGTATTATGTTTTTCACGAAAAAATATGTATATTGGGATAGCCCCACTCTTGCTAAACATGGCAAGTTAAAATATTCATTAAAATTGCGCAAAAACATTTGTTCATAAATGTACAAAATTTGCAAAAAAATTGTCAGCAGTTGATACTAGAAAAATACAAGAACCCTAGTATGGTTTGCCTGAATGTGACTCATGCATAATTCAAGAGTAAACATACAGATGGCAGTAGTACACTACGGCGTTTGTAAAGTAATTACAGTAGAACTCTCTCTCTAATTATCCGAATCAATTGGGAACGGACCCCATTCGGATAATCAAAAATTCGGATAATTGGACTTTTCCCAAAAAAACGGTACATATATGTATTTTAAAGAAAAAGAGCTTATTTTCGGTACTGTATGCATTTTTAATTAATTAAATGAAAAGGCAACACTTTTACATGTTATATAGCGTACTTACAAATGCTGTACATTAGGTATTTTGCTTGCATTTCCGTCTTACATTTTTTTTTCTGAAAGCGATTCGGGATAGTCGGAGTTCGGATAATTGGAGAGAGTGTGTGTTCTACGGTATAAATTATTTACAAATCTTAATTTATAGGTATAAAAGGGAATCAACTACAAGTGCGGTGTCCGCACCGCAAAAAATAGACCGAATCTCATCACGTTGGGTATATCTCCACAAAATCTGATCCAAATTTGATCGAAATTTATATAGCAATATCAATACGATCAATGGCCATTATAAATTTTTTAAAACTGAATCCGAATCTGTAAGTAAAATGTAGCTGCTAATATACGTTTTTCGAAGAAATAGGTGCCTATCATGTGCAAGTAGCATCACACTCATTTCAATGAAATTTAGTTTTATGGAGTCAAAGATTTGTCGAGGCTGAATCTGAATCAATAAGCAAAATATGAATAGCATGTTAGAGAATCTTAAAACGACGTTAAGAACTTAAAATCGTGATTTTTTTATAATTCTGATTCCATTTTTCTGTAAAATATAAGATAGGTACTAGAGTAAAACAGAAAAAACATTTGGAATTAGCTATCTGAAATTTATATAATTTATCTACTTTCTTTCCTGACGATGAAAAAGTTCTCCATTTTATAGACCGATGTAATTAGTCCAATCAAACCTGATCTTGCTTCCCCTTCGAAACCATAAAACTCTTATCCTCGCTATATTTTGGTATCTACCTACGCTATTGTAATAATCTATTCAAATAAAATTTAGTTAGTAAAATTTTTACTTCCAGTTGAAAAATTGTTAATTATTAATATAATCATTTTTAAGGATAAGCTTATAATTTTAAATTTTAATTATTTATAAATTAAAAATGTAAGATTGAAAAATTGTTAATTTTTATAATATTGTAATAATTTATTAGAGTAAATTTTGTTATAACAAATATTTTCTATAATAATAAAATTAGTAGGTACCTAAATAATATTTTCAAATAGGGCATCCTATATAGAGTTACGTTCTATAGTATTTAACCAAGTTTACATAAAATTTGTTTGCTTAAGGCCCGTTTAGGCGATCAACTTGGTTGTCAACTTGCCGTGTTGAAAGAGATGTTGAATGTCTGTAGGCAGGTTGTTAGTTGACAATTCAAGAGCTAACAATAAAGTTGACAACAAAGTTGACAACCAAGTTGATCGTCTAAACGGGCTTTTACGAACTTAGTCGATAGGTCAGTAAACGGAATCGAAACAGAAGATCCGCTGTCAGTCGTAAATGATGGAAAGTCGGAAAGCAAATGAAGCTAGGAAGTCGGTGACCGGACTAGGCAGTCTTATGAAGCCATATTTATGTAGATAGAAGAAGAAAAACGCAGATAAAGAATGTTCATCTAAAGCGGCACGAGAGATTTTAATTCAACGTTGAGCGATGAAGTAGGGAGAAGCTAAAAAATAATGTAGGTATCTGAAGTTCCGAATGTTCATTTGAACGAAAAACTTTTACTTTAAGAGATCATGGCCAATGTTGACTTTATTGATTACTAGAGTTACCTATATAGAAACATTTTTGCAAACTGAGCGATTATCGGAAATAAAGGATTTAATACACTTGATAGTGGCAATGATCTTTTGAAGTCGAAATTTTTCGTTCAAATGAACGTTCGGAGCTTGAGGCACAAACAAAATGCGGTAATTAAGTGCTAATTGGTTATTGAAATTAAAATAGAAAGGAAAATATAAGTGTGAAAGGGGTTGGTTGAGTCAAGCCGATTCATAATGCTGAATTAAGAGGAAAGGGCTAAGTATGGAGTAAAACGGGGTAAGTTGAAGTAGCGAATTGGCCCTTTGTTGCCACGGAAGGTAATGCGAGCGAGGGGCCAACTGCCCCTTCTGTACTCAATGTGTGAGTACTCGTAAAAGCTTATAGATAAGGATGCTCAAGCCGATCTTATCTACATCGCGAATGCACAGTGATTGAAGGGGGATCACAGACGCTACTTATGCTATACCTAACAACAAATTGAATAAAAACGTCTTTGTTTCAATATTATTTCTCAATTTTGATTTCTTAACGAAATATATGAACCTACTTACATTAAATTTACAATAAAAATTCACTGTCCGAAAGGAGAATATCAGGAAAACATTGTTTACGGAGTTATTAGGAAACAATAAATTTTAGGGGACTTGAAATTGCCTGTTTCTTACTCTAAACTTAAGTATATGCATAGAATTTTTTGCTCCAATAGAAATAAAGCTCCGTTTCAGTAACAATTTTTTAACAAACATTTCTATCGATGTAATATTTTGCTCATTCTCTATAGGTAACAGATAAAATCAATAATAATCAACCATTTATAATCAATAATTTATCTCGTAGTTCTATGACATTTCCATTCCCAAGAGAATTCTATGATATGACCATATCTCTATGAATGTCCACGATCACCCGATACCTTGACTAAAGTAGGTCCTCGTTCGCCGCGCGACAAGATCCTACTTCCGCACGATCAAAATTTCATCTCTCCGCGAGATCGATCTTTCCCATGTTCGCACCGACCCCGCGCGCGCATACATATTATATCTCATGCTGTCGGTGAAAACAATTTTCCACCGAGCTCTATACGTTTCGTTATAATAACGGCGAAACGTAATAAGACCACGGTGAAGACGGCGAGATTTTTATGAACGCGGTGCAATCTCGCTCCGGGGTTACGGGCACAACACGATACCGTCTTCGTTCGCGGAAAGACGCGAGAATGACGACCCGTCATCTTTTCTCCATCTTTCCTTCAAATGGTAACGCTTTCCGAGCGATTCCTTCGTTCGATTCTATCGTAGAGGTCAGTTCATAGAGGAAGTTGGCCCCTCGTTCTCATTACTTTCCATGGCAACGAGGGGCCAACTTCCGGTATCTACTTCTTGCGATCTTCATTACACGGAAAATCGACGTCGACCTCGCGAAACGTCGATAAAAAGATGATATCAACCAAGACGCAGAGTGCCTACCTTGGCCGAGGACGCGGAGGTCGACACGGCGAGCAGATTGAAGAAGAGCAAAGCGCAAATCGCGCGTCGTCCACGGACCATCGTGCGCGCTCTCTTCGCACGTATCCTCGGGGACGCGACCTCTCTTCCTCGACGACGGAGGTTCGACTCGGCCAGTGGACCCGCGCGTCCGACTTGCACTCACTCTCTGTCGACGACCCGGGCGCACATGGTCATCGCCTGACGTTTCTCCGGATACCGGAGGCGCGCGCGCGCACCGCGCGATACTCCGTCACCACAGTTCGACCGGCACTACCGCGCTAGATACGGAACGGACGCGCAGGCAAGAATAACGAGCCGAACCGCGCGCGCGTGCAAGGTGTACCGGCGGGCCGAAGGGTGAAGCGGCGAGATGTCGATATGTAAACTGCGCGTACAGAAGTATAGCTCTTCGTGTATGTGGCTGTACATAAAAAAAAGGAGAAAGAGAGATAAGTTGTATACTCTCTCTCGTTACGAATCTCTTAACGTGTCCGGCCGGAGCGAGTGCTGCGAAGCGACTGGCCGCTCTCGCTGCTACTCGCTGCTGGAGCCTGCCGCGCGCGCGCGCGCGCGCCCTGGCAGGTCTTTTCGTCCGTCGACGACGCTTTCCGACCGCGCGCTATCGGAAGAGAGAAGTCGCGCGGAGATCGGTGTAGTGGGCACTCGTCTCATCACGATCGCGCTCGCCGCTGCATCGTCTCCTGGATTCTCCTCCATCCTCGAGATACATTGAGAGAAATGATTCAGTTATCGCATAAAATGTATTTTTTAATTCAATTTATAATCTATATATAGGTACATATTTAATGTGAAATAAAGAGAAAATGCCCGAAAAAATAATTATTCGCAAAGTTGTGGGCGCGTTTTTCTCTACTGTATTATGATGTCATCGGAAAACCACGAGGGACGCACTTGTGCCAAGCAACGAGTGTGGGAGTAATAGACTTACAATATTATGACGTATGCTGCATTTGTAAATAGGTACTGTTTTTCAGCTTAAATAAGGTCGAAAATGGAAAATGAAAAAATACGGAGTAAAAAATTTTGTCAGTTTTTCAAATCTAAAAATTTGAGAGAACCGAATTATGTTTACTTCTTCGTTCGCGTATGACTAATTCATACTCGCGCCAATCACTTCTCGCTCCACGTGTACAGTTGCCCTACCAAATTGTAACCTCAAAGATTCAGCAAAACGCGCGCGCGCGCGCGCGCGTGTGTGTGCGTGTGTGTGTGTGTGAAGTGTGTTTACAGCCGATAATAAGGCCGTCATTTTTTTCATTGTGTATCGGTAACACTTATCACAGAATTTATGTCTGTATTGTGTTTTTCCGAGCAAGGATTGTTACGAAAAATGATCCACATTCAGTTCAATATCTTTGTTTATTTTTCTATTCTGTGTCGTTTACACTCAATGGCAAGTGAATATAATTTCATATTTCAATAATAATTGGTATCCGCAAAAAACGCAATGCAGACGTAGCGCTTGTTGAACTGTTTTTGCGAATTGAAATCGCTCCGAAAGGAAATCGCGCACGATTTCGTAATGCAATATAGACGTAGAGTCTGTGATGAGTATCACCGATACATAATAAAAAAATTAATGGAACAATTGAATTGAATGTAGATAATTTTTGACCATACACACTTTTTTAAATAAACATTCTTACTTTAAAATCTTCAATAATAAATAATCTCAGGTGACGTTTAAAAATCTTATGATTCAGTCTAGAATTTAAAAAAAAATGGAATTTAAATGAAAAAGGACATTATTGATGAAGAATACATTTCTATGTTTGATTCCGTGAAAATTGGTCTTTTAGTATTTCAAACAGTTTCAATATATTTTTCCCTGAAAGGTACATTCAAAATGAACATTTCACGTGAGCATCATTTTTTCATAACCAATAGTTGCCTGGGAATTAGCCGATAAAGATTACAAAGTGTTACCGTCAAGCATACCTTCGACAACGTTTATTGTCACCTCGAGTTCTGGGGACTTTCGAAATGGCATAATTTGTCCTAATTATTCTTAACTTAATAATACGAGTACTTTAATTGCAACAAGGAATTCTTCCGGCGCGAAAAAAAAAATTACTCGAGCCTATCAAATATTTTCTCGCATGACGAAAATGATGGCTTGATCCTGTAATTATGCCATGTTTTTGATCGAAGAAAACATGTTTTTGGTACTAGCAATTATTTCTCTCAGTGTGGTCGGGGAAAGAGGGAAATCACGGTGGTCGGGTTCAGAGGAGGGCCCGACGACCGCGTGGAAGATTGACGGTTTTTCGTCGTACCGTTCGCGCCGCGCTGTCTATAGATACGGATCTTACCGCTTCGTCTGGTATGGTTCTCGCGCGACTGTCCCGTCTATACCTGCTATGCGGTTTTGCCGGTGATTCGTCCTCGGATACATTGGCCGTTGTGGCGCGACGCTGGCTGGCGAGCGAGGGAGGAGAAGGGCCCGTGAAAGCCCGGAGAGACTTTCCAGGAAGCCGTGGAAGAAGATTCGAACCTACGAGTGCAGCTGGGCGCTGCAGGGCTTCCGTTTGGGCATTGTCCGGCGAGATTGGACACAGGTGGTTTCGGAATAGGACGCGTGGATGCTTCCCAGAAGAATCTATTGAAATTGTTACACCGAGCAGGGGTATATATCTGTTCGTTTCGTATGCACGGGGTTACCCTTAAAGTGAAATAAGACGAGAAGGACCCATAAACATGGGTTCGTAATAACGCCCCCTGAAAAAGTTACGACCAACCCTGTATATCTTTTGGCGTAATACCCAAACGCAATTTCGAACGCGACGCGAAGAATCGATAGAGACTTATCGATACCTTACTTTGAAAACCTCGTAAGTGCAATTTTTGACAAAAATGCCATTTATAACTTACTGCGTTAAGGTTTAAAATCTGAACACAGTAAGCTATAAAGGGCATTTTTGTCAAAAATTGCACTTACGAGGTTTTCAAAGTAAGGTATCGTTATGCTATAGAAATCGTCGAAGCGTCGCCGACTATAATATAATTTTTGTTGGATTCCTCGCCCGCTCAGCTACTCCCGCCGTCGCCGCCCGCGCCGCCGCGCAAATTTCTTGACAGGATCGTCGCCGCGGCGACGGTAAATTTTCAGAACCACGCACGAAAGTGGTTAATCGTGTCATCGCCACGGCACAGCCCGTCAAAATACTGACTGGATTAAATCCTTTCCTTCTCCTTTTTATTATTATATATTATTATATAAAATAGTATTTTAATAAATGCGTGGACAAAACCGTGTCGCCAAAAACCCCGGCGACCTTGGGACCCGATGCGCGGAGCCAGGTACTTACCCCCCGGGGGTTGGGGAGCAAAGCTAGTACATACAAATAAATGTACTACTGCCTACTTGTCCGGCAAGACAGGGCCCGGCAGGGACCATATGTGGCAGGGACCGTCGCGGACGGGGTTCATCGCTTCCGATCCTTTCCGTCAAACGACGGGACGGTCATAAAGATTAGAGTCTGTGTTTCGTTGCACACCCTTTCCGGAAAAGGTTAATTAACGGACGGATCGAAATAAGCCGTTTTCCGCAATACCTATTCTAATAAACAACGTTCCATCTTTGCGCGACGGACTACGCGCCAAATTAATCTTGCGTGGTGGGGGTTTAGGATGAATAAAATTACACCAATTTGTAAGGGAAAACAAACAATGTATTAACTTTATTTGCGAGCTGTGCCAATCGCTCGGGGTTTTCGAACGTACTGGTCGCTCTTCGATCCCGTGGCAATGAGGAATTTTCCCGTATCTAATTTATGGCTCAAAGGGCCCGAGGAGTGTCGAATTTCTCCCTCACATCGGTCTACGGCCCATATGCGAAGAGCATTTGGGCGAATATGCGACAGACAATTTATTAATAATTTATTAATCCGTAGTGGTCACACGGGGTCCAGTGGACCCCATGCTCTAATAAAATATACATTTTTCTCATAAAAACAGTTTTTTCACTTTATTTTACACGTTCAAAATCTACCTATTTGATTGTACGAGTTTCATGAAAATTAATATCTTCAAACTGTAAAATACTTAAATATACTTTTTTCAAAGCTCGTTGTAATACTGTTTACCTGTAATACGTTGTAATACACTAACACCAGCAGCAGTAAACAGTTCCATTTTTAAACGTCAACACTGCGTTCAGTTCGGATTCGCCACTGGTTTTGGTTTGGATTTGCAACGCTGTTGACCACATGTATCCAGATACAAGTTGATGTGTCCGACAGATATGTTGCCAACAGCCATCAACGTGTTGCCAAAAGTCACCAACATACGAGTTGATGTGTCCAACATATATGTGGTGCTTTTCAAAAAGCGTTATTTCCAAGAATTTCGTCTACTGAGGTACAGGTGGCATCATGCTCTACATGACTTAGTGCAGCTGTTTGACTTGCTTTCCTGCAAAAATATGCCAAATGGAAATAACGCTTTTTGAAAAAACACCTCCACATATGTTGCCAACAGGGGGGCTATTCTCGACACATGAGAAACGAATTCGTGAACGGAATTATTGTTTTGTTTGAGAAACTTTGTACACGGAATTTTTCCCCATACGAAACTCCTTCGTTAACGAAATAGTTATTTTCGTTATTAGGGCGTGAAGCGCTGTTTCTAACGAGTGTGAAGTTTGCCAATCACACTCGTTAGAACGGCGCGAAACAACCGAATAACGAATTCTATTTTTTGTCACTAAGTGTCAAATACGAGGTTGAAGATTTCACGCACTGCGCAGGTTATTTCACGCACTGTGCAACTTTTCACGAATTGGTGTGTGAAAGATGATTTCACATGCGTCGAGGAGGCCCATGAAACCGAGTATTTGACACTGAGTGACAAAATTACTTTTTTCGTTGACGAAATTGTCATTCGTCGTTCTCGTTGTGTTCGTCAACGAATGTTGTTTGGTATTTGTATGCCGGTGAGTTGCATGACGAGGTGGTGGGCCGATGCGACGGGTCGTTGCTAAGTGATTAAACGAGATTCTAGAAAGAAGACGTCGCTAAGGGATGTAAACACATTTTTCGTGTGAGAAAACTAATTTCGTTGACGAGATCTATCTTGGAAGGGATATTCGAATCGTTAACGAAAGTGATCGACGAAATTTTACATCGGTTAACGAAAAATATTTCGTCCACGAAAAGCATTTCCCACGCGTCGAGAATAGCCCCCCAGTTGCCAACACTTTGTTGGCCGGTCTGTACATTCGGCGAATATTCGCTATTCGTGATCCTTCGCGTAGTGTGTGGGAGCTTTACGGCGCCAAACATTCGGTATTCGCCCACTATCCGCGGCCTTGTCGGTAAACTTCGGGCTCCTTCGCCTCCGCTCATACATTTATTGAATGCACGCATTGTCTGAGACCGGCATTGTCTGAGTCCGGGAAAATTTCAGTTAAAATCGACTTTTTTAGACGTGAAATTTATAAATAAAATCAATAAATTTCCTATTTGGAGGCCCCGACCTGTCTGCTGGTCGATTTATCGACCACCCCCGGATTCTAAAGGTTAAGAGTTTCATCGTGACAGTTGCCGGTCTTGTTTAACCTCTACTATCCACCACGATCAATCAACGATGATGCTCATCGTCCATTATACATATGTACCGTATGTCTGACAGCAAGCGCAACAGGAGCTGTGACCTGAAAATTTGACTTCGGCAGTGTTTGGAGGATGCTCGAGTCACTCATAAACGCTGCTCGCGCAGCGTAAGGGCGAAAAGTGTCAAAATGTCTGATTTCTCGATAGCTGTCAATTATTTCTTATTTGTGAGTGACTTGAGCACCCTCCAAACACTGCCGAAGTCAAATTTTAGGTTACAGCTCCTGTTGCGCTTGCTGTCAGACATACGGTATATGAGGCTAAACTTACTCGCCAGGAAAGAAACTTCAAGCACTATTATTTCATTATCTATGAGCTTTTGGCTCATATTTATGTACTACTTTTCGAAGATTATATTCTTTTCTACGATAGTTTTATGTCGATGTAAGCCAAAAGTTCATAAATAATAGGATAATAGTAATTGAAGTTTCTATCAAGATGAGTAACTTTAACCTCGTATAGTTCAAAAACTCGTATACGTTATATTTGCAATGCTGCAGGTCCAATGAATAACCCTGCACACAATACCTTGCAATATACATATCTACCAGTCAATCTCACAGTGGATCATTCACTACAAATGTATACTTTAGTTACTTGTTTGCTTATTAATATCGATACAGATACAATATTGTTCAATGCAAGCAGTGCTTTGCTGGAAATTAAGAAATCGACGGTATAGCATATATAACGAAAGCAGGAAGACTCGGCGGATCCGCTATTGGTTCACAATTCCGGAAGTCCATGCTCAGTTTCGGAGCAGATTTGTGTACAAACAATATAAATGGTTAGAGTTCGCGTATTTTACTTACATTTATTTGAAAGTTTTACAGTTTCATTTATTTCATTTTCTACGCGTTTCTTACCTTCTATTTAAGATTTGCACAACATACTCGTACTACTGTACAACATGACATAGATCTGCGCACGGAAACTTCCGGCGTGAGGTAACTTGCGTAAAATATGCGAAGCGATAAAACTATAGTATAGATGAAATTGGATTGTATTTACTCCTATGTGAATAGGGGAGACACAAGCAAATTAACGCGGGAAGCTGGCCCCTCGTTCTCATTACTTTCCACGGAAACGAGGAGTCAACTTCCCGCGTCACCATCCCGGTCTCTCTTATACAACCATCGTTGAGTTCTGAATATATTCGAACGAAACAAAATAACTACATTTTGTTCCTACGAGTTCCCGTAGCGCCCTACAGTAGGTAAGAGAAAGTCGAATAATTCGAACTAGGTACCGGCTAAACCGGACCATCAGATTTATTTATAAACCAGAGCAATCGTAGTCGATAGAACTCGAAAATGAAGAGATTCTCCACAATTATCCTCCCTTCTGTCGAGTCGTGTCTATTCAAGTGCGGAAATGAAATTCTTGCGGACAACACGAGAAGATGGCCCCTCGATACGATGGAAAGTAATGGAACTGCGGGGCCAACTTGTTTTAATCATTTTCGGACCACGATACGAAGTCTTTTGAATTATGGATATTTTCCGCATTTTCCCGGTACTGATCACAAAAATCTCATAGGATCTCGTCAACTTTTATCAAGATACCGCGATTGTTGCCAACGACCGGCAAGTGTCGAAAAACCACGAATATTTTTGTTCCCCTGATGCATGCCCGCAATCGACGTCGATGTCGCGATATACCGAAAGTCGTAAATACTTGTTACTATCGGAGAAGAGAAATTTGTAGTCGACACCGGCATCGAGATGTAGCTATTTTTAACTCGGATCCCCCGTTTAACGGTAACGCTTCGCTTTTCGTCGCCGTATAAATTAGAAGAGGGTACGAACGAACACGGTATATACGCGGGGATCCATGAGTCACTGGGAATTCAAAACTGATTCAGAACTGGTTATGGGCGCTGGAATGTAGCTTTTAATGCAAGCCGGGGGTTATTCGTTCGGCTCGCGCTAGAAGCGGACGCGTGTTTCCAGTCTGGGCGCACCTGTGAGCATCCTCGCGGTCCTCATTAAATTTCAATCGGAGTTCTGATTTATTCTTCCGTACCCGCACACAGACACGATCTAGGCGCGGGACTGCGCCGCATCGCCGCGCCGATCATCGAGCCTCGTCATGCACGTGCATGATTTTTCATACCGATTTTCATTCTCGGAAGACCACTACGCTCGAGCTTTTCTTTCGGTAATACCTAAATGCAACGGAATATAGTCTACCGATTTTTAGAAATCGGCAAATTACCGATCCGATCGGTACGATTTTTTGTACCAATTCTTAATCTCGGAAAACCATTACGGTCGAGTTTTCTTCTGGATAATAAACACAATAAGGTGTAGTCTACCGATTTTCAAAAACCAGTAAATTATCGATCCGATCGATACGATTTGTCGTACCGATTTTTATTCTTGGAAAACCACTACGGTCGAGTTTTCCTTTCGATAATAAACACAATAGGGTGTAGTCTACCGATTTAAAAAGAAATCGGTAAATTATCGATTCGATCGAGTAACGGTCGAGTTTTCGTTTCGATAATAAATGTAATCATATACGATAATAACTGCAAATATTTGTGAATACATCCTTCGCAGCACTGGAGTGCGGGTCGAGTAGAGATCTAACTTCTCTTAACTCGTTTAGACAGCGCTTCGTGAACGTAGTCCGTAGTAGCGTGCCTGCACTACATAACTTCGTATGATTACCGATGTCTCGAGGAATGGGTAGTATGTCATCCTAGAAAGCGACGCAGCAGAATTTTTCACGGGTACCTAACAATAAGTACTACCGCAGCTGCAGGTAGCATATCTTACGCTATCGGTCGATTAATTATTGCTATCTTACAGAAATTCCCGGACGATTTAAATGCGATGGTCGTTCCACTCTAAAGTTTTTAACTTTCATAGCGGAATATTTTTTTTAATCTAAAATTTATGAAAAAAATTTCAGTTTTTTTCTGATATTTTCAGAGAGAAGATCTGAACTGTCCATGGAAATCTCTGCTCTCTTTCACCTGAAATTTCCGAATTTATCTGAAAACGCATACATTTTTTAAATTTCTCTATGGAATTGAGAAGAAATTAAAGAATTTCGTAGTACAGCTTCGTTCATCTATCTATCAGAGATCTTTTCTACCGAATTTCTAGCATCTTAGATCTAGAATATCTAGCATCTTAATCAATTTGGCTTTCAAGTAGTTAGCACGACAAATAAGCTGTCCCAAAAGCAAACGCAAACGTTGACTCGGGTTTTCCACCTTTCCGCTCCCGATACCGCAGGTCGGCTCAATGCTTCTCTCTCCTTCATTCGATAAAAGAAAAATCGCAACAATTTTTTTTGGGTGTTAATTCGAACGAATTAGCCCCAAATAGAGACCATTCAACATTGAGAGCGATCTTTACGGCGCAAGAGAGCCCGTGCTAACGCTTTCCTCTTTACGATAAATGGTCACAGGTGCCGCGTGGCCGATTCCACGAAGTCACGAGGAAAGCTGGCGGAGCGTAAACACCGCCGGCGCATCTCGGCGAGAGAAATAAATAAGGGGGTGCGTATATATCGGAGTGCTCGCGATGCGTCCCTGCTCTCGCGGTTAAGAAGGGACTTAACAGGCCGCTCGTTGGCCGATCCGCCGGCGGCTGGACAGCGCGGCGGTTCAGCCGTCGCATCCAGACCCAGCACACCTGTTCGCTCAGGTATGCGGGAGTCTCTCACTCCCCCTCCGAGATCCCAATGGGTAAGCTCGTGTTTGTTCCACCGGTTCCGGACCGACGGGACGAACGAATTGGATCCCTTCGAGGAATTAACTCGTCCGATCTCGGGCGCGATGTGATATCATTACGTGTACCGAGAGCGCGCGGAACTCGAGGGAAGAGGAAGAAACCGCGATTTTTTGCCGTGATGTTGCTATTATTTGCCGTACTTAATTTACACTCTTGAAGTAAAACTTGTTTGCTGAGGGTATTGAAGTGAAACTTTTGAACTGAAGCTTCTCTACTGAGGGTACTGAAATCGCGCGAGATGGGACGAAATAACTTCACATCCCTACTCCAGCGCTCTCGACCGTCCGGTCCCTAGCACGGTCGCTACATTCATGCACTGCACAGCCGACCTGCGCAATTGAGAGGGAGGAATATTTGTATACTTTTTGTCGCTGCGAAATATTGTTGCCTTTGTTCTACAAAGTTTTTCTTGCGCCTTAACCTTCGGGTACACGCGCCCTCATTTGTAACAAGATTACACGCGCCGGACTGTGAGTCCGCAACTTGAAAAGCACTTGAAAGGTTCCTTAAAAATTGATCGAATCCTGATGAAATTGAGTATTCGGGGGTTTTTGGGGTCGCTGATTAAGAATCCAAAGTTAAAATTTCGAAAAACAATATGGCGGATCCAATATGGTGGAAAGGTTCCTCAAAAATTGATCGAATCTGGGTGAAATTGAGTAATCGGTGGTTTTTGGGGTCGCTGATTACGAATCCAAAGTCAAAATTTCGAAAAACAATATGGCGGATCCAATATGGCGGAAAGGTTCCTCAAAAATTGATCGAATCTGGGTAAAATTGAGTACTCGGGGGTTTTTGGGGTCGCTGATTACGAATCCAGTCAAAATTTCGAAAAATAATATGGCGGATCCAATATGGCGGAAAAGTTCCTAAAAAATTGATCGAATCTGGGTGAAATTGAGTACTCGGGGGTTTTTGGGCTCGCTGATTACGAATCCAGTCAAAATTTCGAAAAAAAATATGGCAGATCCAATATGGCGGAAAATTTACTCAAAAATTGACCGAATCTGGGTGAAATTGATTACTCGAGGGTTTTTTGGGTCGTTGATTACGAATCCAAAGTCAAAATATCGAAATAAAATATGGCGGATCCAATATGGCGGAAAGGTTCCTCAAAAGTTGATCAAATCTGGGTGAAATTGAGTACTCAGGGATTTTCGGGGTCGCTAATTACGAATCCTGCGCTGAATGGCTTGATAGGGATGACGTGAGCTAACGCGATGCGACCTGATTGGCTAGGAGAGAGTGACATTAGAATAAGGGATGACTGTTCCTCGGTATTTACGATCCCGAGGAGATCTGATAAATTCATCGCGGGGCGACCGAACAATGGCGTTGGGTATTTTCCGTGTTCCGGATCTAGCGAGCAGGGGTACCGTTGCTCGTCCTTGATTATAAGTTTAGTTACTTCTAAAAGACATCAAAGTTTCTTAGCGTTAATATACTCTACAAAAAAACAGTTAAGCTTATATATTTTTTAAAACCCTGTTTAGACTTTTGCCTAAACAATCCTTTCCTAGAAACCATAGCGCGACCCCGAAAACCCCCGGGTACCGGAATTCAGGGCAATTACTCACTTTTACGTCGAGATTTGATCGGCACACGCGCCGTATTGTGACGCCATATAGGAATTTTGTAATTCTGGCCTCGGATTCGTAATCAGCGACCCCGAAAACCCCCGGGTACCCGAATTCAGGGCATTACTCAATTTTACGTCGATATTTGATCCGCGCATGCGCCGTATTGTGGCGCCATCTAGGAATTTTGCAATTTTGGCCTCGGATTCGTAATCAGCGACCCCGAAAACCCTCGGATACCCGAATTCAGGTCAATCCGTTAACTTTTCGACTTTTGGCCCGATTTTCGGCGTTTCCGCCCAACTAATTGTAAAGACAGATTTCGCAATAACTCGATGACAAGTGTAGGCTTAGAGTTCACACAGCAGATAGATACACGTCAGCGTACGCTTGAAAGGTACTGAGATCGGTAAGGCGCTGTAGCGGCGGGTTTTGAAACGGCGGTTAATTTTAAATTCGTGCGGACTGAGAGTCCGCGCGCGTGTACCCGAAGGTTAAGCGTTCAATTAATTTATTGAAATATTTAAGTAACTATAAATTCAGGTTATTTTAGCCACTTTAATTTATAGATTCTTAATGTTAAAAAGTTATTAAAAAGAGAAAAAAATATTTAGTGCAGATTTTTTTTCAGGTTACGTTAATGTTTATATCATGACATTTACAAAATGTATCAAGTGAATTAAGTTTGTGTTAATATATTATGTTCCGTCGCAAGGGGTCTTCTACGTTATTTCTTACCGCTCACTATTATCGCAACCTAAATAAGGCGCTAATCTAGATCTAATCTCTACATCGGTCGCAACGGCGAGGCGGGCGGCATGTTTCGGCGAACGTGGATTGCGAATGCGTTCCCTTTCCGAGAAGGTTAATTACCGGACGGGTCAGAATGAGCCATTTCTTGTAGTGCCCAGGCTAATAGATACCGCTATATTTCGAATTCTAAGTCGACTTTGTAAAGGGGAGCAATGACGAATTCCAATAGATGATCGATCGGGAAATACGACAAAGCAAAAATTTAGCAGTACATGTAGCAGAAATTGGTCAAATGTGTGCTGCTCATCCGGGGGTGGGCCGTTCATCCGTGAGTTTTGACGCATACCTAATCATATCAGAAAAAATAGGAGCATTTAATTGGTAATGAACAATTGAGTGTATCTTTATGGCATCTTCGCGAGAGGAAATTTCCCGTTGGTCTTTTAACAAATCAGGCGTAATCTGCAGTCTTTTGATGAGATTTTTAACTTGACGATAAGTATCATCAAAAAAAATTGTAAACATAGCGCATCAGAGTCTTCATCCGAGTCAGAAACCGACAAAAGCGATTAAATATTTTTGTATAATTAGTATAAATAAGTATAAATAAGAAGTATAGATAGTATTGGGACCGTGCAACTGCTTGGAGGGGATACGGCGAACGATCATGCGCAACCAGTGGTGAAGGCTGGAAGTTAGTGGGCACGTCTCTCCATACCTATAACACATTGACTGCCAGCCACCACCGCTGCCGGGTTAAAGTACATTATATGGCGGTCAACGTGTCTGAAGGTGAATAAACCGGCCCTAAATGTTATGCTTACTGTTTATTGCAATTCTATACTTATAAATAATTGCTATAAAATACACCTGATGAAAAACATTCATATTGTTGTTCACTAATTGGTTTTGCCGAGGATTTCTATATTCTTGTCGTATTTGGTACTGTATAAAAGTGCCGATTTTTGTTCATGCAAAATAGTGAGCATCCTGCTCTATCATTCTGTAATGACTTCGAGTTAATTTCCACCCGCAATTTAGATCATAACTTCAAAACAGCCTGTTAAAAAGCCTGTTTTTCTCTCAAGAAAATTGTTAAGAACGAAAGCGTGTATTTTTCATCAGTTGCTTCCAAAAAATATGGATTATAGTCCGAAAATTAAAAAGCATATGAATACTAGACTTCCCACAACTATAAACGATCGCGTGTTCTCGTGCCTCAGTCCTTCCTGTCTCTCCTCGCTCCGGTTCAACCTGTCCATGATTTCACCCAATTCGCGCTCTAATCTCTCGCGATTCTTGGGGATGAGTAAGTTCGACTCCAGTATCCCCAGTATCTCGAGTACACGATATATGAGGTCCGACCTGGATTCTTAAAGATCCAGCAACTGAAAAGGAGCGTGCCTTTTTTAAACAAGAATTTGTGTGTTCTCATTAACTTAAAAATCGTCGAAATCACTGGTTGTGTCGAATAGACGTGACATAACTTAGTTCCGAGCAGGGACAGTTGTATAATGAAAATTTATCGAAATAAATTTTTATTGGAAATATCTCCGGTCTAATCTCTCTCCGGGCTATATGTTGTCTGTAGGCCAACAGGATATCCTCAAGATTGTGCCTTTGAAAAGGGGCGTGCCTTTTTTTAACAAGAATTTATGTGTTCCCATTAACTTAATCGTTGAAATCACTGGTTGTATTGAATAAATGTGAATAACTTAGTTCCGAGCAGGGACACTTGTATAATGGAAACGTATCGAAATAAATTATTATTAAAAATACCTTGCACATGATACTGCCCTGACGAAAATAAAACGTACACTAAGTGTGTTGGAAGTACTAGATTGGGGCGTTTCGGAAATGTACACCGAGCGTGTACGGTATATACACTTTCTAACTCGGGGAGTGTATTTTGAAATATGTAGTGTGCCCTGATGTGTAGGTACTGATATACTACCATATGTCACGCGAAATACGACGATTTCTCGCCGAAGAGCAAAGAATGAATGTGTCACTATCGTTCCTGGATGAGCTCCTTATATACCTGAAGAAACCCCCAACTCAGACCTCGTCCCACCTTTCTGCTCTACAAAACTGTTATAATTGTAATTTCGAATAATTGAATTTTTATTATTTTTCTGGCTTAGAAATGGAATATCCAGGAGGTAAAAATCACCAATTTCGACATCTGCTTTTCTTCGATTTTGGTCGAGGTCAAAAAGCTGCCGCAGCCGCTCGGGACATTTGCGACGTGTACGGAGAAAGTGTTATAGACGAGTCTTTGATAAAAAATATGTCGAAAATGCTGATTTTTGCCTCCTGGATATTCCATTTCTAATCTTGAAAAATAATAAAAAATTGTTACTCGAAGAAACAATTATAAAAGTTTTGTAGAGGAGAAAGAGCTCTTTCAAATAAATATAAACACTTTGAGAAACAGCAAACAAATCTGTAGGGAGCTGGAGAGGGATCAGGGATGGCGGAACAGGGTAACCGACTCAGAAACCCGTTCGCGGATCAAATCATTTATTCGGGCGACGGCTAAAGGTCGGGACACACGTTACCGGGCCGTGCCAGGGCCGGAGCACGGCCGAGTATCGTCCGTCGTCCGGCGAATGATCTGTCCAATAGAATCAAATGTTTTTGTTCTCACTTTACCGAGCCATGAACCAAGCAGTGGCGTAGTCAAAAATATAAAAAAATACGCTGATATTCTTATTTTCAAAGCTGGTCGAAAACAGGGTGCGGTCGGCTAACCGGCGAAGTCACCCTGTTATACAGTCTGTCACGTAAGAACGTAGCGGCGATTACTCGCAGGAAATAAATCGTACGCATGTACCTTTTTTTTTCTATTATAGAGAGTACCCTTGCTGTTTTCGCAGTTCCATTAGTAACACGTCCAGTCTCCTCCGGCATCAATTGCCTGGCACTTCCGAGGCATGCTTTCTACAAGATTTTCGGCGGATTCTTTCGGGAAAGACCTTCAAATTTTCCGAATTTGCCGAAAGAGTTGAGCCAAATTGCAGGGCCGGTTTCTACGAAGCTTCAGCTTGATTAATGCCCAAACATGTTCGATAGGTTTTGCATCGGGCGACTGAGACGGCCAATCCAAAGTGACAACGCCTTTTTTGCTCTTTCCAAGATTTGTAAACTTTACTGCGATTTGCACACTTTTCCTCTTGAAGGATCCAGTTCAGCTAGAAACAACTGCTGTTTTCTATGCTGCGAAAACGACAAGGGTTTCTCTACATTAGAAAAAAAAGGTATATACATATATACAGTATGTCAGACGAGAATCGCCAATTTTTGAACTTCCGTGACATTTGACTTCGGTAGTGGTTAGGACGGTGCTCTAGTAATTTATAGTTTAATTATTTGAAGCCGTTATCATTTGAAGTCCTTGAAAATCAATAAAAATACAAGATAAGAGGTTTCTATGTCGCATATCATAAATCGGTTGCGAATTCGGGAAGATGTGCGAAAATAATCTAACCCGTATCCGACCACGTGGCGAAGCACATTATACGAGGTCCCTCGAAAATTATAAAATATAGTTTTTTATTACATAATTGATGCAATATCGCCTTATCTTGTATTTTTATTGATTTTCAAGGACTTCAAATGATAACGGCTTCAAATAATTACGCTTAGAGGCTGTAGCCGCTGCATGTGTACGCTATCAAATTCGCTGACATTCAGTGCCGTTTAGTGCCGAAACTGGCCATTATTGGGTCTTGGACCCATGAGAACTTTTATTCAGCATACCATAAACTAGGTATAACATATTTCATTTTCAGACAATTTGACCGATTGCCGATTTCCATTTACTCTGGTGCGTGGTCCTTTACCTTCGGCCGGGCTTGGTCGGTACTCGAGTAATTTTTTACCGGTAGAAGTCGAGTCGGTAGTTAGAGTTGGTTTCAATTCGGGAGATCGAAGCGTCTAATCTCAAAATCGTGAATTTGTGAATTATGGTGAGTAATTTCCATTATTCACAAATTCACGATTTTGAGATTAGACGCTTCGATCTCTTGAATTGACACCAACTCTAACTACCGACTCGACTTCTACCGGCAAAAAATGACTCGAATACCGACCAAGCCCGGCCGAAGCTAAATTTCAAGGTCCCTGTAACTGTGCGGTTCTGTGCGGGAAATACGGTATAAGATGCCTTGCAGGTAGGATTCGGTATACTGAGCAGCGATGCATATATCCTCCTAAGGGCTAGCGCATACATACAACTTCTAGTTGTACAACTATTTAGTTGTGTGCCATAAGTCTATGGAAATGTATGAACATGCGCATACTATCAACTCGATAGGATGTAGAAATCGAGACGAGCATACAACTCGACTAAATATTTAGTCGATGTAAAATTTGTATGTATGCGCTAGCCCTTAATGGTTACGAAAGCAACTAGTGTCTGTTAAGCCGGGTATACATTTGTGAATCGCTTGTTCGCATAATTAGGACGTGGTTTAGAGCGCCGGATAGAACGAACGGCTTTTGAACCGTTCGTAGCGATCCGACTCCTGTCAGTTTTTCTGGCGAACACAAAGGCGTTCTCAGTTCACAGTGGGATGGCATCATGTACAGTTCATTGTTTTTCTTCTGCTCGCGAACCTACCGGCTCTGTGTCCCGACAAACGATAGTCGGAATTCTCAATATCGGTTCTTACCACTCATTGTCAGTATCATCGCGATCTACATAACTCATTAATCTAGGGTTTAATCTCGCCATCAGGTGAGGGGTATATTTCAACAAACACACATAAGCTGCGAATGCGCCCGCAGTCCTGCACATTTCCTGGAAAGGTTAATTAACGAACGGATCGGAAATAAGCCGTCTCCCGCATTACCGATTTCAACCAATACCGCTATACGTCGATTACTAAATCAGCTTGTAAAGGAGAGAATGATGAATTCAATAGATGACCGATCGGGAAGACGTCATACCCTTGCCCATTAAGCACGGGCCTCGGAAAATACCCAGCATCATCTTTTGTTCTACCGTCATTCAATGATGATATAGAAATGACTGAGGTGATCCGTTGTTCGTTCCTTTCCCATGGATCGTTGGAAGTTCGTTGGAAGCATAATTTCAGCGAACGGTTTACGAGCGGTTCACAAGCGAGCCACCCCCATCCTGACCCTTAAATGGCGATGGTTGCCTTGGACAGTCGCTTCTTCATTTCTTCCAAGCTACCAAAGCCATTTTCGATTTGTTTCAAAAGGGTGGCTGTACGAATAGATCGTGAATTAATACCGCACAATAATAATATATAATATTATGTAAAATGAATAAATACCGAAACTAAAGTCTAACCGTCTGGTTTGTCATCGTTGGGAGATAGATTTTGCCAGAAGATTGAGTGATTCGGATGCCCGCCTCAGTTGAATTTGATCACGGGTGCCAAGGCGATTTCGGTAGTCACGTCGCCCTTGCCTACAGCTTCCTTCAGTTTCTCTTCCGCCGCGTTTAAATTATTTACGTAGGTCGCGTGATGCTTGGAATGATGCAGTTCCATTATTTCCGCGCAGATTATAGGCTCCAGAGCCAGAGGCGTACGGCAGCTCGGGAAGAGTATACTTTTAGCCTGACTATGGCATCTTTGCCGTGATGGAGGAGGAAAAACTAGCGAAGCAAGTACGTAAAAATCGTGAATGGGGGTTTCGTGGGCTTTGATATTTTTCCGATGAGTTAAGAAAATGAAGAAACCAAAAATGCATGTGTACTACATATTATCTCAACAAAGATATATAGTAGTCTCCGAAAATACTGCTCTCATTTCTACTCCGGAAGATGCTAGGTATGAAATTACATAATGTCAAAAAGTCCTGATTTAGTCGAAAACGCGGGGAACAATCCACTTAGAGAGCATTGGGGACGTGAAACAGTCGAACCGCGAACATGGTGACTTACTGTTAATGTCTAATAATGCTTGTTTCGCAAAAAAATGACAAGAGCTTATCAAAAGATACCGAACGTCATGTAAAAGTGAAGAAGCAGCTGCAGCAGTCGCCGTCAACGGCGACGCTGTATTGAAAAGTCGAACGCGGGATCAAACCAACGAATCGGATCAGAAAATTTGAATTCATAATTTAGCGTGCATTTTTATCTAGCATATGATCTCATATACAAATTATTACTTCTGAACGCTTCAAGCAAATGAATTATTGCTCATATAGTATGACCTCCTGCATGTATTATTTCATCAATTGTTATGACAATCACAAATCAAGTCTTTTATCGACTCCGTACAATAAATAAGCATACAGAGGTCAAAAGGCATTATCATTGTACGCGCTCATTTGGTACATTCACCTTTGAGATACGTGTACTAGTAAACACGTACCACTATATGGTGATATAAAAAAATTACATGTTACCGGGAACGTTAGAAGTACTTTTAGGCCCACTTGTTCAATGCAAGTTCAAGGCTGGTTCAGCTTGAACTTACATTGAACAAGTGGGTCTTAAACTGTAGTCATTCGCTGAACAACGCAACGCAATGGATACATCTGGACCAGCTCAACATCCGGGAAAAAGTCTTTCATCGTATTACCTCGAGGACGTAAATATGCTGCGATTATTAAATACGTCGAGTGATCTTCCTTGAAACTGGCGCATCTATCAACTCTCGCAACGTTTTTAGATGTCTGTCAAACCGGGCGCACCAGCTTTATCGTCTCTGCTGCAAGGGATCGGCTTTCAATTGCGCGAATTCGAGAAGAAAGAGAGTAGCGTCAATTACAGCGAGGCAGCGTGCGTGGAGATATTCCACGAATTGAATGTCGGAAATATATCTATCGTTTGTAGATCAAATTATGCGAAGATAATTCGTGACTACGAAATTAGCCGATTATATCTTCATTGTCAATTTCAAAAAAAATCTTGAAATTTTCGGTCTAGAAATCGTCAATGTGGAATTGAAAAATATTTGAGCTCTCGTATTTTGCCAATATTCTTTCCCAATACAAATTAATTATTTTCTTAATAAAAAATGTTTCTTTATTAATAACACTGGTCTACAGAAGGAGACCTTTTTCTTATCATCAGGAATGAAGCTAAATGGATTATATCAATCTTGGATGGCTAATTCCAAATCCATTTTCTTCCACTCTAGCACATCATGTTTTCAAGAAAAATATAATAAAAATCGTGAAAGTAGCGTTCTAAGGGCGCGTTTAGGGGGGATTCAACATCTAAAAATCTTTTATTAGGATCGATTACACTGTAAGTCATTTTGGGGGTCATGAAGAGGGTATTAAAATTTGACTTCAGTTTATGTTCCGGGCTGGTTTACCATTAACAAAACTGATTTTGGTTTGGTTGTTGCTGCTCAATTAAGCATTTTTTTCAATTTTGTAGTTTTTAGGGAATATGAAGGGAAAACGGTCATTGTTAAATTTAAAAAAAATGTTTTTTTTTTCACAAAATAGTTGTGGTGGGGGTTTTTAGGTACGAGGAATTCATTTCTGATATTTATATTTGCTAAAAACATCCACCAGAGGGTGCTACAGATAAATTTCCTATAAACTTTACGTATTTTCTATGAAAGATCATGTTTGTTTTATATATTTTCATACATTTTCTCATTATTTGTTTCATTTACTCATTTTTAAAGTATACAATTTTGAATATCGAAACCAGAAAGTGATGAACAGGGTGAGAGATTTCACCAAGTGTGCATGCCTTTTGAAGGTAAAGAATGCTTTTACGGTTTATAACATTAATGTAATAAATTTTGTCTTTTTTTTTATATTTCATACATTTTTTAGCACGTTATCAAGGAAAGAAATTAAATTCTATGATCGCCGATCTATGCTGGACTTTCAGACGTGATGCTGACGCATATGATACAGATAGACCGTGAGATAATGACAGATTCTGGTACCCCATTTTCGCATACAAGCCTCGAAGAGGGTTGAAAAGTACTTCGATTTTGAGTAGAATGAAGGGAAATTTACGAATGGTCCCTGGGGATAACATATGGAAAATTCGATTTTTCTTAATAAAAAAATAAAAGGTACCTCTTGCCCATTTTTTCACGCAAGCCTTGTTCACTAAATGATTAATTAATAAAACCTGGCTTCGGAAATCAAAGGCTTGTGTGGGAAAATCGGTCAGAATCTCGATTTTTCCTTACAAGATTACGCCCTTATTTCAATCCTTTAGCCACCTGCAACACTCAAGCCTTTGGTTTCCCGAAGCCAGGTTTTATTAATTAATCATTTAGTGAACAAGGCGTGCGTGAAAAAATGGGCAAGAGACACCTTTTATTTTTTTGTTAAGAAAAATTTAATTTTGCATATGTTATCCCCAGGGACCATTCGTAAATTTCCCTTCATTCTACTCAAAATCGAAGTACTTTTCAACCCTCTTCGAGGCTTGTATGTGAAAATGGGGCACCAGAATCTGTCACTATCTGACGGACTAAGACGAGGAGAGTGAAATAGAAGCGGAGGCTGCTGAAGGCGAAGAAGAAGAAACCCGCTCTGTAATTTATAGTAGCGACTAAGAATAAATAATACACTTTTAAAAATATTTTTTAACTTTTTTTAAAATTTTTATTATTTGCAAAAAAAAAGGAGCAAATAAAACAGAAATAGTAAGAAAATGTATGAAAATATATAAAACAAGCATGATCTTTCATCGAAAATACGTAAAGTTTATAGGAAACTTATCTATAGCGCCATCTGGCGGATATTTTTAGCAAAAATAAAATTCCTCATAGCTAAAAACCCCCACCACAACTATTTTGTGAAAAAAAAACATTGTTTTTAAATTTAATAATGACCGTTTTCTCTTCATATTTCCTAAAACTACAAAATTGAAAAAAAAACGCTTAACTGAGCAGCAACAACTAAACCAAAATCAGTTTTGTTAATGGTGGACCAGCCCGAAACATAAACTGAAGTCAGATTTCAATACCCAATTTAGTGATTTACTGTGTTATCTTTCATGATACCTACATAATAAAGTTCGAATAAATATACCTAAGCTAAATTCTATTTTTGAATTGGTCTACCTTCGTTTTTCAAAAATTTTAAATGCTAGCCACTTTTTACTTATGGATTCGGATTTAGTTTTAAAAAATCTCAATTAAATTTGGATCAGTTTTTGCGGAGATATGCGTGACTGAATTAAATTTGGCCTATTCTTTTGAACTAAGTTTCATCGCGAAACACGATCAATGATTATTATCAATGTTGAAATCCAAATTCGTAAACAAAAAGTGGCTAGCATTAAAAGTTTCTAGAAAAGAATGCGTCCATCATCCGCGAACAGCATCGGACTTATCGTAATTAAATTTAGCTTATACTTACCCGAACTTTATTGCATTACAAAAGATAATTAATATTTCTAGTAGACTTTTTGACGCTGAATCTGAATTCGTAAGCAGCGTGAGGATAGCACTTCGAGTTTTGTGAAAAATGGAGTAGAAGACGCCCTAAATTACGATTTTATGGCTTTCCTCTTAATTTTGTTTAACAATGCGACATGCCAGAGCAAAATGTTAAGAAGATTAGAAATCAGTGACTTAAGATCTGCGTAATCCATATCATTTTAATTTTGATGAATTTTTTTTGCACCAGTATAAAAAGTAAAGGAGCACTTAATAGTAAAATATTTTTAATAATAAATATACTTACTAAATGAAGGAGGAGGATTTAATAACTTTTTTGTTGACCAGTGAAAAAAAGGAGTTTATTAATAAAGGATTTTTGATAATAAATACATTTATTAATGATATAAATCACATATTTCTAAAAAAATACAATTAAAAATTTCTTTTTATAATTAAAAAAATTAAATTTAATAATTATAAATAAAATTCCAATTATAAAGCCAAATAATAAAATTAATAAAACTAAAATTTTTAACCCTTCTGAGGTCGCGCCTTTTCACCCAACGTTTCTGGTCGCGTGATGAGGGCCGCCGCCCCGCCCGTGTATTACGGAGAGCGATGTTGCCACGTCATACGGCGATCAGTGACGAGACACGACTTGCATTGCGTTGTCGCTGGCAACGTCACAGATCAAATTTCTACTGCGAATCTGGTCGCACAATGAGGACGGCCCCGCATTTTCAGCTTCACGCTTCATTAATACGTTTTTTTCAATTTTTCTAATGAATACAGAGCTATCATATTATAATCATCGTATTCACGATACTTCAATGAAGGAATACGTAGCCGGTGATCGTTCAAATCGAGGTAGTTAACCTTCGAGCGCCTGCGTGATGGGCGGCCGATTGGCCGCCTTTTTCGAAAAATGCGCGGCATTTCTTTATCAGTTTGAATCGAACGGTGAAACCCCGGCGTAATCCTCATTTACTCGTTTCTTCGCCAGATTTTGTATCACAAAATTGATTTTTGAATACAAGGATTTTAGAGTTAAACATGGGGATTTCTCCTTGCTATATGTGCCATTTTGATTTTTCGTTTTATTAAAGCTTGTTTAAATGAAATACTAATGTTATCTCAACCAGTTACCGTTTAGTAACCAGTAAATATGAAGTTAGAATGACAGAAAACGAAACAAAAAATATGGCCGCCTTACGCGGGAGACTGTTTCACTATTTCTAGCGCAGGCGATCGAAGGTTAAGCAATTATGACGATTAAAAAAAAGTGCGGGGTCACGCTCATCACGCGACCTCAGAAGGGTTAAAATAAAATTTAAATATACAATTTTATTTTAAAATTATCATGTCAGCTCCTTTAAAAAAGCCGAATAATCGAAAGGAAGAATTTATTATTATAGTTATGTCATTTGGAAGCTTTATACGACGCATTCGAAACGGGAATACCGTTGCTTCGACGGTATACCTACACTAACGGCTCAATTAAGGATCCCAAATTCCTCTCGCGCATTTTATAACGCGGTACGCCTATAACGACGCGTATTCTATCTAAAGTACCGCAATTTTTTGCTGGCGTACGACGCGTCCAGCACATGCGACTAGTCGCCCTCGTCGTCTATATCCGAGACTCGCCGCACCGGATTCACGGAATAAACGCGGGTATAGTACGAGATGCTCAGTTCGAATCGGTGTGGCACGACTGGAACGAGCGGTCAATTTACAAGAGGGGCTCCCTCGGTCCGACATGTCGGCCGGGTCTCCCCGCTGAGCGACCGGTAGAGCCAGACAATAGGACGCCAAGATCTAAACTCGCTCTATGCACTTGACTCTCTCGCGTTCTGTGCGTTCACTCGAGCCCCTGCCGCTTTATGAGCCGTGTACGTGTATATATGTACATACCGCCGTAACGGAGTATGGACGATGGAGACGCGATACGGTGGTGTGAAACGGTCATTTGCGAGTAACTTTCACGAGTATACGGATCATACGTTCTTTTTCTTTCTCGAAGAATTTATAACGCCGAGATAATCGGGTGCGCTGCGTAACTCGTTATATGTAGCTGAAACCAAAACGAATCACACAGAGTACCTAGTCTATATTTGGGGCATTTCAATGTGGTTTTTCTTTGAAAGGGGCGTCTTTCAATTTCGGGAACTTTGAAAATAGCTCGTAGGACTTTTTCAGGTGACAGTCAGGATACACCGATTCATCACATGAAAATCGCTCAATCGGTTTTCAATCTTCATTGGTTAACATTTAATCCTTAAATGCATATTGTTGCTTTTAAGCAACATACCAACATTTAGGTATGCATAAGAAAGGGGAATGTGAATTTCAGCGTATCCAATAGTTAACATACTTTAAAATTATAAAATACCATATGTTGTGAATAGATGGCGCTTGCAAGCAACAGGTTGCCATTACTTACAATTCGTATGCATTGGATGCACGCCGTGGGCTGTCATAATTTTTTCCCCACTCATGTCCATTTCGAGGCCTTTTCCAGCCTATTTTTAGACCGTAAGATAGAGTTTTTCCCGCGTGACACCGACCGGGAGTCCACCGGCTGTTAAAAGATTGCTTATGCCGGCTTTACACGACGCTAGTAACCCGTACGAGTCAGTAAAACCGCCCGAGTCGAAAAATAAAGTATATTAAAAGCCTATGATATCCTAAAGAAAACCCGTTTTGAGCCTCTTTTAGCCTATGCTAACATTGATGTCCTCTACTGAAACTAAATAATCTAATTATATAAATCCGTATTTGAGCTTCGAGGTCCAAGTTACGTATAATCAGGTCAAAGTCTACTTATCACCGCGATATCCTACAGATTTTACTAAATTTTAAACCAATATAAAACCTACTGATCCTAAGTTGGAAATAAATCCAAATAAATTTACACCTCGCAAATTTCTCAATACCTCAGGTTCACTTTTTACGTTAATTCTCTTATTTTCCTATTCAGGGAGAAACCTGCAGGATCCTTGAAGACGAAATGAAGATCCTCTGGGTGTTATAAAGGATAGTATTTTTTTTATAACACGTGCATCGCGAAAGTGGTGCTTTTCATGCTAGTTTTACGGGACGAAAATAGCAAATTGCACGCTAGGATAGAAAAGTTGAACTCGCGCATGCGCAGTTTATACTTGCTTCACTTTCGTCCCTTGGGTGAATTTTCGTTCACTTTCGTCCGTGAAAACTAGCATGAAAAGCACCACTTGCATGCACTTCTTATAAAAAGTATCGTGTGCAACACGGACCAAAGTTGGCGCCGACGAGTGTGATTGCAGCTCTCGCTTCGCTCGGGCATCAAACTTCACACTCGTCGGCAATCGCCAACTTTCAGCCCTTGTTGCACAATATACTATTCTGCTTACCACTACGTTAATTGCAGAAATTGCAATTAGTACGAACACACTTGAAAATAAAAAAGATTTATCTCTCTGACAATTTGTGATATCTTTAAACAGATTCAATGTGTGCAGGTATACATACAGGGTGTAAAAAAGTCCCGGGACGGCCGAATATTTTGAAAAAAATGCGTCGCATAGAAAAACAAAAAAACACGTATTCAATAGTTTTAAAAGTTCTATCCAGCCATATCAAACTCGACCCCCCCTTCCCCGCGGGGGGGCGAGGGGTAATTTCAAAATTTTAAATGGAAACCCCCAATTTTTATTTCAGATTCGGGTTTTGCGTTAAAAAATAAGAAACTTTTGTCTGAAATATTTTTTGTATCTTGGATAGATGGCGCTCCAATCGATGGAGGAAACATAAAAATACGAAATCCTACAAATTCCTTCAAAAAAAACTTCAAAACGAAAAACAAAAAAACAAGGTTTCAATATTTTTAAAAGTTCTATCCAGTCATACCAAACTCGATCCCCCCTCCTCTCTCCCCCGCCGGGAAGAAATTTAATTTTAGGCGTTCGTATTCTCACTCTCCCCTATTGATTGGAGCGCCATCTACCCCGGATACAAAAAAATATTTCAGACAAAAGTTTCTTATTTTTTAACGCAAAACCCGAATCTGGAATAAAAATTGGGGGTTTCCATTTAAAATCTTAAAGTTACACCTTGAACCCCCGCGGGGAGGGGGGAGTGGGGTCGAGTTTGATATGGCTGGATAGAACTTTTAAAACTATTGAATACGTATTTTCTTGTTTTTCGTTTTGAAGTTTTTTTCCATTAATTTTTAGGACTTCGTATTTTTATGTTTCCCCCATCGATTGGAGCGCCATCTACCAAAGATACAAAAAATATTTCAGACAAAAGTTCCCCGATAGTAAAGTGGAGCCACCGTGGCAGCACTGTAACCGCACGCGGTGGATTTGGAATTTAGCGCGGTGCTAGCAAAGTGCATGTCCAGTCTGCAGGTACTTTACCTGCACGCGGTGCCGACACTACGTGCAGGCACTGTAACAGCACAGTGTTTGATCAAATGCATATGGAGTGATCTTTAGGAAAAGGAAATGCATGCGGTGACGGCACAGTGCTTACACTGTGATGATATCGGTGGCATTATTGTGAATGTATGCTATTTTAGGTTAAGTACTTAATTTTTAAAAATTATTGACTATCGTTAAATGCTTTTCAAATTTATATTTTCTTTTATTTATGAAACAATAAACTTTGGTTACTCCATACAGGTTTTTTACATAGAAAGTTTTGTAATGAATGGGAGAAATAGGTTAAGTTCAAAAGTTTAATGGTAATAAAATTGCAAGTATAATAATATTGCGAATTTACGAAGAGACTATTTTGGAAAGAATTGAAAATTCTTCAAAAGTTTTCTCTCATTGAATTCTCACGAGCTCAACGGTTTTTACAATATTCGCAATTTTCAAAGTATATAATTGCTGTACTTAACCTATTTTTCTCATTCATTTTCCACAATTAAACATAAATACAATAAAAAATGGGTCATCTGAATGTTTGTCTTATACTAGAGATAATGTTAACACATTGCGTACCGCATAGAAATCTCTAAGACATACGCCAGGGACCGCACGTTTTTGGGCGAACTGCACGTTATTTAAATCATCATAACTACAGATCATAATGCACTTTAAGTGTTGTTTTTCTATAATTATGACATTTATATGAAAAAACAATTAAACAATTACACAATTAAAGAATCGTTAAGTAGAATCGTCTCCGGGGGGGGGGGGGGATCGTCAAAACAGTCATCCATATCTTCGATCTCACTAGGAATATCTGATAAGTTATCGTTAAATATTTCGGGAAGCATATCAGTTTCGTTGGTTTTCTTCCTTTTCTTGGGAGGAGCCATTTCTAAAAGCACCAGAAACTTGAAGACGAAGACTATTCGAATAACCAAAATAAAATCTAACTGCAATACTTTATGGGTTCGTGTAATTCCACTAATAAAATCGCATCATTTGATGTAGACAAGATAGCGTGTTGAGATCTAAGATCCATAACATGATGCGTGAAAAAGGAGAAAACTTATGAGCGGTCATTAACAGATGGCGCGAGAAACACGAGAAAACTCGTGAGCGGTCCTTAACCCTGGAGTGGTCGCGCCACTAAAATAACACGAGCGGTCGCGCCTAGTCTCTCAGACCCATTATTATTTTTGTAGGTTTTTTTATATTGGTATTAGCAAAAATCAGCTCAGTAGATTTATTAAATAATCTGATACGGCGAACCGATGATCTCACAAGGGAACTATTCATAAGAAAGCAGCACGTAGGGTCCGCTCTCAAATATCGTATATGTTTATATGAAACGATAGGGAGAGAGAAAGAACTAAGGACCAAGTGCGTTAGAAGTTTTGCTTTGTGCGTCAGTCTCTCGGAGCTCTCCTAAGAGTGAGGACATAAGTCGAATTGGCTTAATAAATATCACTTCCACTCAGTTACGTTTTGTTAATTAATTCACTCCAAATCACCTTGCTTCCATCAATTCCTACGGGTTATGGGCCCAGACATAGATTGGAGTGATTAATTAAAATATATAAAAACTCGTTATTGACACTGTAAGTGCAAATGTGAATAGTGTTTCTTTAAAAAAAAAATCAGTGACAATGAGTGACGAAAAGAAAAGAAAAAGAAAAAAACATTAATCCCTTTAATGGTGAGAAGTATGCCATCTGGAAATTCCGAATCCGATCCGCGATTGAGGAAGAAGATGCACTGGACGTTCTGGACAAAACACCTCCTGAAGAATTGACTGATAAATGGAGAAAGGCAGAAAGAGTGGCAAAAGCTATAATCATCGAACACCTGAGTGACTCAATGCTTACTTTTGCAACAGAAACTGACACCGCGACAGATATAATAAAGAAACTAGATGAAATATATAAGCGACAAAGCCTGGCAGCACAACTGGCAGCAGAAAAGAAATTATTAAGTTTCAAATTAAAGGAAGACAGACCACTGACGAGCCATTTTATACTTTTTGATGAAATGATAATTGAATTGCAAACTGCCGGAGGAACTTTGAATGAAATGAATAAAGTAGCCAGGTTACTGTTAACACTACCCAACGCATATGATTCGGTTATAACAGCGATTCAAACTCTCACAGACGACAAGTTAAGTTTGGCATTCGTAAAAACCAGGCTATTGGATTACGAAATAAAATTAAAAAATGAAAACAGTGACACAAGTGCAAAAGTTTTGCATGCCGAAACTCAATTTCGAGAGAATGTGCAAAGAAAGAATAATGTAAAAAATAATGGAATCGTACGTAAATCAAAAAATGTTCGACAAAATTTTAAGCAAAGAAAATTCAATAAATTTTCACAAGGCTTCAATCCAAATAACAATCAATATGTTAAAATTAATAACGCAAGGAAATGTGAGCACTGCGGAAGAAAAAATCACGAAAAGAAAAATTGCTTTTATTATAAAAGAATGACTCAAAGCACTGACGACCGCCCAAGGACAATACAAACTGTCCAGATTCAAGATGATAATGGGAGCTTCGCATTTATGAGTGGAGTCGGATCTCTTTCAACCAATCATTCAGACACTGCAGATAAATCAACCTTTCTACTGGATTCAGGTGCTACTGACCATTTAACTAATGATCTGGACATATTTGCAGCTGTAACCGATTTGGAGGAACCGATTAAAATAACAATTGCAAAGAAGAGCGAAACTATAACTGCAATAAAAAGAGGAAGAATAGAGGTGACAACAGACCAAGGAGTTCAAGGAACCTTAGACAACGTCCTGTACGCACCTGATCTACCTTACAATCTGCTATCTGTAAGCAGAATTCAACAAGCTAGAATGCGAGTAACATTCAAAGAGTATGGAAAGGTAACGATTGAGAAAGGTGACAAGGTTATTGCAACTGGTGAGTCATTTAACAATTTATGTTGTATTAATTTCACCATTCGTAAGAAAATGTGTAATCAAACCAACGCGAATGAGAAAACAATGTATAAACTTTGGCATGAGCGACTTGGGCATATAGAAAAATCGAAATTTTTAGAAATGAAAAGAAACGATTTAGTTCTTCATAATAAACAATTACAAGCCGTAAATCCCACGGATGAAATTTGTGAAGGTTGTATATACGGGAAACAGGCGCGTCTCCCATTCGCAAAATCAAGAGATAGGTCTCACGTAAAAAGGCCATTATTTATAATTCATTCTGACTTATGTGGTCCAATGTTACCTGCAACAATTGACGGAAAAAGCTATTTTGCTTCTTTTATCAATGAATATACTCACTATACAGTCGTTTATTTAATTGCGCGCAAATCAGATACATTCACTGTATTTCAAGATTTTGTTAAGAAAAGTGAGACACATTTCGATTTGAAAATTGCTTATCTTAATTGTGACAATGGCGGTGAATATCTGTCTAACGAATTCAAAGAATTTTGTGTACAAAATGGGATTCAATATCATTTAACAGTACCGCACACTCCTCAACAAAATCCGATATCAGAACGGATGAACAGGACAATAGTCGAAAAAGCGCGTGCAATGTTACACGGGGCTAATTTGGGAAAGGAGTTATGGGGGGAAGCAGTTTTAACCGCTACGTATTTAATTAATATAACCCCCACAAAAGCCATTAATGGAAATAAAACTCCATACGAACTTTGGCACGATAGAAAACCAAAATTAAATCACCTAAAAATTTTCGGTAGCACTGTTTACATTCTTGATAAAACAAGAAAAGGGAAGTTTGATAAAAAGTCATTCAAAGGGATATTAGTTGGTTACCACCAAAGTGGCTATAAAGTGCTGAACGTCGAAACAAATAAATTCATAATTGCTAGAGACGTTATATTTGATGAAGTTAATTTTAAAATCTCACGTCCAGTACACATTAATGAAATTGAATTTGAGAATTCAAGTATAAAAAGGCAGAAAACTGATGATAAAATGGAAATCAGTAGGAGCGAAGAGAGTAATATAAATAAATCTGTGGCGGAAACAGATCAAGTAAAGAAAATGCCGCAAAGCGACATAAACTCTCAAGCTAAAACAAACGATCCTATACCACGACGTAGTGCACGAATTAAAAATATGTCTCCTGTTTCTTATAATGAGGAACAATGCTATCAAATAAGTGCACAGGTGGTAAACGATATTCCCCAGTCATATAAAGCAATAAAAGATCGAGATGATAGATTTAAGTGGGAGAAGGCAATAAAAGATGAGATGGAATCTTTATTACAAAATAATACATGGGAATTAGTACCTTGCCCAATTGGAAAGAATATTGTTGATTGCAAATGGGTTTTTAACATTAAAAATGATTCTGAGGGAAACCCGCTTAAATATAAAGCAAGGCTAGTTGCAAAAGGTTTTAGCCAGCAATATCCATCTGATTATTGTGAAACTTTTGCTCCTGTCGCACGAATAACAACTTTACGTTTAATGTTGGCTTTTGCAAATCAAAACGATTTAATGATCCATCAAATGGACGTTAAAACTGCATTTCTTAATGGGTCATTAATAGAAGAAATATACATGCGAATACCTGAGGGAGTAGAGTCAAAGCAAAACTATGTATGTAAACTGAAGAAGGCGTTATATGGTTTGAAACAATCAGCTCGGTGCTGGTTTCAAAAATTTGACAAAGTACTTAAAGAACATGAATTCACAAACTCCTCAGTTGATCATTGCTTGTATATCTTAGACAGAGGTCAAGTTATTAAAAACATTTACGTTCTACTTTACGTAGATGACATTTTGATAATAACATTCGAAGAGAATACAATGATAAATTTTAAAGAGTATTTAATTAATAAATTCTCAATGGTAGACATGAAAGAAGTAAAATTCTTCTTGGGTATTAATATTGAAAGAAAAAATGGAATTATAACTTTAGATCAGAGCTCGTATTTAAACAAAATATTACAGAAATTCAATATGAATGACTGTAAACCTGCTAGTAGTCCATTAGAGGTTAAATTAAATTATACCGAACTTAACTCTGACGAATTTTATGATGCGCCTTGTAAAAACCTAATTGGTTGTTTGATGTACGCTATGTTGTGTACAAGGCCAGATCTTTGTACTGCCCTGAATTTGCTAAGTCGATATCAAATTAAAAACAACAAAGAACTCTGGCATTGCTTGAAAAGAGTTTTACGATATGTTAAAGGGTCATTAGAACTCAAGTTGATTTACAGAAAAAATAATTATGAAAATTTGTTAATCGGCTATGTAGATTCTGATTGGGCGGGCAACGAAATCGACCGCAAAAGCACAACGGGATACTTATTCAAAATGTTCGATCACAACACGATCTGTTGGAATACAAAACGGCAAAACTCGGTAGCAACATCTTCAACAGAAGCCGAGTACATGGCTCTTTTTGAGGGCATTAAAGAAGCATGTTGGCTCAAATCACTTTTACTAAGCATTAAAGTAGAATTAGTGAAGCCAATAGTTATCTTTGAAGATAACAATGGATGTATTGCTATAGCAAACAATCCAACAGATCACAAACGATCGAAACACATTGATGTCAAGTATCACTTTTCACGAGAAAAGATCGAACAGAAAGAAGTAATAATTAAATATATTTCCACAGGTAACCAGTTGGCGGATGCATTCACGAAATCATTACCTCTAATAAAATTCTTAAGCATTCGTGAACAGATTGGTCTACAGGATCCCAAAACTTCTTAAGCGTCAACTCTTAAGCGTCAACTTTCTATTTTTCTTTTTACTCAAAAAAAAAAAAGGAGGGAGGAAACATAATAATCCTTTATTTGAGACACAAAGAAATGTAATAACAAAATGTAAGACGTTAATAGACAAACAAAAATCATGTATTTCTTTTGAAACAGATGAAAAGACATGTAAAAGCTATATGTTTAACGAAGGTCTGGTTGGGTTTTTATACATTGGGGTTTTTCCCAAACCCTAGCAACAAATGTTGGACCTATCAGTGTATTCCCCAATAATGAATGAAATTAATAAGAAATATAAATGATCTAATTTTTGAGTGGGAGTATTGGTATTAGCAAAAATCAGCTCAGTAGATTTATTAAATAATCTGATACGGCGAACCGATGATCTCACAAGGGAACTATTCATAAGAAAGCAGCACGTAGGGTCCGCTCTCAAATATCGTATATGTTTATATGAAACGATAGGGAGAGAGAAAGAACTAAGGACCAAGTGCATTAGAAGTTTTGCTTTGTGCGTCAGTCTCTCGGAGCTCTCCTAAGAGTGAGGACATAAGTCGAATTGGCTTAATAAATATCACTTCCACTCAGTTACGTTTTGTTAATTAATTCACTCCAAATCACCTTGCTTCCATCAATTCCTACGTTTTATACCTCTAGGGAATTGTACAACTTTTGCTTTTGTGTAAGTTTATTAGATTATAGAATAATATATAAATTTTCAAATTATAAAAACTAATATGATTTAATAGAAAAATAAAATATAAGTAATAAAGATAAACCAGTAATTAACTTATTTTCGTATATAAAAACGCATTTATAAACAATTTTGGCATATAAATTGTGAGTGTTTCAGACATATAAATTTTTTGCAAGATTTACAAAAAAATCTAGTTTTACTTTGTTTTACACAAAGATAACATCTCTTTCTGACATTAGGATTCTCAGGATCCCCCCTAGGATGGTCAGTTGAGGTACCTGCTACAATTTCTCTTCTTTGGCGTACCTCTAGTGGTAGATTCCTTAGAGCTGCTCTTCGTTTCAATTGTTCCTCGGTTAATGCTAAAGCCAGTTTCTTTAGATAGATGCGTCGGAATATTTCTTCATTGGGATTATTTTGGATATTATATAAGAATTTATAGCCCTAATATTCATCAACGTATAAAAAACAACCATGGGCCACCTCCTGGTGTTCCTCGATAGGTTGTAGTTTGAACAATGTTCATCTACGGTATCAACTCCTCCTTTAGTTGAATTATAGAACATTATGATATCAGGCTTACACTTGTCTCCACTTTCTGGATCAATTTTGTCGTCATGATGCATTGAAGATGCTAGTATAACATTTTTCCTCTTTTTTGGAACATACGACACAATTGTTGTATTCTTCGAAAACCCAAACATACTGCTAAATTCTGGCCGATCCTTCGTATTTACAAATTCCACTGGTAATTCTTTCTTATTTTTCTTTACGGTTCCGACAAAAGTTAGCTGATGGTTTTTTAGAAGCGATGTTATCAATCCAAAGGAAGTGAACCAATTATCACACGTTAAATTGCGGGATGTACCAGATATTGGAGAAATTAGACGTTCAACAATAGCTTGCGTGCTGTTTTCAACCTTGTACGGCCCTTCTGGATGTTGTCCGACGTAAATTTCTAAATTCTTTGTATAATGCATCTTAGCATCCACAAGAGAGAAAATCTTTATCCCATATTTACTGGGTTTCGAAGGGATATATTGTTTGAAGGCACAACGCCCTCGAAAAGCTGGTAACATTTCATCGATTGTTACAAAATCACCAACGTTGTAGGTGTCCTTACAACGTTTTACAAAAATATCGAATATGTCCCTTACGGCGGCTAATTTGTCTTGTTCTTTCCTTTGATCTCGCGTTAAGAGAAGGCGCGCGAAACACGAGAAAACTCGTGAGCGGTACGCAATGTGTTAATAATTTCACACATCTTAAACTTCAATTTTCGTACATTACAGTGTGTTCACTGTAAAAGTTAACACAATATCGGTGTTCGCATACTCCTCGCACACACTTTTCCTTTTATCTATCACATTGCCAAGCTTTGATCATTTGTTTAATTGTAAGAAGAAATTTGCAATAAAATACTTTTACTTAATGTGGAAGTCCAATTTAGACTTCGCTAAATGTATACTCATTAATTATATAGAAATATTATATTTATACTTTTGCACTTCAGTCTCTTATTTCAGAAACTTATTTGTAAATTAGTGAAAAATATAAATTTTGTCCTCATTTTTCTTAAAGCTAGTAAATTCTATAGCATTGTAATGAAATTAGAAAACTGAAATCAGTCTCAAGAAATAGATGTTATTGTTACACCTCTGAAAACTTTTCCCCTGTCTAATTAAATTATAAATAACCTTTAGAATGATAAAAATTATCACAATACTTGTGAGATTAATATCACATCATACTTCATAAAAAGCAAGGAAAACTACTTTGTCATCATTGGCTTTGAGTGTGTTTTCTTGTTTCATCATACGTTATGAATTATTTCTTGCAAGAATCATTGAAATACTTACTTTTATACGAATCTAACTATAATGGAAACAATACAAAAAATGTGGATGTCTCGTCAAAGCTATGGTGATTGAGAGATGTATTATGTTTAACCCTACGTTGATAATTTTTATAGTTACCGAATTGTTGAAAATTTCATGAGACTAACGGTGAAGGCAATAGATCCCATTGATAGTAATAGTACAGTAAATCTAGACCCAATTTTCATGTACATCTCTAGATTAATCCTATACAACGAGCTTCGCTCACTCCTGACCGTTGAGGACCTCGACTGGGAAATAACGAGGATTTATGAAGAGACCTCCCAGGAAGTAATCCAAAATACGGTCTCAGCATTTTACGACTACTTGGGTTATTGCTTGGCTAAGCAAGGGAATCATTTTGAACATCTGTAAAGATGAAGCAGCGGTGAGTTTTCCACAAAATGTCATGATATGAAAAGGATTTCAAGGATTCGTGGTATCGTTTTGGATAATTTTATTAACTGTTCACGGTCTTCCTGATGTTACAGCTTTTCGTGTCCTCCGAGAGAGTTGATGCTCGTTGTTGAACGACAGAGTGAAACAAGGGAGGATTTCAGTTAGGATTAACTTTGAAAACGACGTTTTATTTCCAAAAAATACAATTACTCCGATAAATTCTACTTTGTACAGACGCGTACCCATCACCCGCCATACTTTCTCGTCTGCTAGGTTTTTACGCCCTAGGGAACTTCTCTCGCGACTATTGATGTCTGCCGGCGATGGACAGAGTCAATCGTTCGTTGTCCTTGCGTTTCGGCCAATAGCGTACGTAGTTGCATACGCGACAGCCGCGACAGGTTACCTTTTTTCTTGGCGCGCAAACTCAAATGGCCAATGAAATAACGATTAGTACAAAACGAAAAAACTTTTCTAGTATAAAATTGATTGCAGGGTGGCCACATACTCTGGAATTCTGGAAAACCTGGAAAAGTCAGGGAATTTTTCAAATCTGGAAAAAGTCAGGGGAAAGTCAGGGAATTTTGGGTAAAATCTGGAATTTTCATTTGAACGTACCTTGTATTAAAAAAATTTTTTTTTAAAAGTTCGATTTGCGGATAAAACAGAACTTGATTCATTTAGGTGGGAAAGTCTACATAATAGATAATGTAGATCGATTACCATGTAGGGTAAGATACCCAATGATTGGCACTTCGCTAGTGATTGGCACCCGACTAATTTTTTGGATATAAATTTGCCATTCTCTTTAATTCAATAACGACAAGGACAAAAATAGCTCCATGGCAATACTGCGCATACGGGTTCCTATATTACCGGCATATAAATTCCAATATGGCGTTCTAGTGTTGATGGTTTTGTACACGTGTTACTATCAGGTAAGAATTTTACAATTTTCGTAGGAAACCGCCTAGCATATAATAGCTTTTTTATTACGCTCACACACACACACATGTACGTATTTGATGTGGTAGATGGTTGAGCATGTTTAGAAACCCTGAAATTAGCATATTTTATGTTAATCTGTGTAAATTGCTTACATGTAACGTAAATATATGGAGTGCCAATCATTAGCATTACAATGGTTCAAAAATTAGTGATTGGCACCTGTGCCAATAACTAGCTACACAGGCTAGGATTTTTACTTGTCCAGTTATTGGCAGTCTTTTCTTTCTGTACAGATATCTAGGTACACTACCTACCCAGGTATATTTTTTTTCTTATAGAATCTGTAGCCATGCCGAACGTTTCAGGCAAAAATAGATATTTAAAACTGTATTTTCTGAAGAAAGTCTCCAGAAAGCTCTGGATGAAATTAGAAAAGGTGCATCCAAGAAACAAATTTCAAAAAAGTATCAAATTCCAAAAGATCTACACTTCAGTTTCATTTGAGTGAAAATTTTCACAAACCTCAGCTTGGCCCTAATACATATTTAACTAAGGGGGAAGAAGACCTTTTTTTATAACTGGTTATGTGAGAGTCAAAAAAAGGGATTCCCGAGAAGGAAAGATGACATACAAGCTTCTGTGAAAAAATGTTTAGATGAACATCCAAGAGACCACCCTTTTAGAAATAACACACCAGGAACCCGCTGGTATCAAGGTTTCCTTAATAGGCACCCGGACCTAACAAATCGCACTGCAGAAGCTGTAACTAGAGCAAGTGCAAATGTCTCCGAAAAAGACATAAGGGCATGGTTCCGTGGCATAGAACAATATTTGAAACAAAAAGGGTATTTTGAAATTTTGAATGATGCTTCAAGGGTTTATAATGGGGATGAGACCTGTTTTCAGTTGTGTCCGAATGAAGGGAAAGTAATTGCTCCAAAGGGATCGAAAAATGTTTATAGAATTGATCAAGGAGTGGCAAAAGCTAACATAACCGTTATGTTCACATTTTCTGCCTCTGGTGTGATCACCCCTCCTATGATCGTTTACCCTTACAAAAGGATTCCACTCAAAATAATTGAAAGTGTTCCAAGAGGATGGGGCGTAGCCCTTACGAAAAAATAACACTCGATTTTCAGTATTTTAATACTCAATTTAGTATTTCTATTACTTATTTTGAGTGATTTAACACTCATTTTTAGTATTAATAACACTGACGCAGTGTTAAAGTTGAGTGATTTTAAGTACATTAATACAGAATATACAGTATTTACTAGTGTTTGAACACAGAAGAAAAATACACAGCCTAGTGATAATGCTGTATTTAAACACTGCATGAGTATTGACAATCAGTATTGAAAATACTTATCAAGTGATGATTTTCAGTGTTTATTACTCGTTAGTATTGTCAGTGTTGAAATATAATTTGATTGTTTTAAATACTGATTGAATACAAACGGTAAAAAATACTTAACAGCGTTCAAACACTGATTAGGTGATAATTTACGCGAAAACTGCATAATTATTCCTCAATAGAATATAAACATATGTAAATTGAAAATAAAAAAATATACAGGGGTTTTGTTATGAATGATGTATATTTTTAATCTCTTTCCAAATTATTTACAAGAGGAAAAAAATGTATACATTATCATCTCCTACATGTGTGATTTGAACACATTTGCGTGATAACATGTGCGGGTATACAGGGTGATTCGAAATGGGCGCACTTCCTCTCGTAGAGAGATTCTTCGCAAAAAACTGAACCGAAAGTTCCTGTACAAAATTTTTGTGCTCCGCCTAGTTTACAAGATAATCCAGTTCGAAAATATCCAATCCAAAGTCAGATTCAAGGGACAACCAGGGCCGTGATAACTGGGGCCAACTTCATAAGAATAGTGAGTAAGCATTCTATAGTTAGTCCTATCTGTTTCCCATTCGACTTTATCGCGATACATAATTTGTCTGTCAGTCTTATGAAGTTGGCCCCAGTTATCACGGCCCTGGTTGTCCCTTGAATCTAACTTTGGATTGGATATTTTCGAACTGGATTATCTTGTAAACTAGGCGGAGCACAAAAATTTTGTACAGGAACTTTCGGTTCAGTTTTTTGTGAAGAATCTCTACGAGAGGAAGAGTGCGCCCATTTCGAATCACCCTGTATTGCTACACATTCATTGGACAATTTCATAATGGAACTAAATGAATTCGAAGTGATGTTTAATGATCTATCTTTACATAATTCAGTACCTGTCGAATAAAGTTGTTCTCCAAGTATGACATACTGTAACTGATTAGATCTGAGTGACATAATTGAAATTAGGTGAGTAATAATTATGTATCTCTTATCTATTAACTCTACGGTACTGTTGTGACGTTTGATCATTCGTTTATAATTTCGTGTGTGATATAAAATATTTTTATAAATGAAGCGCTCGAACGATTGAACATCTGTTATATTTATTTCTTCACCTAAACGAGCCTCGATTTGAACCTTTTCAATTAATGACATTTTTACGATATTGGGCGATCCGAAAACTCGCAAAAAAGGACGGTCGCTGATACAATAAACTGATCTCATTTTTTTAAACATGAATTTGTCTACGAGCGATTTAGCATGAAGAGAATAATTTTGATTCAAGTAAACATGAAAATACTTTGCTCTTACAATTTGTAATCGAAGACAATTTTTACAAATCTGATGTGGCACTGATTGTGTTCCCGAAAACATTTTTCCTAATATTCCGTTATTGTGTTCATAATTGAAAGTCGAAACTGCCCAAATTGCTCCGAAATTTTTAACACTTTTAGGAATGTGGAGCAATAAATGAAAATTAAATTTCATCAGAGTTGTAGTATTTCATAAACTTCTTCTATGGTCAAAATAAATTTTCGTAAAGCTTTTTCAGCTAGTTTCAATTCTTCATCAGTAATGTATTCTTGTAAATAGATATTCATACTGAATACTATAAGAAACCAATGATTGATAAACTTCATTGGCATATTTATCACTCAGAAGTACTAATGAATAATACAGCAGAAACGATTTCCACTCTGAAGCTTTCCATAAATTCCGATCCAGAAGCGGACGTGGCGTTCTCGTAATTTCACTAGGTGGTTGAAATTGAGTAAGTATTGAGTCAATCAAAGCAACTTTATCTCCAATATAAAATGCTTTGTGACTATTAACACTATCTGTCCACTCGTCTATTATAGTTTTAACAACACCTAGCAGTAAAGCGTGCATATAATCGGGTACAAATGATGCTATTATATTGAAAATTGGTAAGAATAACAGCTCAGATAGACCTTTAACACCATTGATTGTAGAACTAGTATTTTTAGCTTCGGTAGCATCATTTATGTGTTGTCGAATAGTTCTAGGCTCCTGAATGTCGCCTCGATAGACTCTTGCATATCCATTCCCTTTTACGATTCTCTCGCATGTATGTAAACAAAACGGACAACCATATTCTCCATTGTATTGCATAATATTCTGAAGGGGCGCTCGGGCTACTGAATCTACTGTTGCAATTAAGGTGTGAACTTTGACGAGTTGAGACCTATCAGCAATGATATACTCGAATCCTTCCTCATGTAATGCCGTCAGCTCATTCACAAATGGCTTCAAAAAGGTGTTCATGTTTGGTTTGCCATCTCCATACCATAAACCACATAATAATGTATATTCATTCCTGATGTTGAATGGTAACTCATTCAAACAGGCTTGGATTGGCACAAGTTCACCTTTAGAATATTTAAACCTTTTAACACCATCTGTATTCCACTGTATTGTGAGATCTCCTTTAGAAATGATATCTTGACGCAATAGTTTTTTATAAATTCTTCCATTGACGACATCAGATTGATTTTCGTCTTCTTGACGCAGTTATTCGTGGAGATTCGGCGTTTGCAGAAGTTCTACCAATTGCTCTCTAATTGGTATCTGTATAAAATGATGACCGCCTGCATCCAATTCTTTCTTTGTGTATTCCATACCGCACTGACATTCCACAGGAGAATAGTCGCTGTCGAATTTCAGATAAGATTGGCAATTTTTACTTGGACAATAATAATGGAATTTTATAGCGGCTGCAGTTTCAAATTTTTTTAGGAACCGATATTTTGTTTCAAGTAATGGTTCCGGGAGGTGAATATCGAGTAGCTCAATAAGACCTTCTATTGCACTGTCTGACAATCCGAAACGAATAGCGTAACTCATAAGCAATAGATCACTTTCGCTCTGAGAAATACGACAACCAGGATAAAGAGGCTCTTGCTGTAAAAAGTAAGTTTTGTGATTGTAAAAATGACATATAATCGGTATCATAAAGCATTATTGTCACAATCGAAAGAAAGAATATTGTTTTTAATTCATTTATATATACCTGAGGACAATAATTATTACGTGGATCTCGCCATTTTTCTTCTTCATCAGCATCGGAGAAATTGTCTTCATTAATAATATTAACTTCATCTAATAGGTTGTCATCACATTCACCAGCCTGAGAAGAATCATCTGATTCAGCACACATGCATTGTTCAGGAATACCTTGATTGCAATCTTGGTCTTCTGCACTCTATAAAAACGATATTAATGATTAATAAATTATGAAAAAATGTATCTAGTCTACGTCATAATGTTCACATGCAGTTATCAAGTTTTAATACAGGCATCAATCTCTATCCTATCAATATTCATAATTTATTTACCACAAAAATATTGCCCTCAATTGTTTGACTTCCGATAGAGCTGTTATTGGAAGTGTTATCCAGATCGGCCATCATAGCTAAGTGTCCCGCAACAGATGATGTACAACTTTTGTGTGATGAAATAAAACGATCCTCAAGATCATCAGACGCAGAGCTAGATTCCCTACTATCATAATATTTATCCCCGTCAACGGCCCATTCCATTTGGTCAATGTCATCACTTGTCTCATATTCACTCACAGTGGTCTAGTAACAAAAATCATATAAAAACGCTGTTTAAATTATTTAATCATCATATTGACATTTCTATAACCTCTTCTGGAGCAAGGTTTAAATCCTCATCTTCGTTCAAACGTTCTTTTAAATGCCTCCATCTTGTCGATGATGGAATAGGAATTCGCGGATCACGTAAATAAGCCTTATATGCTCCTCGTGGCATAATAAATTGACACATAAAAAAACTGAACTGTAAATATTAATTCGGCGATTTGTTATTGTCGCGTTCTTTCCGTAGAACATAACCTTTTTTACATTTGTCAATAGTATGAACTAATCTCGTAACTTCATTTGAAAATCAAGCTGTATCATTGGCTAACATTAACAGCTAGCGTCAACAAAATGGCGTCCGCAATTTGTCTGAAGAGAAGTTGGCTTTTACGCATGATCCAACTACCCAGGTCTAGCCATTAGACGTCCTAAAATCGTTCAAGTCGCGCCGTATCTACGTCGGCCATTTTGATACGTCACTACTACGTCAGACATGTCACTTGCGCTTGTGCTCTGCTTGTTTGCACCTCATGGCATTCTCGTGGTATTGGAATTGTCGCTACAAAATGGCGTACACAGATACGTCTTTCTATTGGTTCATTTTTCTTAAGATGCGCATGGCTTGACCTGGGTAGTTGGATCATGCTTTTACGCGCAGTAGATGAGTGGCGCGTGTCAGTGGATCATCAGAAACACCTTTCTGATATTTGTACTGTGTTTAATCTAATTATCAGTGCTTTTGATACAATAATTATTGTCCGTAATTATTCCCGAGCGATTTCGAGGAGGTAGTATCCCGGAAACATAAGCGAAAAAATAAAGATCGAAAATCCAAGCCGCCCCCTGCTTCCTCCGGTGATGAGCCAGTGGACAACGCCTCCGCGCCGAGACGAAGGGGATCTTCTGCTGAGGACAAAGCCGACTTCACTAGCATAGAGTCCGAACTAATACAATATTGCCTTAATCCGGACAACAAGATTCCTCAAGAATGCTCCAGATACATAGTGAATAAAATCATAGCTCTCTCTCTCTCTCTCTCTCTCTCTCGGGAAAACTATCAGATCGACGGCTGACGAGAACGCATACATGAAAGGGCGCATCGCGGGCGAGGAGAAGAGAGCCGAGACCGTTTATCGAAAACTAGAGACACTTATCACGGAAAAGGTAAGCGACATCTGCGTAAATTCCTCCACCCAGCAGCTCTCATCCACCTACGCGGAGCGGGTCAAGATCAAATCAGCGGTCGTTCCACCAGAAGCGATCAGACCTCCGAGGAACGTCGTAACGGTATTTCCAGCCGATGCTGAGAAATTCAAGTATAGCGAGTCCACTAAGAAAGCTCTTGCGTCAAGAATAAATCCCGAAAAGGAGAACCTACAGATCAGGTGGGTCCGCAGTATCGCTAACAAGGGGGTTTTAATTGAAACGGAAACACCGAAGGACGCAGCAGCTATAATTGCAAACCCGAACCTGAAGGAAGCCGGCCTGGTGGTAGGCGCCCCTGCCAAACTTAGGCCAAGAATGATTGTCTATGGAGTTCCCAGGGACCTCCCAGAGGATGAGCTGGTTGCACACATCAAGCGGCAAAACGCCGAGGGCCTCCCCGAAGATAGCCCCAGGAGCATCGTTAAGCTGCTCTTCAAGACCGGCGCACGCGACAAGGAGCAGGTAAACTGGGTTTTCGAGCTTGCCCCGGAGATGCGCCCACGCCTGCGGAACCGAGGGAGAGTCTTCATCGGGTGGGAGTCCTGCAGTGTACGATATTACGTAACAGCGACACGCTGCTACAAGTGCCAGGCTTTCGGCCACATGGCAAAATACTGCACAGCAAAAGACGCCACCTGCGGACACTGCGGTAAGGACGGCCACTCCTTTGGAGACTGCCCGAGGAAGACCAAGGATCCGGTCTGCATAAATTACAAACGAGCCGGCAAAGATCACAAGCATTCGTCGAGAGCCGGTGACTGCCCTGCCTACAAACACGCACTTGAACAGGCAGCCAATAAAATCGACTATGGAGAGTGAACATTCCTCATTAGCAACACGGCAAATCGGACACATCAAATTTGGTCAACTAAATATGCAGGGGTCCAAAATCGCGGCGGCAGAGGCTAGGAAGCTGCTGAGCGACGAAACGGTCGATATCCTCCTGATGCAGGAACCGCACAGCTATAACGGCAAAATCTGCGGTCTAGGGCTCGGCACAAAAATCATTGCCAGCGGCAAGCCTTTTAGCTCAAAACAACAGGGAGCGGGAAAAATTCAAGCCGCAATCGCAGTCGCACGCCCCGGAATCACGATCTTGGATCTTCATCATCTAAATAACTCGCACTTCTCCTGTGCTCAGCTAAACACCAGAACAGATAAAATAACGGTCATAAACGCTTACTTCCAGTTTTCAGACTCTATAGAACCGTACCTCCAGCATCTCCAGAAAATCCTCTGCGAGCTAAGAGGAAACAAGACCATTATCTCTCTCGATGCGAATGCAAGCTCACCGATTTGGCACGGGAAGCCGGGGGGAGGAAGGAAATCAGACAGGAGAGGTGAAAAACTAGCGGACTTCATCGCCCAATTCGGGCTACACGTTGTCAACGAACCAGGCTTCCCTGCAACCTATGCATCCGATAAAGGCGAGTCTAATATAGATCTCACCATAGCCACAACTAACGCGATTAACTTAGTTACTAGCTGGACAGTTCATGCTGATTCCGTCTCGAGTGATCATCGATTGATTACCTTTGAGCTGGCACATGGGGAAAAGCGCACCGACATTCCCGATGGACCCGATACCCGCCGATTCCTAACGACCAAGGCCAACTGGGACGATTTCGACGAAATCCTGACTCGGAAAAGAGACCTCGAGCTCTCCGTACTTACTCTAGAGCAGCCGCAGGATGTCGAAAACTTTGCTAACCGGATTGAGAAGGTGTTGATAGAGACATGCTCGGAGACGATGCCAAAACGAAAATCATACACGGTTTCGGTCCCCTGGTGGGACCAGAGCCTCACCACAGCCAGGAGGGAAGTCACCCAAAGCCGCAGGAACTATCAAAGGGAGCGAGATCCCCCAAGGAGAATGAGGCTGAAGCAGAAATACATTGAACTTCGCAGAACATACTTCGCAAACATCGCCAACGCCAAGCAAGAAGGCTGGAGGACCTTCGTCACATGAGAAGGAAATGCGAAACCCTGGGGACTACCATATCGAATCGCCAACGAGAAGATCAAGGTCGACAAAGCCCTCGCGGCCATGAAGGTCGATGGGGAGATCTCCACCGACTGGAAGGACAACGCCGGGGCTCTTCTGAAAAAACTCATTCCGGACGACGACCGCAATTCAGAAACAGAATGGCACCTCGACGTCCGAGCCCAGACGGAAGTCCCTTACGACCCGGATCCCGATGAAAACGACGAGGAGCTTCCTTTTACTGCCTACGAGATTGTCAGAGCGATCAAGACAACTAAGAATGGAAAGGCGCCTGGCCGCGACCTAATCGAAGTCGAGGTTCTAAAAAGGGCGTGGCCCATCCTTCAGACCGAACTCACAGACCTATTAAACGCCTGCCTAGAACACGGCATCTTTCCGCTGGCCTGGAAAGCAGGAATCATCAGAGTCTTCCTAAAAGCTCAAGACAAGGACCCTACGGACTGCAAATCGTACCGGCCGATTTGCCTACTCCCCGTGTTAGGGAAGATCTTGGAAAAGTTAATGGCAAACAGACTTAGACCAACCTTTATCTGTCACGCGCTAGCCTCACCGAAACAGTACGGCTTCAGACCAGGGAAATCAACCACAGACGCGATAGTCGAACTCCGGAAGCAGGTCGAAACTGATAATCAGCACAAATATGCGCTGGGCATTTTCTTTGACATTTCAGGTGCCTTCGATAACGTCTGGTAGCCTAGTCTCCTGCGTAACTTGCGACTCCGACAATGCTCGAAGAAGATGTACTGCCTGGTCGAGGACTACCTGGCAAATCGCACCGTCGCTATCCCGGGAATAGAGGGACCCATTAGCAAGCCGATGACAAAGGGATGCCCTCAAGGTTCGATCCTCGGACCCAGCTTCTGGAACTTGATTCTAGACTCAGCCATCAGAGAGATTGAAGCCACTGGAGCAAACCCGATTGCGTACGCCGACGATCTGGCGGTTGTCATCTTCGGAAATTCGAGAAGGCAACTGCAGGAACGAGCCACACGTACCATCGCAGCGCTGCAAAATTGGTGCCGAAACGAGAAGTTACAGCTATCCGGACCAAAAACTCAGATGCTCCTTCTGAAAGGACACCTAGACATACGGAGACCGCCCACAATCAGGCTCAACAATCAGCCCCTGAAGCTACAAACAACCGTCAGGTATCTCGGCGTCCTTCTTGGGCAGAGATTCGACATTAAGGAACATTTTCAATAACCTAGCGCGGATAGCAAGATCAACCTGGGGCCTAGGTTGGAAGGCCCTCAAAACTATCTACTCAGGAGTGTTCACAGCTATTGCCACCTATGCCGCAGCGGGATGGAGCGACCGAATAAACGCTTCACACCGATCGATTCTACAGGCGGCGCAGAGACAGGTCCTCATTCGAATCACAAAGGCTTACCGAACGATCGCAGCTGACGCGGCGGCAGTGATCGCAGGAGCAATCCCCATCGATCTCCTGGCAGAGGAAAGAACAGCGATTTACAAGCTCCGCAAAGGACTACATTTCCGAATCGGTAACGTGATTTTCAATCCAGAGGAAATAACACCAGACGAAGAAGGCGAAATAGTCTCGCGTTATCGAGGGCTAATAAGGGATGAGATACTAGACCTATGGCAACAAAGATGGGCAGTGTCCAACACCGGAAGAATCACCTTCCAATACTGTCCCAGCATCCGCAACCGAGAGAAGGCACACTGGATAAAACCCGATCACTATGTGACCCAATTCCTCTCTGGTCACGGGAACTTCAGGTCGAAATTGCACTCCCTCGGACTAGTGGAGTCAAACACCTGCGATTGTGGCGACACCGACACCGTGCAGCATATAATAAATAGCTGCCCAAAACACGTGGAAGAGAGGAGGACGCTAGCCAGAAAGGTGACCGACGCAGGCCTTCAGTGGCCTCTGACACCCCAAGAGCTGATCTCCAAAGAAATCTTTAGCCATTTCAGCGCCTTCGCCAAAGCGGTTTTGAGAAAGCGGGACGAACTAGCCGCGGCCGACCAAGAGGGAAATGGAAACGCGTAACCCTCCAACACCACCCGAGCACGCCCCCCTGCGAACTCAAAAATTTCAGATCACTATTTGTTAAAACCTCATATCATTATCTAAGACTACTTCTATCGCTTACACTAGGAATATAACATTACATCACCTCTGTAAATTTTGACATCGATATGGACACGCCGCCCGTATAGCTCTATTGCTCTTAAGTACTATAGCTACCCTTCCTCTAGACACTACTAATACCACTGTATGTTATTATTATATTATTATTATTTTTCCGTTATTGTTACTGTTACTATATTAGTGTTTATATTACTGTTATTTTATAGATAGTTTATATCTTAGATTTACGAATTTCTCCACCTCCGGTATAGGCTAGTCCTAGGTACGGACTGAGACTTTGTATGCTTCTCAAATAAACGATATTAACTGTCCGTAATTATTACATTGTTTGATGTAACTCAGTGATATTTTAAGTGAATATAATGGATGATAATAAGTGTCTTATCGCTCAATTCATCAACGAAAGTGGCAAACCGGTGCAAGTTGGATTTCAATCATGGCTGCCTGAAGATTATAATGACGAGGTCGAAGACATCGTTGGCCAAGAAATTATAATCAGTTGGCTTGAAGATGAGGATGTTGCACCAGCACACAAATTGAAAAAAATAAAAAATATGTCGATGAAAAAATGTGCTGTGAAAATTTTAGCAATTGGCAGTGAGTTATATCAATGTACTAAACGATAGTAACATCATTCTGAGTAACTCTTCATTGACAAATAGATATTGACTTTTCATTTTGCATATAGGCCTCGCTCAATGATGTAAAAAAAAACTTATTGCGTATGTCTTTTTGTTCATTTAAATTGGCTAGAGATGTGCAGACAGGTATCAAACAAAGCTAAGTTTGGAGTACTTAACCCGACCAAGTCAGACCGAAGAGTCGTCTATAAGAAAACGGTTATTTCAGATGATGAGGGCGAACAAGCTTATAGTTCAAAGTCTGAAAAAGATATTGAGAAAATGGACACAAATATATCAGAGAAGGTAAGAGTAGTTCAAAATATTTATTGATACTGTGTAAGTCGCACTCATTTCGCAGAAATTGTTGACGTAATCATTTCTGAAATAGGGTCGTGAGAAACCAAATGACGTAACGATTAAAGAAAGTACGAGAGGAAGGCCAAAAAAAAATCGAAAACATCCTGTTACTACTCACTCATCAAAAAAAACATCTGTAGAATAACGGTACTTGAATTAAAAATTGATATTATTAGTATTTCATTACAATTAGGTCATTATAATGAGGACAGTGCTAATGTTAGTATGAAAGGGAAGAAAAAAAATTTAATTGTTTAATCAAATGGGGTGTTGCAGATACCTGATTCTGATACTGATGAATCTAACTCTAGCGGAGGTGTCAGTAGTAGTCGAAAAATGTCAAAAGGTCAACTTTCAAGTAAAATTTCATTACTTGAAGAAGAGAATAGACGCTTGAGATGTGACAACGCCAGGTTACGTGCACTGAGAGCTGTCAGTGAAGGTATTCATGTACAATCGACTTAATTTATAAAGGTGTAACAATACGATTAAGTGGTGTAACGATTGGCATATATTATTTTTTATTATATATTTTTTTACAGATTTAAAAATTGTAACTGAAATGAGCGGGAGTATTGTTAAAGACTTCCTGCAGATGAAAAGTGCCCAGAAGGACCAACATAAAAATAAATGGGAGCAACAACCTAGAGAAGACCAAAAATGGCAAAACAGGGTTGACAAAAAACTTACGAAAATGTTATCCTCTCAGTCGACATCGAGGAGTATCAATAATAATATAAAAGTTGATTCTTCAATTGTGAGTACTTTTGACACAGCTGTAAGTGTTGTAATATTATTTCATAATATTCCAATATTACGAGTTATTCACCAAAAATAAAATATAATCTTTCATTCTTATTACTGTCTTCATAGGCTGAAAAAGTTACTAGACAAATATCGCCAATTTTCAAAGACAACCGGGATAAATCAACGTCAAAATCTCCCGACTTCTCATTTCAATCAGTAAAAGAGTCAATAACACCTTTCAGTGATATGGATGATAAAAATAAGACGCATTCAATAGTATCTCAAACTCAATCAGAAAATATTGAAATAGTTGATAAAGGGAATGTTTTGAACGTCAATCATATTGTCAATGCTGACGAAGCCAAGAACATTAACTGCAGTCTTAACGAAGAGGGAGATGAACAAAAGGGAAAAGATGTAAAAGATCTATTACTTCTGATTAGACCCAAGTTAGAAAAGCGCTCGCAAGTAGAGCAAAAGCCAAACTCAGCTGTACGTAAAAATTTATATTTACTTTTAGTTGTATTTAACGGTGATAAAATTGCTCTGTCAGACAATAACAATTTTTCTCATTCATAGTTGCAGGAAAGTTTAACTAATGCTAGTCGTGGCAACGGATCAACATTAACTATGGATTTAACAAATACAATTGACATTGGTGGAGTTGCAATTGCAAAAAGTACTTTGACTAATATTCGTGAAAGAATACTACTTTGTCGAATTATGTCTCTAATGTCATGACTTGTGTTTTCGACCGTGATGAAATGGCGAAGAGCAGCTTGACTGGAAAGCCGTCGAATTTCAACTTAAAAAAAGGAAAAGGCGAACAGACTACTTCGGATATCACAAAGACTGCCTTAGATCCATTGAAAAAGCAAGGTGTTATAGGTAATATAATCAAATAAATATATACACTTATTTTCAAAATAGCGCTGTTATGTAAAAATATATAGTAATAATCCTCTAATTTAACCCTGAAATACTATTCGAGTTAACATATTAAATAGGAAACGTAATTTCTTTTTAATTTGTCTATCTTATTGTTCATTGATAAAAAGCTGCATGTACAATAGTATGTATATTGTTACAGACTACGTCCAAAAAATGTTCTCACCGACACCAACCATAAAGGAGATTGAGAAATGCATGCGGTCGAAATTAAACAATTGTGCAACTTCAATTAAAAATAAGACGAAGCAACAGTGAAATATTTCCATTAAAACTAAACATAATTTACTATAAAATATCAATGCATAATAACTATTAACATATCGAAGTAAAATAAACTTTGGTAATGCTCAAGATATACAATTTGAGAATTTGATTAATATGCCTATCATTTCAGGTTATAATTACAATAATAATTGATTTCAGTGTTCAATTCTAGAAGTCATTTCAATTTAGTATTTCCATATTGTTGAATTCAATATTAACCCTTAGCCGGCACACTGGGGTCGTTCGTGGCAGGGCTTAAAACTTTTCAAATTTCCCCCCTCTTAATGCCCGAAAATTGAGTTTGTGGCGCCATCTGTTTATAGTCGAAGAGTTGCTCTTTCACCTAGTATGTCTGCCGAGACGCCAAGTGCGTCAGTCTACACGTAGCGGTCTTCGGAAGTTGAGTGGTGCCGTCAGCGACCCCAGTGTGGCGGTTACAGTCGTGGCAGAATTTATTTGTGAATTTTTCTTTCCCCGTGTTTTGTGATTCAAATCGAGAAAGAAGGTGAGTACATCATAATATTAAAGTGTGATTTTTTTCCGACAAGTCACGTCGTTTTTTTCCATGTTAGATGCCCTACAATCTTCGTCATCGATCGATTCGCCAAGATCTACTCGACAAGATTGGTGAAGCGACTCCTGAAGATGACGTCTCTCACGACAGTGGTGAGAATGAAAATAACGACTCCGATGAACAGTCTTATGAGTCTAAAAGTTCGGGCGGATCGCAATCAGATGCCGAAATGGAAGACGCCTCTTCGTCCAATCGTGATTTGGAGTCTCGAGCACCCGGTCGTCCGTCTACCACACTCAAAGGAAAAAATGGCCACAAGTGGAAAACAACAGCTCCTGAGCGTCAGTCAGGTTAGTAAATACGCAATTAGAGAGAGATACGAGAGGGGGGGGGGGGGGGGTTAGGAATGAGATGGATAGCGGGATGGAGAGAAAAGAGGGGGGATTTAAAGGGAGTAGAAAACGAAAGCGAAACGAAAACAGATAGAAAGGGGATAAAAAAGAGAGAGGGAATGAAAAGCGAGAGTATATAGACCACATTATGAAATAGTTATTTTATTTTTGCAGCACGCATGAGTGACGTTCCTCCTGTTTACGTTCCTGGTCCTACTGGTGATGCTGCAAATCTAGACACCATAGAACTGTTTTGGGATTTTCTTTTTAATGCAGAAATTATCAACATCATCGTGGAAAGTACTAATACAAAGATTGAAGAGATTTGCCTGCCTTTGACTCTGGACGATGAAGCCCAAAGCTATCATCATTTAACTGACGCCGACGAAATTAGAGCTTACATTGGTGTATTATATTACCAGGGGCTTTGGAAATCATCTAATGTCGACAATGACAGGCTGTGGGAGAAGAAAAATGGTATAACCATGTACATATGTGTTTTTTCAAGGCAGCGATTTACATTTTTAGCGTCGTGCCTCCGCTTTGATGAAAAGCGTTCAAGAAATCCCCATGATCGTTTTGTACCGATCCGTGATGTTTGGGATATTTTTATTGGCAATTGCCAGCGCTACTATACGCCGAGTAACAAATGCACAGTTGATGAGCAGTTATTGAGCTTTAGAGGTAGATGCCTATTCAGGATGTACATGAAAGATAAACCGGATAAATATGGATTAAAAATTGTAACTCTCAATGATGCAGAAACTGCATACTTGGTAAATATTTATTCATTTATTTTTTGACTCAAATGTACGAATTTTATTTTGAAATTTTTTTGCATACCTATAATTAATTTTCAGATACATGGAGTACCATACTTAGGTAAAGGCTCCGTTGTTGTTGGTAATGAGAAGATACACGAATATTTTTTTTCGTGTCGTTACTACTCCCATCCATGGTACTCATCGTACAGTAACATGCGACAATTGGTTTATGTCGGTGCCATTGGTAAAGCGCATGTTTCCTGCACCATACAATACAAAAATGACAGGAACAATAAGAAAAAATAAGAGAGAAATACCAGCTCAAATGAAGATTGCTTCAAAAGAACCACCGGCCGCACAGTTTTGTCACGATGATAATTTGACACTTGTCTCTTTCACTCCGAAAAAAAATAAGATAGTGCTGCTACTTAGTTCCTACATAAATTCAACAGAATTGACAAATAGTAAGCCCGATATTATTCATCACTATAACGAAACAAAAGGTGGTACTGACACTTTTGACCAGCTTCGTCATTCGTATTCAGTCACACGAAGGACAAATAGGTGGCCAGTACGGATTTTCTATGGTATCCTCGATCAAGCTGTCGTAAATGCGAGAATATTGTTGAAATGCAAACTCAACGCTGCCAATAGCAAGGAAAAGGTTTCTGCAATTACATGTTTAGAAAAACTCTCGTTGCATCTTATCCGACCTTATTTGACGAAACGATACGAGTTGCCTACTTTACGTCGAGATTTGAAAATCGGAATTGCTGGAATCTTGGGCTTAGATATTCATGAAGCAAAGCGTTACGAACGGGTAAAATTATTGAAAAGAATGAGATGTGCTGAATGTTCTCGAAAGAATGACAGAAAAACTAATGAGGCTTGTTCGCATTGCAAAAGACCGATTTGCGAAGAACACCGCTTGATGTTTTGTGCAACTTGTGTTAAATACGAATAGTTATGATATTTTCTATTAAATTACTCTCAATAAAAGATGTTTCTACATTGCCTAAACTATTTTTATTCATTTGTTGAACTAATTTTATTTATATTCCCTAAAAATGACACTCATATTTAAAAATGGTAGTTTTAAAAAACATATAAAAATCTCATATTCATTTCGCAAAATAAATACCTTTTTTTCAAAGGCCACAATCCTACTATTTTTTTATGTAAAGTACTATGTCTAGTTAATCTGTGATTAAACTTTTAGCGTCTAATTGTCAAAATTGAAAAAGATATGAATTTTTAAGTAAAACAAGTAATTTTTCGAAATTTTTTGCAAATTATATTTTATTTAACATATTGAAATGAAAATTTTTTGCAAGCCACAAATACTGCCTTCATAGATAATAGTTAAAGATTAACTGTAATTTTTTTTATTACACAAAAGTGAGTGGTGTCCTCAAAATAAATGAATATATGGCTGGGGTCGAAAACGTCCCAGTGTGGCGGCTACGGTTGGCGCCAGAAGTGTGCCGGCTAAGGGTTAATAAATACTGGATTTCCAGTGTTACCCGAGTCGAAATTTTCAACCTACAGAAAGCCTAGAATAACCTAAACAAAGCCCAATTAAAACATCCAAAGCCTAAACTCCATATCAAGACCTATTTAAAGCCTAGAATAACCTAAACAAAACCCAATTAAAACATCCAAAGCCTAAACTACATGTCTTGACCTATTTAAAGCCTAAATAACCTAAACAAAACCAATTCAAAACCTCCAGCTCCTATTCTTGCGATATTTATTGAGTATTAGGTTTCTTTGGTTTTAATAAGGTACTGTTAATCAATATGAATTTCTTTTATATACAGGAATAAATAAATTAATAAACATTTCGTGATTAATAATGTTAAATATATAACATTGTATTCCAACTCAGCATTATTTAAAGGAATAGCGATGTATTCCTCATTATTACAATTCATATATACACAGGTAGTAAGAATGTCATCGATTGAAATGATTTTCATTACATTTGTAGATTTAACAACGTGAAGAAAGGCATTTGTGTCATATACATATTGATCACCGCGAGTGTGAAGAATATAATCGGTGATGATTTCTCGCAGTATTGCATAATGTCTGTAGTTGTTACAATTACATACAGCACGTTGGCAATCACATTCCGAAATTTTTATAAAATAAAGAAGATTACAGAATTTCATGGAATTGTTAGCTGATTTCATATGTTATATGTTCTGTCACATGTGCCGATCTTTCAAATGTCAAAACTTAATATAGGTTATGTTACTTGCTTCATACAGGTTATGCCTACCACTGTCTGCCTAGCAGACAATAATTTTATAATTAATCAGGAATTACTCCTATCGCGTTTGGAAACAGTTTGGGGATATTTAGGAAATTAGTTTCAGTTTTTGGGAAACGTTAATTAATATACCATAGCAATATTAGCAAATATTAATTAGAAATTGTCAAATTACAGACGAATCAATTGGAAATCATTTGGGGAATTGAACCCTATTGTTAATTTCATTTGGGAAATAATACTTATGTAATTAATAATTAATTATCGTTCCACAGTGAAAACTGTTTTATCAATATATGATAAATACGTTGACGGTTATCGACCGTTAGACATTACAACCTTCGACTCGGATTCTGTCGCTGGTGACTTTTTTAAATGTTACTTTTAAATGTACTAACCATTGATTAATCAATCCTCATGCTTTCATTAATGAGGATAGACACCACCGTAGCTAATGAGGGCATGAGAATTAATTGTTCGTTGGCTTGTATGTTTAAAAATGATACTTTAGAAAGTCACCAGCGACAGAATCCGAGTCCCTATACAAGGAAGAGTCACATGTTTGAATACGATGGCTCACACGTCGGCCATCTTGTATACGCCTGTTGCGCATCGGTGGTGGCGCCGCCTTACTCGCCTGGTGAGCAAAAAGTGCCGTACTGGATTACACGGCACGGGGTGTACGACTATACGTGTGGTCACATGCACACTTAGATTTGCCTGTATAAGCACAAGCCGGAAGGCCTGATTGGTTGACAGTGTAATCCATTTGTGCCAATCTTGGCCACTACGCGGCGCTTTCGGCGCACTTTCGAGATACGCAACAGGCGTATAGTTATTTGCTTCAGGTAAATTAGTGGTGCGCGTTTCCGATAAAAAAATTAGTGCAAGAAAGTAAAAATAATAGCTATAGGACGAAAAAAGAAATTCGCATTAGTTTGGTGGGCCAATTGTGGATCGACAAGTGTTGTGGATTGGGCATCTATCCCAGGAAATCGAGAAATAGGAAGTACGGTTAACCTCCTATGGAAAACAGCTGAAGGGAAAACAATGCGATTGCCAGCCAAAATACTCGCAATTGGCAGTAAGTATTACACTTGTATATTACGATTCGTAAAATAAAAAAACGAGCTCAGTTTTCAACCTTTTTGTTCTTTCTTATTCACATTTCTAACATCATGTGAATATAATTAAAATTGTATTTCAAAAACTTCATTCATTCTAAATATTTGGCACATCTATTTCAATATCATTATCATTATCATTATCAATATCATTATCAATTTTATTGCTGATATTTATCATGTCCTAATCACATGTTTCTTTCAGCTGAAAAAGACGAGCTGAACCAAATGATTGTAACATCATCTGGAGAATTGCACGACCCGGCAAAGAAGATATTCTCTACCAGTATCCTGCATGAAAAAAAAGAGAAAGCTCAAGAGTCGAGAGTATTGAGCAATATTAAAAAATTGCATAAGAACGATTTATCTAAACGGATTTTACAGGAGAAACCAATTTACAGCAATTTTTTAAATTCATCTTTGCCAAGTGTCTCTACAGTGACAAGTGGTGAATATGAGACTTCATGTTCCACGGAAAATGTCATGTCTACAAACTCAGCGACCGATATAATACACCATACGTCACCTCAAAATTTCAATAGTGATCATGGCAATGTCATATATTATGATTCATTTGGTAATGTGATGCATTTGAGTAGCTTGGAGCCAACAATAATAGCTCCCATGTGTACAACGAAGTCTAAGAGCTCAACAGAAGAACGGAGCTCATACGAATTACTCAATATGGATTCCAATAGAAGTAACGAGTATCTTCTAGATTTGACTGACGATAAAGGACGATTAATTTCACAAAATAAGCTGCCCTGTGTGCCAGATGCTTATAACAATAATGCGGTAAGACAAAATGACGAATCACAACCTCCCTCTTCTTATATACATAATTTTGATAATAATGGTTATAACAACGAAAATAACAAATCACCCCTAGGCTCAGGCAGATCAGTTTATATTAACGAACAACACAACAACAACAACACAATCAACACAATCCGCAGATGATGATGATGACCAAACATCAAATAAGAGTGAAGATTCAGATGATGGAGAAAATGATGATGGACCCGTGCGAGCCATGGCTGGCATGATAAATTGGGAAGGTATATTTACTCCAGAAACTGAATTTAATCAACAAATATACATTACATAATAATAATTGTGTAATTATACGTGTTACTAATTAATGTAATACATAGTTATAATATATTTTTTATTTAATAGTGACTGAGAGAGACATTGCTCACCAAGAACTGTTGCTGAAAGCCATGAGATATGTTTTTGAAATTAGTCAAGGGAACACTGGTGAACCAAAAGGAGAAATTGAGGTAAAAAATATTTCTCAGTTATATAGGGCCGGTTTTACCAACACGGTATAAACGCGGTATAGCGCTATACTGAGAATATAACCAGCGATAAGCCTTATGGTTATATTCTCAGTATAGCGCTATACCGCGTTTATACCTGTTGGTAAAACCGGCCCTTAGTCAGATAAATCATTTTTTTTAAACTTTCATTAACATTTAATTATAATTATATATAATTAATTTATTTATTATTTTCACTTTTTTATAGATGAACCCAGTTTATTTAGAGCCGTCAGAGTACATGGTAAATAAAATTTTAATTAAAAATATTCGTGAGATAAAGTATTTATCAATATAATTAGTTGAAAAGATGTTTATAATGAATAAATGTAATTTTACAGGAAGAGATATCGCCAAATAGTAAATTTTATTTATCAAAAGCCAAAATCGCCGTAATCAACATTCAAATTACGCACATTGAGACTGATGAAGAACGATGGAAGGCTTTAGTACGTGAAATACTGATTGAAGTCTATGGAGCAAGCTTACGGAATTATTCGGCAAAAGGTTTACGTGGTGGTCGTCCTGCAATCGATCATCGATTATTCAAAGGATTATATGGTAAAATCAAATACAAAAGTTTTGAATTAAAATACATTAAATATATCTTATCGACTAATAAATTGTGATTACTTTACAGAATGGGTTAAGCGAGTTTGTCCAACCGTGGATAAAAAGAAATTCATCAACGAAATTAATAAATTGGCATACAACAAACGCAAAGCACTTCGCAATAGAATGAATCTACAAACGAAACGCAAAAAGACGGCCTAAAAATTATTCTGAGGTTTTTTATAATATTTATTCGTGAATCGATATTTTTTCAATAATGCTTTCATTGATTTGTTCCAAACGCCTGTGGGATTTGTATGAATACTAAAATAAAGAAATTTATCAATAAATAAATTGTTTTATACGTAATTTCAATTAATTCATAACATATATATTTTTTTTATACCTAAAATGGGGTGAAATTGTGCCGCGTGTGGTGAGAATGTGCCGGAAGGATTTTCTACATATCTTTGAATTTGGCGGCTCGACCTTGGTATTATCAGATGTACCGGCATTTACTCTCTAATGAAGTAAATGCCGGTACATCTTACAATACCAAATTCGAGCCGTCAAATTCAAAGATACGTAGAAAATCATTGCGGCACATTCTCACCACACGCGGCACAATTTCACCCCATTTTACGAACTACAGCACCTTTTAGGTTATATAGGTTTAAAATTGGTCCGGCGATATTTACTGCCATTTAGGTCTTGTGAGTTATGTTGAGGCTTTCTTAATTTTTGAAATAGACCTAATCATGACCTAAAAGTGGCATAACTGGAATTAAGTGCCATTTTTAGGTTTAGATTAGGTTTTAAATTATATATTAAATATATGTGAATTATGACCTAATGTAAACCTGCAAAACCTAAGGAGAATAGGGTCTTGAGGTTTAAAATAGGTTGAAAATTTCGACTCGGGTATCAATACTAATCTACCAGTATTGATCAGTGTTAAATTCGACAGTATTGAAATACTGGATTTCCAGTATTATTAATACTAATCTACCAGTATTGATCAGTATTAAATTCGACAGTATTGAAATACTAGATTTCCAGTATTATCAATACTAAATCTTCCAGTATTGACCAGTATTATCCCAATTTAACACTGGAGAATATGCCAGTATTTTTCACTATTGATTTTCCAGTATTTTTCAGTGTTACTTTTTCGTAAGGGAGGATCCAGCGAAACCGGTTGGATGAAGTCGGAGGTCTTCTTCGAATATATTTCAAACGTATTCTACCCATATGTGGTTCAGCAAAAAACGGTGCTCCCAATTATATTATTTATGGACGGGCATAAAACGCACCTAACATAGGTACGAGCTTAGCAAGTTGTGCACGGACTTGAAGATTATTTTGGTTTCGTTGTATCCAAATGCAACCAGGATACTTCAACCTGTTGACGTATCTAATTTCAAACCTTTGAAAACCGCATGGAAAAAGGAAGTTTGGAGGTGGCGGAGAAGTAACCCTTTTATTGAATTGACTAAAGTGCATTTTGCTCCAATACTCCAAGCAGCTTTAGCTTCACTGAAAACGGAAACAGTACGTAACGGTTTTAGGGCTTGTGGCTTACAGCCATGGAATGTTGAGGCTATTAATTATTCAAAGTGCTTGGGAAAACAAAATCTCGATGCTCTCAAGGTAAACCTGCTGCAATAGAAGAGTACAAAATAAGTTTTGAAGACTTTTGCGAAATTGTTGGGCCAGATACAATTCAAGAGTTAAGGGAAGAGGCAAATGGTGCAGAAAAACCAAAAGAATTCCAATTACTGCAAAAACTTTATCGAAAATTCAATGCTCATGAGGATGCCGCTGATCAATCTACCAGTGTTTTAGATGGTTCAGTTATCGAAATAAGTGATTTCACTGGCGACTTCTTTACAGAGGATCAAATATATGACATGCCTATTGAAATAGTTACACAGTCAAATGAGATAATATGTAATAAAGTGACAGGTAAAAGTTGAAAATTGAAGTAGGAGGAATTAATACATATCAGATATTTTCCCGCTTTCAGATATACCAGGCGATTTGACTAACTACGGTTTGTCAGCAAACAACGTAGTTACAGAGGGAACCAGTGCAGATGTTTCCTCATTTGCAGATAATCTAATCGATTCTACTGACTACGAGTTGCCAGCAGGCGAAATAGTTACACAGACAAATGATAACTTGACAGGTAGATTAGATTTGAAAGTTTACATAAATAAATTATTATTATTATTATTATTACACAGGTAATAGTAATCGAGCTGTTTCTCTAATTTCAGATGTACCAAGCAACTTTATTGACTTCTCTTTGCCAGACAATTCTTCAACATCTGATCCAAAAACATACGTAAATGATACCGAAGTTGTGTTAAAGGATTATCTTCTTTGGCCTAAATCTCCAGAACGAAAGGGGAAAAGGCAAAGTGAGAAACTTCCATATGTTATTACCTCTAGTGGCTGGAAAAAAATTTACGAGAACAAGGAAAATGAAAAAAAGGAAAGAGAGGAAGAAACAAGAGAACAAAGAAAAGAGAATAATGGCGAAAACAGCTAAAGTTAGCAAGGAAGGGACCAAAGATGTAAAGAAGACTGCAGACAAAATCCGAAGGATTCATCAAAAATCCAAAGATAGCACAGCAAGCAAGAGGGAAGAAACCGTTAAGAGTATGAAGCCATTTGACCAATCCCAGGCAAAGTCACCAAAATCACCGTTGCAATCCGTTTTGACACCCTTGCCGCAAACCAGTCATCAACCGAAAAATAACATAATTAGAAATAAAGGATTATGTTTTCTTTGTGTTAAAAATTGTTCACTATTAAGTTATGGTATACAGTGTCAAAATTGTAGAAGGCAATTTCATGCTGATTGTCTTAAGAAGCAAAATATGTATTGTGTGAATTCTTTAAATGTAAGACGTGTTTGTCCCAGGTGAAGCCCAAAGCAAGTTATGTTAGAAATTTGAACAATTTTATGTAACAATAATTATAGTGTAAAAAAATATATCTAGTTTGTGATTTACAATATTTTAGGATTTTTTCAATTATCTGCATATGAATAAAAGTAATATCTAAATTAAAGTAATAGGTATAGGTACCTAAATAACCGATGCTTCCCACAAATATTTAGGCCTAATCGCATGATTCAGCTCGGGTGCCAATGACTAAAAAAATTTGGGTGTCAATAACTAGGTTGAGGTGCCAATAACTAAAAAGAGGTCGATGCCAATAACTGAACACAGGGTGCCAATCACTAGAAAAGTAAGGATTTTTAATAATCTGTTTTTCTTCTCAAAACCAGCTTTACGAACGGCAGTAAATTTATATTTACTATAAACTACACTTCTTCACGTTTCAGTATAATAAAATTGCAACGTTTTACTATTTCGCTATACTTCTGGTAAATTACATTTCAAACTATTCGCATCCTTAAGGGTGCCAATCACTGGGTATCTTACCCTATTATGTGTCATTTCATTTGTACTCTACATTTATCGATTGAATTCGCGCAAAATTTACGGTCGCCATAATTTTTTTTTTTTCATCGTGCAACCGGCTAAACACCGATGCGAAATTTGTAACTACAAATTTTACGAAATGTAGCTAACAGAAAGTGTTTTAATTAAAAAGTAAGCACGATTTCAATGTAATACTTATATGAATAAATGTGAAAAAAATGAACTTTTTATCACATTTAAAAATGGTTTTAAGGCTACGAACTGGAAAATACCTTCGTTTTTACGTTCCATTTACTATCTTTTTTTCAATGTTCCTGTGCGCCGAGCTGATTATACTCATTACACAGGTTTTTCTGAATTCCCAATGAAATTTTGTGCAATCCGATGGATAGAAAATGAGAAAGTAGCTGAACGTGCCATATGTATAATTGCGAATCTCGAGCAATATGTGGAAAAAGCAAAAGCTGACAAGAAAGCTCCTAAATTTTTTTTATTCATTCTACGAAGCTTACACCACTCATTATATTCTTTAAACTTTATAAAATTCTTACGTAAATTTCATTCACTAAACACGATCAGCTGTCCGTACTTTGTACACCCGTGCTCACGGATTCTGTCGCTGGTGTCTTTTTTAAATGTTATTTTTAAACGTACTAACAAATGAACAATTAATTCTCATATCCTCATTATCTACGGTAGCGTCTACTCTCGTTAATGAAAGCATGAGGATTATTAATCATTGGTTAGTACGTCTAAAAATAACATTTGTGAGCGTAATACCCTAGGCGTGGGGTAGCTCGAGAGAGAGTTCTCGGGATTCTGACTTCACAGAGCCGACCACCGGAGGACCTTGTGTGGGGCCTACCCCCACCCTTTGTCAGGGTAGCAGACTGATATGACCTGGGAGAGCTAAGGGGACACTTGCGGGCATTCCTTCCGGAGACGTTATCGTAGCAATACCTTTCCTTACGTCGTTTACATCTATTAATAAACCCTGCTTAGAGGGTATACCTTGGCGTTCACCTGCGTTCTCACATATTTAAAAAAAGTCACCAGCGACAGAATCCGTGAGCACAGGTGTATGCACCCGGGCTCACTAATTCTGAGCCTAGTGACTTTTCAAAATGTCATTTCAATATACTAACCAATGAATAATTAGTTATCATGCTTTCATTAGCCAGGGCAAACGCCGCATTAGCTAATGAAAGTATGAGATTTAATTGCTAATTGGCTGTTACGTTTAAAAATTACATTTTGAAAAGTCACTAGGCTCAACGCATCGACACAGCGCTCTGCTCTATCTCGCTAACCGCGGCTCATTGTCGATAGTTAAAATAAACTTTAGTTATATTTCGTAACTATCGCCTCCTTCCGACCGTCCACTCCTCGCACGATCCGTGGGAGATCTCGAAATCCCCACAATTGGTGACTCCGACGTGATCTGAGTGGATTATGTCGTCAACTCAACCCAAGCGACGCCACGAGGTACCCACGCCATCACCAACATGCCGGTCGACCGCTCGCCAGCCCGCATGGAAAACACTGGGAACACTCCAAGCCCCTTCAACACGAACGATCGACCGACCGCATCAACAGGTTTGAACACACAAAATGACCAGGCAGTCGAGAATTCGTTACTAGCCTTCGCACCACCAGGCAGTACGAACTACGTGGCAGTGGTAAATAGACCAGTTACCCACGTTCTTGAAAGATCGACCAGATATCTGGTTTTTCATGATCGAGTCAGAGTTCACCGCGTCCAGGATTCGCAACGACGACGTCAAGTACGTCGCCGCCCTAAAAGCCTTGGTCTCTGGAACACTGGCACAAATTACGGATATCATTATGCACCCGTCAGAAACAGATAAATACCAAACCTTAAAAGACACGATTATACAGACTCACGGAATCGAGACAGAAGCAAATTCACCGCCATATTAACGACCTCGTGCTGGGGGACAGGAAACCCTCACAGCTCCTGCGAGAGATGAAGGACCTGGCTGCGGGCAGTATGAATGACGAGATGCTCCACAACCTTTGGCTAAACCGTCTCCCGACATCCATTAGACCTTTTCTCATGATCTCTGACGGATTAAACTTAGACGTTCTGGTGTTAATGGCGGATAGGCTAACAGAAACCATGACCCTGCAAGGCCCGACGGTGGTCGTTTCGACTCATTACCCCACCACAGTTGATCGAGTTGACAGCAGGTCACATGCACCTCTATCAACGTCAATAGAAACCAAACTCAATCAACTACAGGAAGCTCTTGCTGTCTGCATGAGGGAACTCACCGACATGAAGACGAGACAGTCAAACTTTGACAGTCGCCGTTCACGCTCACGTAACCGCAGCGGCCAGCGTTGTAGGAACAACTCTCGTTCTCAGTCTCGCCAATCTGGAATTTGTTATTACCACCACCGGTTTGGAGCGGACGCCAAACGTTGCACTACACCATGCTCGTTCATCGCCTCAACCAACCAGGGAAACTGAAAACGCTGCCGGCAGTACAAGCGGTCGCCGACGGCAGCGACTGCAGTACCGCACAAACTCAAGATGTCAGACTCCACATACACGACCGGACGACCAATCGACAATACTTAATAGATTCTGGCACGGTGCTATCAATATTACCCGTTCGATTTTTCCAGAAACCACAACCAAAGGCTAACCTCACTTTATACGCAACCAACACCACACCAATTTCTACGTACGGATGCCACACCGTCAATGTCGATCTGAACTTACGACGCGATTTCAGCTGGCCATTCGTGGTGGCTGACGTTTCAGAATCAATCATAGGAGCTGATTTCCTGAGTCACCATAATCGGCTCATCGATCTAAAAAACAAGCAACTCATCGACTCGACCACCCGAATGACCACTAAGGGTCTGGTGATTAACACAAGAGTTCATAGCATCTCTACTTTGGATCAGTCGATGTCCTACGCTGACTTACTCCAGCAATTCATCAATATCACTCAACCATCTTCTTCTGCGTTCAGCGCGAACATCGATCTTTCTCACAGGATTGTCACTAATGGATCACCTGTGACAGAAAGACCGCGCGAACTTTTCGGCGAAAAGGCTACCGCCGCGCGAGCAGAGATACAGCGACTATTGGACAGAGGTATCATCAAGCCCTCCAGCAGTGCTTGGGCCAGTCCGATTCACCTCGCCAAGAAGAAAGATGGCAGCTACCGTCTCTGCGGCGACTACCGCAAACAACAGCGTCACTCTGCCTGATAAGTATGCCCCACCACTCATCCAGAGTCTGTTCCTGGTCACACAGGGAAAAACAATCTTTTCGACCATGGACCTGAACAAGGCATACTATCAGATAACAGTGACCCCTGACGACACTCAGAAGACAGCGATCACCACACCCTGGGGACTCTACGAATACACTAGGATGCCGTTCGGTCTAAAAAATGCCACACAGACATTCCAACGGTCCATGGACTGGATATTTCGTGGCCTGGTCTTCGTCTTCGTCTACATAGATGGCATCCTTGTCATGTCGGAGAACGAAGAGCAGCACCAGACTCACTTATGCCAGGTATTTCAACGATTGGCAGATCATAACCTCACCATCAACCTGGGTAAGTGCAAGTTCGGTAAGCAGCGAGTCAACTTCCTCGGTTATCAAATCGACAGTGAAGGTTTCCTACCAAATCCAGAACGCGTAGAAACGATCAATAATTACCCGCAACCAAAAACTGTCATGGAACTGAGGCGATTCATCGGAATGTTCAATATTATTACCGTCCGTGTATCAAGCATTCGGCTCAACTCCAGCTTCCGCTCACTGCGTACCTAAAGTCTTCGAAGAAGAAGGACAAGACGCCAATCAGGTGGTCCACCGAAGTGGTAACAGCCTTCGAAGCTTGCAAGAGAGCACTGACATCTGTGACGCACACTTCCTTTCCGTCTCCCAACGCACCGCTTGTCTTAACAACAGACGCTTCCACCACGGCGATAGGAGCCTCTCTCGAACAACTCGAGGACAGCATATGGAAACCTATCGGATTTTTCTCAAGAAAATTAACGGTCACAGAGACAAGGTATAGTACGTACGATAGAGAATTGCTGGGCATTTTTGCAGCCGTGAAGCACTTTCACCATCTCCTAGAAGGTCGTCCTTTCGTCATCAAGACGGATCACAAGCCTCTGACCTACGCCTTCCAACAGAAGCTTGACAAAGCCTCAGAGCGTCAGTTTCGACAGTTATACTACATTTCACAGTTCACCACCGACATCGTATATTTGAAAGGTGAAGAGAATGTGGTCGCCGACGCTCTCTCCAGGTTAAATGCTATTCAGATGCCAACTGTTCTCGATCCCAAGACCATCCAACAACATCAGCAAGAAGATCAAGAACTCCGCGAGCTCACCAACAGCAACGACTCTGCACTAAAACTCAATTTATTGACACTCGAAACCGATACACAAATCTATTGCGACACCTCAACGGGGATTGTACGTCCTTACCTTCCTCGCTCAATCCGAACCATCAAAATCCAGAGTGTACGAACAAGTCCCAACTGATCGCTACGATATGATGGAACGCATAAGAAATGCTTGTGCAGCTATAACACCAAACATGTTTTTGAGCTGTGTAGCCGAGTTCCATCGACGACTTAATAAATGCATTGAAGTGGAAGGGCATCACTTTGAACACTTGCTGTAAAACCAATGGATTTGTAATCTTTATTTAAGTATTCAGCTACCAAATAAAATCATTTTGATTAATACTCCATTACTCTTTTGACTTTTGGTAAGGACATCGCTTTGACTAGTAGCCAAATCAGACCGTGTTCAAAATTGTGAGTATGCAACGAGATCCTGCCAACCGGTTGAATAATTTTGAATAATTAATTACAGCGTCATCTGTTGATATTTTTAAAAAAAAGTATCAAATAAAAGTTACTCATTTTTTCATGTACTATCGAAATCTGTGAAAAAAATCGGGTCGTCCCATTTAACTTTCCAAAGTTACCCCCCCTTTCACCCTTAAGGAGGGGTAGGGGGTGGCTAGCGCTAGCACCAAATGATGTCCTCAATACGAAATGGCGTATCTGTTACATCGACTGCACTGTAGAACCTACGATATAACCTCACTGTTTCTTACTAAGTTGTTTATTATATTTTGGTTTATCTGTGTTTCTGGTGATAATTACTTAGTTCTACTAGATTTGTGATATTCCACTACAAAAGGAATGGGCAAGGTTAATTAGTTAATTACTAATCGATCGTTGATTTCATATTGGTTTGCGGTGGTAGTTACATCATGCAAAATTCAAAAATAGATGTGTTGGTTTAATGGGAGGATGGGACACAAAATGTTGTCGACTCAAAAGATCTCAATCTTGCTAGTAAGAAGTATAAATGAATAACTGAGGGCAGTTAGGTGAAAATGCTTTACGAACGAAAGTGGTATAAGGGTTCAGTAATTGCCGTTGAAACTCACTCCGCCTGACTGCTTTGATAATTCTGAGGATGTCTCCCTCAGCAAACGTACAGGAACGATTCGATCAGATAGGGACAGATTATTGGCAGAATTCTCTGACGATTCTGAAGATAATATGCCATAAAGTAAAATTGCCAAAAAAGAAACTGTTTTTGCAAATGAGATTCATCCTGTAAAAGAAAATTATTGCAATCAAAACAAAGACGTCGATGCAAGAAGTAGTGTTTCTTCTATTTCTTCATTCGACGATGATGAAGCAGATCCAATGTATGGAATTTGTGAAGATGCAAAATGCAAAAAAGAGGTCTTTACTGCTTGCTATAGGTGTAACATCCTTCTTTCACTCACTCCTTTCAACAACGTCATATCTAAAAAATCGGTGATTTTTAGTTATACCTGTTTTCAGAATGTCCTGAAAGAGTAGTAGGTATATCCTTGAAGGATCATCATATCTTGAACTCAATATTTCGCCGCTAGAGGGCAGAAGTGTCATTTTTGCATGATGAAATATTTCAGGAGTCTTCTTTGCAAAAGTGTCACATGTTAGTTGGCATTGAACCATTGAGCAGGCAACATCTGTGTCGTTTAGTGCAAAAGTGTATCAATTCTTCAGAAAACGGTATTGCGCACAAGGTAAGTGCATTTTTCATTCTTTGTTTTGTATCGAGAACGTACTATTTGGTATTATGTCCGTATTATAATAAAAAGGAAATCTGTCTTGTTATGGTATATTTCGATTTATGACTATCTTGCACAGTATTGACTTAATTGCACTATTTCAACTTATGACACTATTGTTAATAAAAATTTCTTCTTGAGACAAAGTGGTTTTGGATTAATTTGTTTTAAGACACTCTTCCACAGAAAAGTCGGCCCTTTATTAGGAAAATGTACAGTTTCATTTTGGAACGTGTCATTATTGTCAGTAAAACGATCTACTGTTTGCAAGCTTTCACAGGTTACAGCATCTTTCTTTCTACCACTATTCTTTCATTGATAATAAACTTTTCTTTTTTAAGATTGATCATCATGACTTCTCGAGGGAGTTACGTTGTTAAAAGAAAACTCGCTTTCGGTGATGCCTTAAACTATTATATTCTTCAGCCAGCAGCAACAGCAGAAAACCGACCAGAGGGAAACATTTGTAGTAGCAAAGAATGAAATAACTTATGTTGCTGAATCTTCAAAAACTGGTAAGTTCGATAGTAAACAACTTAATATGAACTCATCCAAATGTAACTGAACTAAAAATGGGACAACATTAATAGATTAGGAGAAACAAAAGGAGTGTTGTGATTCTACTTGCTTACCATGCTACAGACTTTCTGAATTGCATGCCTACTGTTTTATTTTCCTTGATTATACAGGGTGTCCCCTCTCAATTGGAAAAAACTTCTAGGGCATATTGAGGAACCATAGAAAAGCAGTTTGAGATATGAGACTGATGTCCGGAAGTGCATGGTTTTCAACATACAGGGTGTCAAAGTTTTTTTCAAATTACTCTTTTTTTATCAATATCTCAAAGGCACGTTGATCGATTTTCTTGAAATTCGCTGGTGATGTAAGCTTTAATAAGACGCTCAGTTAGCACTAATTAAATGGTAATTATTACTTCCAGTGGCGCCCCGGGGGACAGTGTCACGAATAAAAATGACAAAAAAATGTACGCCACTGACTTTTTTTAAAAATTTTATATTTTTTAGAAAGCTCAGTTAAAAATACAACTTTTTTGTCACTTGATATTTTTTCGTATCTCTCTCCGTTTTCGAGAAAAAAATTTGATTAACAACTCTATTAAAAGGTTCATTATCTGTTAGGAAAATAACTTTACTTTAACTTATTATTAATAGTGAAGCAAATGCTCAAAGTGTTCACCATGCATTTCGATGCATTTTCTGCACCTGTCGACCCAGGATTCGCGCACCCGAGCAAACACGCCTGGATCGTTCGCGATAAATTCCGCTGCCACAACAACTCTAGCAACTAGGTCCTCCATGGTCGGCACAGGAGTTGCATAGATCAACCGTTCCATTTCGCCCCAAAGAAAAAAGTCCAGGGGGGCCAAGTCCGGCGACCTTGCTGGCCAAGGGACGGGACCACCTATACCAATCCACCTGTTGTTGTAGGTTTGGTCGAGATAACCTCTCACCGTGCGCGCAAAATGCGCTGGACAACCATCGTGTTGGAACCAGGCCTCTCTACGCAACTGGAAGGGTACATCTTCTAGCAGCCCGGGCAGAACATCTCGCAAAAAAACTAGATAGCTGTTCCCGTTGAGGTGATTCGGTAGAACGTACGGCCCAATCAAATGGTCGCCAAGAATACCTGCCCAAACATTAACACCAAACTTCTGCTGATATCCTCTGATGTGCGTAGCATGGGGATTTTGTTCGCTCCACTCGTGGTTATTACGAGGATTGAATGTCCCCTCGCGTGAAAATCCTTTTTCGTCGCTCGTGAGGATTATACTTAAAAAATCAGCGTTTTCATCCGCTTGACCGAGCAACCACTCGCAGAACTCGAGCCGCCGAGGAGCGTCGCCAGGCAGTAGATGCTGCATCTTTTGAAGTTTAAATGGATGGAGATCGTAGCTTTTCAATACTCGATGGACAGTATTTTTGCTGCAATGAAGTCGCGACGCAATCAGACGAGTGCTAGTGTTGGGCTCATTCTCAATGCGTGCCATGACTTCATCCTCAACGGCATCTCTGATCGGACACTGCCTTGCAAATTCTCGAATAGGCTGTAAAGATAACAAAGCCTCTTAGATTGGCTGTAAAACAGAAACGCGCAAGAAAAAAACACAGAAAGTTGCCATTTCTGCAATACTTACCACGAATGAGCCGGTCTCTCGTAGATTTTGATTAATTTTCACAAAAATCTTATGGTTTGGCAATTCACGATTTGGGAACCGCTGCCCGTACAACCGTTGTGCTAACAAAGAATTACCGCGCGCTTCCCCATACAAGAGATGCATATCTGCAAGCTCGGGTAATTCAAAACGATTAATTTTTGCAATTAGTGTAACGTTTGAAGATAGTTAAGTACTTATAAACTGACACTTTTAAGCGCCCTATACACGCTCCGGCCGGCCTGTCAGTTCTGCCTGAACAGTCCGCCTGAAGTCCGGCCACCGGATGGACTGATGTCTCTCCACACGCTCCGGCCGGCCTGTCAGTTCTGACTGAAAAATTTTTTTCTCGAAAACGGAGAGAGATACGAAAAAATATCAAGTGACAAAAAAGTTGTATTTTTAACTGAGCTTTCTAAAAAATATAAAATTTTTAAAAAAAGTCAGTGGCGTACATTTTTTTGTCATTTTTATTCGTGACACTGTCCCCCGGGGCGCCACTGGAAGTAATAATTACCATTTAATTAGTGCTAACTGAGCGTCTTATTAAAGCTTACATCACCAGCGAATTTCAAGAAAATCGATCAACGTGCCTTTGAGATATTGATAAAAAAAGAGTAATTTGAAAAAAACTTTGACACCCTGTATGTTGAAAACCATGCACTTCCGGACATCAGTCTCATATCTCAAACTGCTTTTCTATGGTTCCTCAATATGCCCTAGAAGTTTTTTCCAATTGAGAGGGGACACCCTGTAGATTCATTTGAAGAAAGCTTGAATAAAGTCAGTAAGGACATTGATGCAAGCGCAACTAATGTGCATAAAGCCAACCAATTATTGGGTTCATGTGCCACGGACAAAGCTGATACGAATAACCAAGCGGCTGAAGGAAAAACTCCTGATGTCACAGATGAGAAAAAGTTAGTAGCATTAATTTCTATTTGTATTGTATTTGTTTTTATGTCTGTAGCAGGAATCCATCGCTCTGGATCCAGGTCTAATGTGTCAAACACCTCCACTTCTTCATCGGAGTCAAGCAGTTCCAGTGATTCAAGTGATGAAAGCGACTTTGAAGATTTTGATGATAGTGATGCAGACAAAGACTGGAACCCTTCATCTGACGAAAAAATTTGCCGTGAAGATGAATTGCAGAAAGACATTGACCGCGTTGTTAACATGACACAAACACAGTCAAGCAGTGATTCTCGCAAAGTTAGTAAGGCAACTGCAATCGTCAGTACTCCAGATGTCACGCATTCATCACCAACCGGAACTATTAGCCAAACTTTAACCTACCTGTTACTAGTACCCCTGGCTCAAACAGCAATGCTGGTAGAAATACTCCTGACCTACAATCTGTTACTAGCACCCCTGCGTCAACCAGTAATGCCGAAACCTTCGTTGTTTCTACCGTTGATATTCTGAGTCCAGTTAAAAAAGGTAAACGAAAAAGAAATGAATCTAGCTGGAAGATGAATATATTGAAGGCAGCTAGAAATAGTGGGAAAGTGTATTAAAGTCATTCAAAGGAACCTGAAAAACGAGTCAAAGAAGCAAGAAAAATTAAACCTCCTTGTAAAGATAAATGCCGATTTATATAAGTGCTCTGAAAAGTTATCTGAAGATGAAAGGAAAATTGTTTTTGATGCGTATTGGAACCTGGGGGACATTGCCAAACAGAGGGAGTTTATTCGTAACTGCACAACAGAAATTAAACCTAAATATCGTTACGTGCGCGAAGGTGGACAAAGGCCACGAAGGAATCATAATGCTGCGTTCTTTTTTAATCTTGGTGACAACGCATTCGTGTTTGTAAGTTATTTTCAAAAATACCTTAGATATCAATGACCGCCCTATTCGCACTGTCTTTGAGAAGAAAGATAAACTGGTAGGTGCCGTGATGACCGAACACGGTAGGCCTGAAACCAGGCTAAATCAATCGTATTAGCACCACGGTTTTTATGACGGATTTCAAATAAGTATAATAAAATAAGCTCAAATCCACGTTGATAGTAAAATCGCCCGAGCCGTTTTGACAGAAATCGAATTTAGGGCAAAAAAATAATGAAAAGGATTGATTTTTATTTTAATGTTATTATTCAACATTTTACCATTGATTGTTTACTAAATAAAGGTCATAATGACATTATAACAATTCTGAACGAGTCCTCCGCGCTTAGAGTTTCCAGTTTTCTCGTCAGGTGGCGCTATCACGAGAAATAGGTTATGAACCCGCGTATGATTTTAGTGTGAGTTTGATTGATTGTCAGTGTCACTAAGTGTCATGTGAATAAGTTGCATCACATAAACGTGTGATACATTTTTATCGGGGTGTCTCTCATTGAAAACAGTGGCAGTTGTCCGTGGAGACTCATTATTTGCACCATAAATAAACACAATTTCTATTCTTTCTTCTAAAGAGTAAACCATTGCTAGAGAAATTGTCTAAATCGAAAACGAATAACTGCAAGAACAGATACTATTTATGCTAAATCCAAAACTGGCAATGACTGATATTTGACTAAATGTCTAATTCGTTTTAAAATGTCATAATCCAAATAATGAGTCTCCACGGACAACTGACAAAAGCGTTCTCGAAACAAATGAAGAATTACGAAATCGTATTACAGCTACGTGTAGGGCTATAACAAGAGAAACATTTGAAAATGTTCGTCAAGAATTTGAACAGCGCCTGTATTATTGTCTAGAAGTCAATGGTGAACACTTCGAACAGTTCATTAAATAATAATTAGGAACATTTTGTGTTCATCGTATGTTTTAGTCCTAATTATTGTTGCAAAAGAAGTTTCAGTTTTTACATTTAATTTGTTTACTTTTTTGTTAATTAGTTATTACGTAAATGTACAATATTTATTAGTTTCATTAAAATAATTAGCCAACGAAAATATACTCTTAGTTTTCTTTTGAAAAATAAAAAGTATTATTATTTAAAATCTTGAATTTCAACATTCAAAAGGGCAAGGTAACGTCAAATTTGAAAAGTAGGACGTCAAAATGTTCACAATTAAAAGCCCTTTAAAATGAGGTATCACTCGACCCCCTGTTCCATTTAAGAATATTTGGGTTACCGCCCCCGGAGTCAGGTGGTTGAGGGGGGGGGGGGGGCGTCGAATTTTTATAAAAAATGTTCCCCCTCAATAATTTTGTTGACGTGTCTCGGCGATTTTCAGAAATATGTCTCTTTACGCAGATAACGTGGGTGGTAAGTTTTAAAATGAACACCCTGTATATATAAATGACTGTGATACTATTAAACGGTGCGAACCGTTGTGTCTAAAGGCCTGTGTCCACGATGCTAGAAATCGGTCCGAGTTCTCGGTCCGAGATAAAGTTACTAGAACTCGGATCGTGGACACAGCCAACTCGGACGGAAAACTTGGATGAAAAACTCGTATGACAAAATGCATCCGGCCCCATTTTTTCATACTAGTTGCTAAATTCACATTGATGTAATGCTTTACTGCCAACTTTAGAAAGAAAGCTTGCGGTTACGTTTGAAAATGGCTAGGTTATGTTTGAAAATGTACGTTAGCATAAGCAAGCACGCAAAAGATAATTCGGATCAAACTTCGGTAAATAATAGTTACAGTAATGTTTAGAATTTTTGGTCATTGAATAAACAAATTATATTTAATTATTTTATAATTAGCTAATTCTGTTTAAATAAAAATTAAAATAGGAGATACGTGTAATAATGGAGCAGTTACGCGTAACACTCTATTGCCTCTAATTTTTACGGCTCGGGGCTCTGTAGCGGGGAAATCTAGATTCGTGGTTACTTCTATTTTAGCTAAAAGGGAAGAGTCTCTCTCAGACCGCCCTTTTAGCTAAAGTAGGAGTAACCACGAACCTGGATTTCACCGCTATAGAGCCCTGGGCCGCAGAAATGAGAGGGAGTAGAGTGCATTTTTTTAATGAAAATAAAAACAATTATATAGATTTTCTAGATCAAAATGGATCAAACCAAGGATAATATCCGGACGCTAGTAATGCTATACGAACAATATCCCTGCCTATATGTGGTTAAGTCGGCGGATTATTATAATCGGATGAAACGCGACAGGGCGCTTCAATTAATTTGTGATCAATACGAAGATATCACAAAACTCCCAGTAACGCCGGAGATGGTGAAAAAGAAAATTAACAATTTAAGGTCGCAGTATTTAGATCAGCTGAATAAAATAAAGAAATCAAAAAGTAGTGGTGCATCAGCCGATGATGTGCATAAACTGTCGTGGTGGCTCTTTGATGAATTGAGTTTTCTAGACCCTCATGTTGGACAAAGAAAAGGAGAATCCTCGATAACAGTGAGTAAAAATGAATGATTGGAAAATTATAAAAGTATCCCAGACAACACGCTTGTCAGAAAGAGTTCTCATAAAGAGGCCTTTAATGCATTTGAAATCTTTACAACTTCTTAGAGATCTCTTCCTGATATGCATGCTGTTTGGGATTTCAGCTAGAATCCATTTGATTTGCAGATTTTAAATCATTCTGCAGAAGTTTCAGATAATGAAGAGCTGCAATATGTGGACGTGCAAAATTGTCTAAAGTCACGTAATGATGAAAAAGGTATTAAGCAGATATCATATTAATATTTAGCAATTTTATGATATTGTAATGTGTAAATATGAGTTTCTTCACATATAGACAATATTCGTGGAAATGTGTCATCAACTCCGTCGAGCAGTCGTTCAAATACATCTTACGGTATAGCACCGCCATCAAGAAAAAGGAGAAGTGAGAAAAAGGAGAAAAGGGATTGTTCCCATTCAGCAGTTGTAGTTGGTGCCTATTAACAAAATAATTCAATTATTTAGCAATGATGTAAATACTTTTGTCTAAAAAGAAGCTGTAACTTTCCTCTTTCCTCTTCACATGTTTGCTATGGTGTATATTTCTCACCTGTAAATAGTCTTTACGAAGAACCTCATAAATAATACGACATGTCTCCGGAATTATGCGAGAAATCGTACATGCTGGAATTCTTGTCGAGTATTCTAAGCTTCTATAAGTCTCACCAGTAGCTAAAAATCTGAGAGTGAGCGAAACTCTTTCTCTTGCAGATATACATTCCCTCATTACAGTATTTTGGCGTTGTATATACGGAGTCACCATTTCCACAAGTCGGTTAAATAAATCTTCACGCATCCTGAAGAATCTTTGGAAACATTTAATATCTTCAATTCTCAGCTCCGTATGTGCTAAGTTGATAGTTCCTCGTAATTCACGCGTTCTACGAAGAATCCATTCCCGAGTCCAAATTGATCGACGTCGTCTTTTTTTTCGTTCTTCCTCTTCTACCTCTATCCTCTCTGCAGCTTCAGCTATTACTGTGATTGCTACCAATTTTTTCAATCGACGAGCCATTTAAAAAATTTCGATCAAATTCACTTTTCGACAAATATTATTTATGCACGTTTATTGGAAAAAATACTGAAAATTGAAAAAAATTAATAACTATTATCCCACTTTTCTATACCAATTCTTATTTGTGTATATCGTACATACCTAACACTTATTTTAAGGTTAGGATTCAGTACCACGGTGAAAACGTACGTAGTGATTGATTCGAATGTTGGCATCAAATACAGCATTCAACTTCACACAATACACTCGACTATCGCGCCATCTAGATTCATTAGAGGGCGAAAAGCTAGTAACTAAAAGTGTGACCAAGAACTCGGACCGATTTCTAGCATCGTGGACACAGGCCTTAATTCTAAAAGCGCATTTAGTTTACTCTCTCTTAACTCTGCCACCGGTAAGTAGGGGAGAGTCTGGAACAGTGGCCATGCAGGTACAGTGGCCACATACCCACAGAGTTTTTATTTAGAAAGATTGTGTGTCGCCATCTAGCCAGTAAGGTTATAATTAATTACCGTTTCTATTCATGATGTTAGTTGTAGCATTCTTGAATCATTTTCTTGGGTAAATGCTTAACCTCAAAATTTAGCACGTGTTGTAAACATATTTCGGGAAAGTATTTTTGTAATATTTTAGTGTTTTCAACGAGTAAAAATATAAGACCCGTGGCAAACGATAGCCAATATATTGGGTTGGCAACTAAGTAATTGCCGATTTTCTTAATTTTTTGGTCTTAACACATTCTTATGTTTTGTCAATGTGTTCAAAGCACCTAACCTATATTGCTTCTTGTTGTATGGACTTCCACCTTTAATTTAGTAAAAAAATTGTATCGATTAGTTATTTAGTTTCGTTTTTATCTTAATTTTAAAAAAGTGAAAAATCACCAGAACGAAATTTGACAAACCAATTTTGACACTGCCTTTCTTTCAAGGCTTCATTCCCGTATACGGTACATAACTTCTTGTGTGTTTGCGATGTGTTCTTACCTTTTCAGAAATAATACAATAAAATATGTCTGAAATGCGCGTCTTGTTCTCCATTTTTAAATTGGGATAAAAACGAAACTAAATAACTAATCGATACAATTTTTTTACTAAATTAAAGGTGGAAGTCCAAACAATAAGAAAATAATATAAGTTACGTGCTTTGAACACGTTGACAAAGCAAAAGAATGTGCTAAGACCACCTATTGAAAAAATCGGCAATTACTTAGTTGCCAACCCAATATGTAAGTATTCTCTGGCATATTATTTGTCTGCATCCTTTTCATCATTTTTTTGTAAGTAATTTTTAATTTTAAGGCGTGACTGATGGTACAGTGACCACCATCTACTGTAGGTACAGTGGCCACCACTTTGTAAATCTTTAAAAGGGTGGCCACTGTACCTTCCTAAATATTGTGCTTAAGTTTTGACCTTTTTTATTTCAGAAATGCTACAAAATGCCTCGTCGCAAAAAAACAGATAATATAATAGGTAAAACTTCCGCTGAAACTATGCGCAACGCACTTCGTGATATAGAAAATTTTCAACTGTCAGTTAAAGCCGCTGCAATGCAATACGGAATTCCACGCACAACTTTAAGGCGTTATGTAAACAAAGTCAAGGATAGAAGAGATGAAATTGATTGGAACTCACCCATCTTAGAAGGAGCACCAAGATTAGAACCAAATTATACTGTAAACCAAATATTTTCTTTGGAAGAAGAAGACATCTTAAGCGAATACTTCCAAACCATGGCAAAACTCCATCACGGCTTGAATCCTAAATGTGCGAGAAAATTAGCGTATGATTTAGCATTGGCAAATAGGAAGAAAATACCACCTTCGTGGGTAGAAAATGAAACTGCCGGTAGATTGTGGTTTAACGCATTTTTCAAGCGTCGAAGTGAGTTATCCTTAAGATCGGCAGAAGCTACGTCGTTAGGTAGAGCTATGGGCTTCAACAAGCCAGTCGTCCAACGATTTTTTGATAATGTTCACGAAATATATGATAAGTACAAATTAGGACCCGATCAAGTGTACAACGTGGACGAAACGGGGCTTACAACCGTTCAAGAAGCAGGGAAAGTGATTGCAAGAAAAGGCCAAAAACAAGTTGGCCTAGTAACATCTAGTGAACGAGGAACTTTGGTTACCATGGTAGGTTGTGTCAACGCGATTGGAAATAATGTTCCCCCCCTTTTAATTTTTCCTAGAAAAAATTACAAGAATTATATGATTAAGAATGCTCCCCCCGGAACTGTCGGGGTCGCTTCAACCTCAGGTTGGATAACGTCGGAACTCTTTGTGCAATGGTTTCAACATTTTATTAGATATGCCAGACCCACAGCTGAATCACCAGTATTACTAATCATGGATAACCATGAAGCTCACATTTCTTTACAAATCATAAAGATGGCTAAGGACTATCATGTAATATTACTAACGCTACCACCTCACACTAGTCATAAGCTGCAGCCTCTAGACAAGAGTGTTTACTATCCTTTAAAAAATATTACAATCAACATTGTCAAGCATGGCTTCTTAGTAATCCAGGGAAACGAGTTACCATTTACGATATCGCTGGAATTTTGGGTGAGGCTTATCCTTTAGCATTCACTGCTCGAAACTGCATTTCAGGATTTCGATCTACGGGGATTTTCCCATTCAACCCAAACGTATTTAATGTCAATGACTTTAGCCCTTCAACCGTAACAGACATACAAATAATAAATAAAGACGGTTTGAGTGAAAACAACTCGAAACAAACAATTTACAATAATGAAGTCATGATTGATATGCCATCGACAAGCGCTAGGAATGAAAATTCAATTAGGAACCAGAAATTGCTTGTTTCACCCACTGACCTTAAACCATTTCCAAAGGTAACAGTTTCGAATGAAAATAGAAAGTTTCAGAGAAAAAAGAAAAAATCTGAAATTTTGACAAAAACACCCCAGTTTTAAAAAAACTCGAAGAGGAGGAAAAATTGAAGGAAGCTAGAAAATCGAGTTTAAACAAAAATTTAAGTGTAAAAAGACACCTTGGAGATAGTTTAAAATCTTCCACCAAAGCCCCCAAAAAAAGTAAAGTTTCTAAAATTAAACTTTCTGAAAACACTCAACTTTATGAAAGCATCGAACAGTTGACAGATTCTGAAGACATTGATATCTTTTGTCAGTCGGAAGAAGAAGATAATCTTTTAATGAATGATGTAGCGACGATAACTAAAGGCTCTTTTGTATTAGTCAAGTTTTCGACGAAAAAAACAATTAAATATTATGTTGGTCGCATAATAAATAAGTTAAACAACGAGGAGTTCAATATAATTTTTCTTAGGCGCCACGGAAGTAATTTTATATATCCAAATATTCCAGACATATCGACCGTTCCAGCCGATGACATTATTCTTCATTTGATGCAACCTAAAAAAATCAGCGGAACATCAAGAACGGCTAATCTTTTCTCTTTTCCTATAGATTTGATTCGTACAATGTAAACTAAACTAGTAATGTACTTTTTTAAAAATAAATAGCATTTTCTGATTCATTTTTAACTTATTTGAAAAGTGGCCAGTGTTCCAGACAGATATGGCCACTGTACGGTCATTGAAGGTACAGTGGCCACCTTATAGACGTTTTTAAAAATTGCTGTTTTTAAAAAAAAACGTTTTTTTAAATTTAAGTATTAGGTTGTTATGATGCCAAAAGCTCTACAAAAATAATTTATGGCATCACCTTCTCAAAAAAGTAAATAATTTCAATGGTTCATCTCTTTATATAAAAAGGTGGCCACTGTTCCAGACTCTCCCCTACTGTTTAATAGTATCACAGTCATAAATGAGGCCGTGAGCGCAATAGTGGACTAACCCACAAAGTGTGATTTTTGTTTTAATGCGGAATTGAAACTGTTAAATTAGTATCTATCAATTGCAAAGTGGAACAAACAACATTATGTAAGCATAGGGTTTAAACTACTTAACTAACAATAAGAGAGATACTAATATTAACAGTTTCAATAACGCATTAAAACAAAAATCACACTTTGTGAGTTAGTCCACTATTGCGCTCATAGCCTCAAATACAAATGCGCACTGGCGCACGTGTTCTTTCGACGGACGCGGAGTCCATCCTTCCTATCGCATACTTTCTACAAAGAAGAATTTCGATGTTTCACATCTAACAATTTTTCTATAAAAACTGTTTTATATTATATGTTATTATACACACACGTATTATTTGTATATACTATTATTTTTATTTTTTAATTTAATTATAGAATGTATCCTGCGAGGAAAGAGATACTGATGTTGAATTGACAAAGCCGAAGTTGTAAATATATTCTTGTAAATGCAATTAAACTCTGTGTACAATTTTTTGGTTAGAATCGTCTCTCCTTCCCATCTCGAACGAAACATATAGTGCCGATAATTCTTGTCTGGTGAAGTAATAGCACCGCAAAGCCTGTTTCCTCGCGTGTAATTTAACCTTTCGCATGCATCGTAAAAATGGAGCAAAAGTAAGAATGAGAATGAAGTATTCACGCGAGAGCGAGATAATTATATGGATGCAGGGAACAGCGCAAGTAAGTAGTCAGCCGCTACGGTTAAAGTGTACACAAAGCCGACTTTTTTTTAATGTTATTTTTTAAATGTTATTTTTAAAAGCTAACCAATGATTAATCAATCCTCATGTTTTCATTAATGAGGGTAAATACTGCTTCGTACACTGATACAGTGAGCGTGGAGTAGTAAGTGGGGAGGCTAGCAGTCGGTGAAAGGGGACCACCGAGTCGTGGCGGAGAGGGCCGATGCGTCCCGAGTAAGCGTATAGCCATTCCAGCGACGACGTTTCACGAGAACAGCCGTTTTCACCGCCGAAGCGCGGCATAAAATGTTTCACATCAAACAAACAACAAACAAAAAATGACAAAAAATAGCAAATTTCACGAAATTTGCTCTACATTTTTTAAAAAATAATAGCTAGAATTGAAAAAAAAATCCTTCATCCAAGTCCTTGTGAATTGTATCTGGAAGACCTGTGTAAAATTTCATCAAGATCGGTTGAGTAGTTCTCGAGAAATCTTGACAACCAACTTTGAAAACACAGTTTTGAGAAAAACGCGATATACCTGCGGCGCGCTAAGCCTCGCTGGCCTTGAGCGCGCAACTTCCCAAGGCTGTATCTCCGAAACTATTACTCGAATCGACTTGAAAATTAAGAACAATAGTCTAGAGATGTTGTAGAAATTAATAAGATAATAAAAAAAAATTCAATTTTTTGAAGCCGTGAAACCCATGTAACCCCTTAAGGTATTTCAATGGTTACAGTCGTATTCAAATTTTTTGCTTCAGGACTTAGTACAACTGATCACAAACTGTACTACGCACGAACGAAACTTTTGAGTAACTCTGTACTCTGAGCTCCTTGCTACACAGAGACCTCCTGTGTACAAATGTATCTCACACATATACACTGCCTGGCCTGATAATCGTGGCAACAGTGCTTCTCTCTCCTTAGTCAGTTGTAGACGCAGTCGAATTTTTACGTATTTTTATTTTGTTTAAAAAATGTCCGGACGTGTGCGAGAGAAAGGGCGATTTGTTAGGAAAGAAAACCCTTGAAAAGAAATTAAAAGCAGTGGCGGCTATGTGCAGGGCAAAAGCTGCTAAACGTACAGCAGCTTCACATAACCTCAATTGTAAACCAGGCACATACAAATTCCAGGGAAGGCGCATTGTTGACATGGATTATGTGATAGACAATTTGATATGCGCGAAATGTAAAAAAGATATCTTTTTAAGAAACACGCAGAATGAGACAGCAATGGGATTAAATGCAATTTTACATATTATTTGTGAATCGTGTCGGAGCATAACACAAGTCCACATAAATAAATCTCACACTACATCGGACAACGGCAAACATTCAGATGTGAATACCAAAGCTGTCCTGGGTAAGTAAATTTTTCTTTTTAGCGTGGAAATTATAGACCGAAAAATAATAATTATTTTCATTGCGATAATGTAATAAGTTAATTGATTGACTGAGTGGATTATAACCTACAAGTGGATGTTTCAGGTAGCATTCATGCTGGTGTAGGTGAGACTGCTCTGAACAAGATACTGTCCTGTTTGAACATTCCTCCGCTTCATAATCAAGCGTACAAAAAATACGAACAAGAAGTTGGTCAGATGTTAGAGGAGGCTGCACGAGAATCATGCCTGAGAGCTGCCGAAGAAGAGAGACAATTGGTCATTGATAATATTAAAAAATTATCAGAGGAATTGTAAGTAAAATGACATAACTCAAAATTGGAATTTTCCCAAGGGACGACTTTAACAGCTTCGCTGCCAACATTTGGGTGTAACGACGCCGAAGAATGACGCGAAATTGACAGCGAAGCTGTTAAAAGATGAATTATTATATTATACGAGCGTTGACCATTTGCTGCCAGATTATGATAATTATCATGTCTATGACATGTGCCTGGTTTACAATTGAGGTTATGTGAAGCCAGGGATGGGCGTTATAAGAAAAATGAATAAATAAATGACTAACAAATAAGATTAAATTTTCATTCATCATTCAAAGAATTTTGAATAACGAATAAATTTTTATTCGTCATTCAAAGACGTTGAATAACGAATAAATTTTCATTCATCGTTCCAAGAATTTTGAATAACGAATAAATTTTCATTCATCATTCAAAGACGTTGAATAACGAATAAATGTTCATTCATCATTCAAAGAATTTTGAATAACGAAAAAATTTTCATTCATCATTCAAAGACGTTGAATAACGAATAAATGTTCATTCATCATTCAAATAACTTTGAATAACGAATACATTTCCATTCATCATTCAAAGACGTTGAATAACGAATACATTTCCATTCATCATTCAAATAATTTTGAATAACGAATAAATTTTCATTCATCATTCAAAGACGTTGAATAACGAATACATTTCCATTCATCATTCAAATAATGTTGAATAACGAATAAATTTTCATTCATCATTCCATCAATCTCACTAGTGAGAAGCTTGCTTGCTTCACCGGGTAGACGATCAAGGTAAATTCGAGTTATCTAAATTCTGGTCTGTGAGGCGATTATAACGCGGTAAATTATGCATAGTTGTGTAGGGCCCTAGAACATTGGCGCCCTAGAACGTTGGCGTGTTGTCAAGCGAGTCGCGGCAAAGTAGGCGCGATAGTGGCAGCGATCGAGACAGTTGACGCAAGGCGTGAGATCTAGGAGGACATATCCGCATATCCTTTGTGCAGTCAGGCTAGTGTCTCGTTTCCCCCATCCCATCGCCATAGGAAATACCATTTCCTATAGTTGCATATGAAAATAATCTCTTAACAGACATCGACGATGGCAAAGGCGTGTTATATTCTATAAATATTATTTTCACCGTCGTTTTCACCCTCTACTAAGCCTTCAATGAGGCTAGCACAATAATGCAGTACACATATACAGGGTGACATTTTGAAAACTTGCCACCCCAATATCTCAGAAAGTTACAGAGATTTTCTAAAAAAAAAAATACGGTTTCAGCAGTGGAGAGGGGGAACCAAAATGACATAATCGGAGACGCACCCCCTCCAACCCCCTTAGGGGTAGCCCCCCCAATTTTGTAATCTTAAATAGCAACCCCCCATGTGTGATACAGCGTTGGAAAGCTCTTTAAAAATGCTTTACAAAAACCCCAATTTTTTGTATTTTTGGATGAGTAGTTCTCGTGCAAATGGAGAAAGAACTTTTTCAAATACAATATAAGTTAGGTGCTTTGAACGCGTTGACAAAACAAAAGAATGTTCTAAAACCTATTGAAAAAATCGGCAATCACTTAGTTGCCCCCCAACGCGATAAATAGTGCACTTCTTACTTCTCACATTCATTTGTAAGCGTGAAATAATACCTACAACTGCACTTTGCAAAATGGTTTACACTCTCGCTGAACGTGTTGAAATGGTCTTGTGTTTTGGTGCCGAAAATTGTTTTCGAAGAGTAGCAGCTATTTTTAATGAAAGACATCCCGACAAGAATGCGAGCCACGAGTATATTCGACAGTTGATCAGCAAATTTCAAGAGACTGGATCTGTTGGCAACATTAAACGAAATCAAGCAAGAGTAGTTGATGAAGCTGCCCAAATAGAAATTCTTGGACATTTTGCTACGAATCCAAATCTGTCAACTCGACAAGCTGCTGCAGCAACAAGAATTTCCCGAGAAGCGATCCGAAAAACACTTAAACGCCATAAAATGCACCCTTACAAATTACAAGTTCTTCAAGAGCTTACCGACGATGATCCGGATAGGCGTATTCAATTCTGCGAAGTTATGACCGATAAAATTGTAGCTGAACCACAATTAGTAAGGAACATTTGTTTTAGTGACGAGTGTACATTTTATTTGAATGGAAATGTAAACAAACAAAACTGCAGATATTGGAGCGACGAGAATCCACACATTTTTAGAGAAGGTCACACACAATACCCTCAAAAGATCAACGTCTGGGCTGGTATATTAGGAGATAGTATTGTTGGCCCACTCTTCATAGACAGGAACTTAACAGGGGAAATTTATGCTGAGATGCTGGATACAACCATTGAACCCTTAATTATTAATGAATTAGAAAATCAGATAACCAACGACGAAACTCCTTTTCTAACTGAACGTCTATTACATTTCCATCACGATGGAGCACCACCTCACTATGTGCTTCCTGTGCGTCAGTGGCTTGATTTATATTATCCAGATCAGTGGATTGGTAGAAGGGGACCAGTTGAATGGCCACCCAGATCACCTGATCTTACTCCCTGCGATTTTTTCTTATGGGGACATTTGAAATCTGTTGTTTTTCAAACTCAACCAGCAAGCATTAACCAACTGAAACAGAGAATTACGCAAGAATGTCGCAAAATTTCAAGAGCAACATTTGAAAAAGTTCGAGAGGAATTTCAGAATAGGTTATATTTTTGTCTTGCTAACAATGGAAATCATTTTGAAAATTTATTGTAACGTAATTGAATTTTAACAAATAAATTGACAAAACTTACTTCTAGCAGTTTCTTTATCGATTTGCACGAGAACTACTCATCGAAAAGTACAAAAAATTGGGGTTCTTGTAAAGCATTTTTAAAGAGCTTTCCAACGCTGTATCACACATGGGGGGTTGCTATTTAAGATTACAAAATTGGGGGGGCTACCCCTAAGGGGGTTGGAGGGGGTGCGTCTCCGATTATGTCATTTTGGTTCCCCCTCTCCACTGCTGAAACCGTATTTTTTTTTTTAGAAAATCTCTGTAACTTTCTGAGATATTGGGGTGGCAAGTTTTCAAAATGTCACCCTGTATGTACGCTGTGTTTACATTTTTTGTACCTATACACATACACGTTAAATCGAAGCGTTCGTCTACCTCTTCATGTTCTGGCTTAGTTAGTATGACTGTAATCATTGAGCTTGGATGTAGTGTGACGTTATAGTAATTCTAATTACTGGAATTAAACGAATAAATCGGTGATCGCGCTGTACTGTGCCTGTTAGTATCGAGATAATCATTCGATATGTCATCTCTAGTAACTGATAATGAATCAGACAGTAGTATGACTGACACGTTGACACGTGTGCGGGGAACGGAAAAGGGAAAGGCGCAAAGGGGCCGCGGAAGGAAAGGCGCGAAGGCGCCGCGGTCGGGGAAAAGGCGCAAGGGCATCGCGGTCGAGGGAAAGGCGCAAGGGCGCCACGGAAGGAAGCGGTGGAAAGCGCGAAGGCGCCGCGGTCTGGGAAGGCGTGAAAACGCCGCGGAAGGAAGCGGTGGAAGGCGCAAAGGCGCCGCGGTCGGGGAAGGCGTGAAAACGCCGCGGAAGGGAAAAGGTGGAAGGCGCGAAGGCGCCGCGGTCGGAGAAAGGCGTGAAAACGCCGCGGAAGGAAGCGGTGGAAGGCGCGAAGGCGCCGCGGTCGGGGAAGGCGTGAAAACGCCGCGGAAGGAGGCGAAGGAAAGGCGTGAAAACGCCGCGGAAGGAAAAGGGGAGAAAGAAAAGGGAACCCAAATGCGAATCGAGTCGTCTATTGGAAGAGTCCTAAGAAGGACTGAGGAAGATCCAGGCGTCTCTCTCAACGCCGGAATGACCGCTACGTTTTTTTTTTTTGTTTGAAGAAGGCGAGGAGGGGAATCTTCACGAAGACACCCAAGATGTTGGCAGGGTAGTGTCGTATTTCTACCGACTAAACCCCTCCTCGTGGTTACCAACCGCTAGGGTTATAAACCGAGTAGAAGACGAAGTAGGGGGGGGTGAACGACTTAGTAATGTGAGCACCTGCAGCTAGATGAGGCCACAGGCGCGGAAAGCCCGAGAGCGAAGTAAGGGGGAAAACGATTTAAGGTTAGGTGACGGCGTTAGTTGAGAAGAATACAGGGTCTACGGACCTTATCCGTGGGTCTGAAGTGTAATTGCTGAGTGCTTTAATAGAGGGGTTTACGTGCGACTTGACGGAGGTACGAAGGTTAACTGCGTACTTGGTAGCCGCAGTATCGAGAGACGGAAGTCCGGTTTCACGAAGCAGTTGTTTGTTCCTAATGAACCAGGGGGAATTAAGAGAGCCTCTGAGGAGTCTCATGTAAGTGCCGTGGAGTCTGGATAGTTTCGAAGGGGAGGCCGAACCCCAGACGGGAATGGCATACGAGCAAATGCTCCTAATCAGCGCGTTGAAGGCCCTGACCTTGGTGACCTGAGAGATATTCCGGTTGTTGAAAAATGGTTTCAGGGAGACGAATGCCCCGTTGGCTTTGCCGCGCACGGAGGAAATCTGCTTGACCCAGTTTAACTTCCTGTCAAAAATTACTCCTAAGTATTTGACAGAGTTACTCCAGGGGATTAGATGATTATTTACTGAGAGACGATCCGGGGGGATATTTCGGCGAGAGAAGAAGATAGCCTCTGATTTGGCTTCGTTGAGGGAGAAACCCCACATATGATACCAATCGAGGAGTTCGGGTAAGAATTTGTTAACAACTGAGGAGCAGAATTTCTTGGTTTTCGAGGAATATAACAAAGCGACGTCATCTGCGTATTGCGCAGTGATGATTTTGTCGTGGGTGGGGATATCGTGACAGTATAGATTAAATAGAGTAGGCGAGAGTTTAGAACCTTGTGGAACTCCGGCCGTGATAGGCTGCGGATCAGAGAAGCTTTTCCCCGAACGAACTCTAAAAGATCTGTCTGAGAGAAAGGACCGAATCAGACCGATCAGGTAGTGAGGGAGTTTTAGCTCGTTTAATTTGTAGATTAAACCCTCGTGCCAGACTCTGTCGAAGGCTTGCTTGGCATCGAGCAGGAGCATAGAGGTGTGGCGAGACTTGTTAAGGTTGTCCGCGACGAGTTCAGCAACGCGGAGGAGTTGGTGGCAGGTACCGTGCCGGGGACGGAAACCATGCTGGAAGTCGGGGAGGATGTTGGCCTCGGAGCAAAATCTGTTAAGGCGGGTTAGTATGATACTTTCCGCAACTTTGCTGAGGGCAGGGAGCAGGCTAATTGGCCTGTAGCTGGAGGCTTGATTGAGAGGCTTACCCTGTTTAGGAAGACAGATGATTGTTGCTGTCTTCCATGCGGGGGGGAAATATTGCAAACGCATCATAGCGTTGATGATGTTACAGATGGCGACGATAAGGATGTGCGGGAGAATTTTGAGGACCCCATTGGGGATGGAGTCATAACCTGGAGCTTTATTCTTCTTTAAGGATTGAACGGTTAACGCGATTTCGCAAGGAGAGGTGTGAGGGAAGGAGAGGTCTTCGAGACTGATGTTTTGGACGGCATCTGTGATAGTGGAATGAAAAAAGGCGAATTTGTCGCATATAGGAAACGGGGAACATTGTTCTCTAAGGGATTCAGCGAAGATATTAGCCTTGTCGCTATCTACCGGGTAGGCGATTCCGTCTTTCAGGAGAGGAGGGGAATAAGGCTGTCTATTCCTGAGGGATTTGATGACTTTCCATCAACTTTTTGGGCAGGTTTCGGCTAAGGAAATGTATTTGTTGAATTGTTCGTTCCGAAAGATCTGGAGTGCGGACCTGAGGTCGCGTTTTAAAGAATTTAGATGGGGGCGGAGGGCGGGGTTGCCTGTGCGTTGCAGATGTCTGCGGATTCGTCTCTTTTTAGCTATAAGAGCTCTGATCTCGGGTGGAAGACGGGTGTCAATCGAGCGGGGGGAAATCGGGAAGCTTGCTAGTTCCATTTTCGATTTGATTTCATGGGTGAGCGAGTCGACTGCAGAGTCAATGTCATGAGTGGTACGAATGGTAGGACATTTGAATGTCGTGGTTTCAAAATGGTAGCGAAGTGCTAGCCAGTTGATTTTCGACATTGTCGGAATTTCAGAGGAGAGGTTTCCTGGGATTTCCAGCAGGACCGGGTTATGGTCGGAATTTAGAGCTGGGATAGTCCAGGGGTCTTTGGATAACGTTACATTCTTGGAAATGAAAATGTCAAGAATATCGGGATTATTAGCACCTGAGAAATGAGTTGGGGCCGAAGGAGCTTCTACGGAGAAACTATGCGCTCTGAGTAGATTGAATAATAAGGTGCCTTTCGAGTTTTTAGCGCGACATCCCCAGGAGTCGTGCTTGGCGTTGAAGTCACCGGCCAGGATCGTAGGAGTGTTCTGGTCCAGGAGGGCAGGGATTTCGGCTAAGTTGTTAGCGCCCGGAGGGGAGTAACAGGAAATGATCCTCAATGGGTTGTTATTGTGAATGACCTCGATGCCGCAGGTCTCCAGAGAGGGAGTATGAGTGCTGATTGCCTTGTGGCGGAGAGAGTTACGGATGATTGTAGCTACACCCCCGTGTTTGGAGTTTGGCTGGTCGCGTCTATAGACGGAGAAATTGGGGATGTAGAGCTTATGAAGGGGTTGTAGATGGGTTTCCGAGATACAGGCCACATCAATGGAAGACTCGTTGAGGAGTTTCGTTAGGAGGAGCGTTCTGTGTTTGTTGGCCGCAAGGATGCCGTTGGCGTTCCAGTTGAGGATGGTGAGGTGACCCTTAGTGGAGTTGGACGTCCGGCTGTTGGAGTGCCCAGGTGAATTTGGTGGCGAAGTCGCGAAAAAGCTCTAGAAGAATCTGGTTTTGGTGGGGGGCGGCTGGGGCCGGGGGTTGTTGAGTGGGTTGGCGCGGGGCAGGGGAGGTGGAAGGGCCACTGGTGACCTGCGCGAATGAGCGAGCAAGTGGTGGAGGAGGAGGAGGTGCGGTTAGAGCCGAGGGAGATTCGACACCAGGGCGGCTACGTAGGAGCGCGGTCGGAGCGGTGGCCGAGGGCGTGGGGGGAGATGCTCGTGTAGAGGCCGAAGTTGCTTGAGGAGCTTTAGGACAACTCCGGAAGGTGGCACGGTGCGGGCCGCCGCAATTGGCGCAGGTTGGCGATTTATCTGGCTTGTCTTTGGACCGACATATAGAAGTTTCATGGTTCCTAGCGCAGAAGGCGCAGACCCAGGAGGCATGGCAGTAGTTTGCCGTGTCCCGGAATTTCATGCAGCGACGGCACTGCGTGATAATCTTAGATTTTCTTTTCGGTTCAACTTTTACGCTGAGACCGGAAAGCGATTTTATGTTATAGATGGATTTAGCGGATGGGGATTTGGCGTCGAGGTAGACGCAGACAAGAGGCCATATATTATCGCCTTTCTTCATGTGGTAAACAGACTTGACTGGCAGGCCCTTGGTAGCGAGTTCGGAGCGAATATCGTCTTCAGAGAGGGATTCCAGAACGCCCCTGATCACTACAGTCAGGTCTTTATCCTGGGGGATTTGATTGGTGGTAAACTGGATTTTGTCTACGTCCAGCTTGGAAGTCAGGCGGCGAAAATCGTTAACCGATTGGAGGTATACTTTGACCGAGTCAGAAGTATTGACCGCGCGGCGGAAGGGGATATCCTGATCTGCCAGGAATTTTTGAATGGAAGTCCATTTGGATTTCTGCGTGATGCAGATGGGCGGGAGATTGGAGGAGCCATTTTCCTCGGACTCTGAATCCGAGACGGAGTCGGAGTCGGACCCCGAGGAACTGGCTGCTGGAGTGATTGATTTCTTCCGCTTGACCGATCTTCGGGACTGGGTTAGCCAGGGATTCCCGTCGATTTCCATAGCGGGGGTGGATTGCGTCGCGACAAACGGCGAGGAGGAGGGGGAGGACCTTTGGTGGATGGAGTGCAGGAGGGCCTTCACTCTGGCGATCTGGGCGTCGGAGTCGGCGAGAGCCTGGAGGATACGGGATCTATCATCCTCGAGGCGGCTGAGGGTCGCGCTTAGGGATTCGGCGGTTGGGGAGGGTGAGCTGTCCGAGGTAGGAGGGGAGAGCTCAGATTGAGCGATGGAAGCAGGGGTGAGCGTATCTTGCGATATACTCATATTGGTTAGTGGGAGGAGAGGTGAAACAGAAGGCAATCTACAATGATGGAATTAGAGTTGTAGAGCCCTAAGAAGGGCTAGTTGAGTGAACGGCGACTGCCGCCCGGCGGGGCAGCCGCTGTATACCTGTACGTACCTTAGTGGATATATAAGAGTGGCAGCAGCCCGCCACGGTGGACCTAAACCTTTAGGGGGTGGGGCCCCTGGGTGAAGAGGGTCGTGGTCACTGAGCGACCTTCCTTATCCTAAACTGCGCAGCGATTTCAGAAACGTCCGAATGGTGCGAGAGCTCCGGTAAGACTGGTTGAGTGTGTGAGCCCGCTACGCTCAACGCCCGCTCTTATATACCTAACGCGGAGGGGACTGTTGTCGGTCCTATTGGCCGGTAACGGTCGAGTGGGGGCGACTTGCGGCAGTCTCCCTGATTGGCGCGACGTGACGTGCTCGACGCTACGCCGCACCAATCCCCCGCGAGCAGGCCAGTGTCCACTGCGCGCTGCCCGAGAGCGTCAAGCGCTCTCTAAAGACTAACTATGCTAGGGACTTATACTTATAAAAATGACGCACGTCAACGTTGTCAAATTTGATTGTTACTGAATCTGAGGCAAGTCAATCTTGTGAAATAATTTCTAACTTGCAAGCAGCTTGCAACTCAACGGCATATCTAGACGGTCACTTTTTTAAGCCTGATTTTACTAAAAGTAGCAATGAAAACTCTGTGGCTGCTCAGTGTCAATTATGTCCGCAAGTGAAAATTATAAAAGGACCAATTAAATCGGCATCTAATTTTACATCTCACCTGAAGGTAAGTTCCGCCTATTATTATAATTTACGCAACTATTGCCGTTCTACCGATATATCGTTTGAAGACTATGTTTTTTAACATGTTAATTCAATAGAGAATGAAGTTCAAATCATCACATAATCACTCATTTTGATATATGATTATTAATAACTGAGTTACAGCGTTTTTCCGTATGTAGCAGATATTTCGGGAACGTTCTGTCGGTATAATCATTTTCTGCTTATTGAAAATATATGCACCCTATACGTGAGGGACTAGTCCTTGAACTATACATTAGCGGTACAGCACGGTGTGTTTAACATATCTCCAAACTCTATTTTATAAAATTAGCCCCTTTTCATATACACTATACCTACTTTGAGGACTAAAAATTACAGTGTGTATACTTCAAGGGCAGTAAATACATATATGTAGCACTTTCTAATATGTCTCCGAATTATATCTTATAAATTTAGCTAATTCATACACATTACCGCTAGTTTGAGTACAGAAAAATACACGATATGTATACTTTGAGGACAGTTCGACTCTTCGAAACAGTGGCGTGAATTTCTATGTACTCAGGTAGAAGCGCGCGCGCGTGGTTATTAAAATTTAACATTTCACAAGTTCTCATTGTGAAGGAAAACGAACCAAGTACTAGTGAAAAGCATTGGTTTAGGGTTTAATTTCTCTATTGCTCAGACCAATATTTCTTGATGTTTTGAGACCCTAGGAATCCAAAAATATGGTTTTAGCGAAATGTCCGTCCGTCTGTCTGTCCCCGTTAGTCCGCGTGTCAGATAAAATATTGAAGCGGAGTGATTGAAGAAACTACTAGATCGATTGATATGAAAATTTGCAGGTTTATTCCTGACAACTCAAAGATGAATTTTGCTAATTGAGCTCGCTACTACTTCCGATTGAACCGGATAAGAAATTTGAAAATTGGAAAAAGAATTTGTTTACATTTAGACGCGAATATCTTTGGAACTATAGATGATACGAGAATACGACTAAGTGACTTTTTTGTAAGAAATTCAGTTACCTAAAAAAAACGTCTGTCTAATTTTCTCGTATCTCTCATGTTTGCAGAGTTATTCACAAATCAAAAAATATTTTTTTTGCTGACAGACGGATGAACGGGCGGGCAGAAATGTTACTAAAACTTGTAGTCATTTCAGCTAGAACTCAGTGTTGATGATTTATTCACTTCAAATATGAGATTTATTTCTATCCCTTCAGAGAGTACACTCAGAAGTATACGAGAGACAATACAAGGTATATGCCTTGGCAAAACGGCAAAAACTTGATCAAAATTCGTCTCAGTCTTTACAAAAAGTGAATCGTTTATCGCGACAAATGAAGTACGAAGAAAATGTCCAGAAATTTATACTCGAAAGTATGAGTCCGCTTTCTACCGTGGAAATGCCATCATTTAGAAAAATGATTGACGGTAAGATGACATTCTCTATAATGCGTCAGCAAATGTTAATTTAATGCTTGTCCTCAGATCTTGGTGCAAAGACCGACAGTGTGTCTGTGAAGCATATGTCAAGACGGACTCTGGGGAAGTGTATAAAGGAGAATCATCTTCGAAATATGAAAGAGATACGCGATATCTTAAATGAGAGGGCCGATTATGTTTGCACTACAGCTGACGTTTGGTCCAGTAGTACTCGGCGATTCCTCGGAGTCACAGTACATTGGGTAAAATTATGAAAATTGAATACAACTATATTCGATGGAACTTGAACGACTTATAATCTAAATATAGTTAGTTACTATAAAATGGTACTTTCAGATTGATTCGAATACATATGTGTTGAAGTCAGCCGCGATCGCCTGTCGTCGCTTCCCTGGAGGTCATTCTTATGATCGTATAGCCGAATTATTGAATCACATTCACTTGTCTTTCGGTTTGGATACTAAGAAAATTGTTGCTACAGTCACAGACAATGGCACAAACTTTGTTAAAGCATTTCAAGAATTCGGGATCAAGATGCCGATCGTTTTATTTGATGGTAAATATTTCTCAATTTTTTTTAATTAGTAAAATATTCAATTAATTTCGGAGTTATTTTTGAGTTTGTTATCATTTGATTACTACTAATGCTTAAATATTCTCCATTGTAGAGAACAATTCTGATTCCGAAGACGATAGCGATGTCGATGTAGCTCGATCTAATAAGGATGGTGATGATCAATCATCCATTTTGTCGGAAAATTTCAAGGACTTTGAGCCGGCTACACCTGACGACGAGTCTCGTCGGTTTGAATCGCTATCATTGCATTTCCGTTGTGCAAGCCACACATTAAATTTAATCGCTTCCACGGATATGACCAAATGTATCAAACGTTCGCCAGCTTTATCCACACAACACAACGAAACGATTACACGTTGTCAAGCTTTATGGAACTTGTTACGCTCACCGAAGAAAAGGGAGGTGATGACTCAACATCTTGGTAAAGCGTTGACAAAACCAATTTGCGTTCGTTGGAATTCGTTGTTCTATAGCTTGCAGCTGGTTGTTTCGCTGCGGGACGAAATATTAAAATCTAGCGACACTCTCGAAATTACTAATCAGATGCGAGACACAGACTTTGAATATCTAGAGGAGTATCTTAAGTGCTTGCGGCCATTAATTGAAACAATTAATAAGTTGCAAGGAGAGAAGTACTGCAGCTATGGATATTTATTGCCATGTCTCGTATCTTTGCGACGTAAATTATTGGCGGTGAAGTCACGATGCAAACTGCATTATTGTGCTAGCTTCAATGAAGGCTTAGTAGAGAGCGTTGAGATTTCACAAATTCTTTGAAATTGAAGATTGCGGACATTGGGCGGCTATCGCAGCCGTAATCCACCCAAAGCTTAAAACTCAATGGCTAGGGTGCTTGACGGTTGCTGCACAGAAAAAAGTGTTTTCAGCTGTGATGGCGGCTGCTACTGAGGTGGAAACTTTAATAGCATCAAATGCTACCAAAAACGATGAAATTGATAGCTTTTTTTATTTTGGTGATTCAGGCAGTACTGGTGAGACATCGTCATCAGTCTTCGAAAATTCCGATGGTCAAATTGAAGTGAAGCGATGCCTTCAAGAGCCAGTTACCAGTAATCTTTTAGCTATCAATGTTTATCCGACGGTGAAAAAAATATTTATAAAATATAACACGCCTTTGCCATCGTCTGCGCCTGTTGAAAGATTATTTTCATATGCAACTATGCATAATTTACCGCGTTATAATCGCCTCACAGACCAAAATTTTGAAATACGTGTACTAGCGAAATGTAATGCCACTAAAAAGTGGCATTGAACATGATGACGGTCGTGGTTCAATGCCAATTCTTTGATCTTATGATTCCTTGTATATTATAGTATCGTAGCATATTTGAATGCTATTAAAAAGTTAATTTGATATATTTTTGTAATTTCGTAGTAGGTATAAGAATTTAGACTCCCCATTAGATTTATCGTATAGATAAATAAAGGCATTACATCCATTAGCACTTTTTTTCTGTTAGTATACTTTCTTTAGATATAACTCGAATTTACCTTGATCGTCTACCCGGTGAAGCAAGCAAGTGAGAATGATGGAATGATGAATGAAAATTTATTCGTTATTCAACATTATTTGAATGATGAATGAAAATTTATTCGTTATTCAACATCTTTGAATGATGAATGAAAATTTATTCGTTATTCAAAATTCTTTGAATGATGAATGGAAATGTATTCGTTATTCAAAATTCTTTGAATGATGAATGAACATTTATTCGTTATTCAACGTCTTTGAATGATGAATGAAAATTTATTCGCTATTCCAAATTCTTTGAATGATGAATGAACATTTATTCGTTATTCAACGTCTTTGAATGATGAATGAAAATTTATTCGTTATTCAAAATTCTTGGAATGATGAATGAAAATTTATTCGTTATTCAACGTCTTTGAATGATGAATGAAAATTTATTCGTTATTCAAAATTCTTTGAATGATGAATGAAAATTTATTCATTATTCAAAAATAATGAAATCACGAATGAAAATTTATTTTTCATTCGAATAAAAATTAATTCAAATACGCCCATTCCTGTGTGAAGCTGCTGTATATTTAGCAGCTTTTGCTCTGGACATAGCCGCCACTGTTTTCAATTTCTTTTCGAGGGTTTTCTTTCCTAATAAATCGCTCTTTCTCTCGCATACGTCCGGACATTTTTTAAACAAAATATTAAACAAAAAATACGTAAAAATTCGACTTGTATAATACAATAATTCATCTTTTAAAGTTGTCCCTTCGGAAAATTCCAATTTTGAGTTGTCATTTCTGAAGCAAGGGTGCGATATATACGTCAGTGAAGAGTTACACTGGAATGTGTATATAATTTGTATATAACTTTTGTAATTACGATGTACAAAAAAAGTAAAAAGAAATAAAAATTTCCATTGATATCTGTGATTGATCGTAACAACATTTCTTAACCACCTCTGTTTCTGTTATGTTATTATAGGACACTAGACATGATCGATGATATTTATCCTTTTCTAAACACACTTTGCTCTTCGACTGATACTGTTGATAATCCTGACGTGACAGAAGACGAGAAATTAAAACGAGAAATTAGTAATAACACGATGTAAATATGTAGATAGCTACGCTACTTTAACGTACTAGTTTTAATCTTAGCATATTGGTTTCAGTAGCTCTCTCCGTTCGCAACGGGGGGAGGATGTTCCGTCGCGTATTGACAGGACCTGGAGGGTTCGGTCCGTGCGCTTAACGGCCAACCGCTCGAAACCTTTACCTCAATTTAGCAGTAATCCCGCCTACGAGGAAACTGTTCATTTCGGCTATCGCGTATTGTAAAAACACGGATTTGCGCCTTCCTGGAGGTAAATGCGGGACGGCTCGCTGCAAATTTACCGGCGAGTCGATGGCCGGTCGGGAAACCCAAGGAGTGGTGTACCCCGGCCCGATAAGGGCAATTAGACCGTGAAGGGTGGTCGAACGCGTCGTCACGGTCGAAGACGAACGTTCGTCGCCCAGGTACCTCCAGCAACGGTACCAGCCCCTCGCACACCGATCTTTGTGAGATTCAAGTGACGCTACCCCCTTCCACCGGCAAAACGCCACTAAGGTAGGCGGAAATGAACTGCTTCCTCGGCAGTGCAAATCAGTCTCTCAACCAACGCACCCGCAGTCGAACAAGGCCGATCAAAGAGCCTCGCCGGGTCAATCATCGCGACTTTTGTCAATTTTGTAAATTGAGTTTACCAAATTAAATATAGTTATGTTTGTAATTGTCAATTAATCTCATCAGAACTAGCCGATAGGGGTGAAACGATACCCTTCAGGCAGTCCGGACAATCGGTCGTGTCACACGTGTCCTCAGCCTTACGACCTGAGGAGATCGCAACAAATTGATCGCGCGGCGACCGGACACAAAATTGGTCCTTCGAGCCGGATAGTGAACTTTCGGCTAAATACGTGAACCGGATTGTGAACTTCCGACAAACTAAACGAACAGTGTGTGTACACAATTGAGCGGAATCTGCAGCGCTACCATAACGCCGCTACAACCAGCTACACAAAGGGAGCCACGAGTCAACGACGGGTCAGGCAGTAAAGGTAGGCTTGCATGTATTGAATTACCGATATCCATACTTTATTCCCTCGTCGAATCCCTCCTCATATCGCTTCAATCGAGATGGCGAACGAAGAAATTTCGCGTCTCAAACATAAAAGAGCCATAATTAAGGCCCAAATCACATCGTTCCGGAAATTCATCGAAGAAACCTTTCCAACAACGCTCGATCGACGCCTTTTACAACGAAGGCTGGACAAAGCCCAGGAACATTGGCAAAGTTTCGACACAATCCAGGGACAATTAGAAGATTTAGACCCCCAGGTAGAAGGCGCACCGGAGAAAAGAATAGAGATCGAAGACACCTTCTACGAATTAACCGCGCTCGCGCAATCCGCTCTATTCGATAATAGTAGCCACGAGAATAACCCGCCTGAAGCAACCGCGTCAACCGCGTCCTCCGAGGCAGTCGCGTCTACCGCATTACCTAAATCTGCACTTATCCCCGCGTCGGCTAGCAAATCACAAGCACGATTACCGAAACTAACACTACCGTCTTTCAACGGCGCGTTCGAAAAATGGATCGCGTTCAAAGACTCCTTTATCTCATTGATTCACAATCAGGAGTCTCTCGACGCGGTCCAGAAATTACAATACCTGCGATCATGCTTGAGCGGCGAAGCGGCAGACGCGATCGCGTTTTTCGAAACTACGTCCAGCAATTACTCTGAAGCGTGGGCACTTCTGAACGAAATGTACAATAACCAGCGGACGATTATCTTGCGACATCTATCGCTACTCTTCGCCCTACCAGCGGCGCAACGAGACTCACCGTCAAGTCTGCGCCAGCTATTGAACAACGTACAACAACATCTACGGTCACTAAAATCCTTGGATCAACCCACAGACCAGTGGGATGCTATAATAATCCACCTATTGTACGAGCGAATTGATAAGGCAACGAAGAAGGAATGGGAACATTCCTTAGAAGACACCGCGATGCCGGCGCTAAAGGAGATGATCTCTTTCCTCACGCGTGTCAGCCAAGCTGCGGGAGAAAACGGAAGCACAGGCAATACGCGAGAAACGAACAAAGGACGCAACCACACACCTTCTAGCCATAAATCGCTGGTTACCATGAGGAGCGGTTGCCCGATTTGCGGCCAGTCACATTACATCCAGCAATGTCCGAATTTCATGAAAATGGACGCACAAAACCGAATAACTGCCGTCAAGAAATCCCAACTCTGCGGTAATTGCTTAAGATCTAATCACACGACCCAGCAGTGTCATTCGAGCACGTGCCGGAAGTGTCACAAGAAACACAACACCCTCCTGCACCTCGAAAGCGAGCGCACGGAAACGAAGATTCAACCAAACAATGTGGATCATCAAGAAGCTGGACCATCATCAAGCACCGGAAATTCAACGACCACCACACTCACTACGCTCACGACGAGCATACCAACGGAGGTCCTGCTTTCCACGGCAGTGATATACATAACCGACGCTCGAGGAGATCGTCATAGATGTCGAGCGATCTTAGATTCAGCCTCTCAGTCGCATTTTATTACAACAAGCTTAGCAGATTTGTTACATTTGCCCAAAGACGAGGTAAGTACCCCGATCACGGGACTCAACGATATAGCGACTCGAACGAGATACCAAATCAAGGCGACAATATCATCGAGGGTCAATGCCTACTCCACAAGCTTGAACCTACTTACAATTCCACGAATCACAGGCCTCATCCCCTCGAATCCAATCAACCGACAGTGGATTGAAATACCGAAGAACCTACCTTTAGCGGATCCAGAGTTCCACAAGCCCGCGGAAGTGGACATCTTGATCGGAGCGGGATTATTTTACTCCTTATTATGCGTGGGTCAGACTAGATCCATCGTGAAAAATCAACCGGCTAACGCCACGTCTCCGATACTACAAAAAACGCGTCTGGGATGGATCATCGCGGGAGAGATCTCCCTGAGTCAAGGTCGAACGAATACAATTGCTTGCCATGTAGCTACAACTTCCAGTACCGACGTAGAAGAGCTTATCGAAAAATTCTGGAAGATCGAGGAGAGGAACACCACGTTACGTTGGACCAAGGAAGAGGAATTATGCGAACAACACTTTGCCGAGAATGTTAAACGCGAAGACACCGGCAGATACGCGGTGAGGCTCCCGTTCAACGAAAAACTCCCGCTACTAGGGGAATCGCGGAGCATGGCCTTGCATCGTTTTCGTCATCTGGAACGTAAATTAAACCGAGACGCCGAGCTAAAGGAGGAATATCTCGCCCTCTTAAAAGAATACAAACGCCGAGGCTATATAACCGAAACTTCCCAAGAAGAACCCGTCCAAGGAAACTATTACCTTCCCCACCATGCGGTAATAAAGAAATCCAGCATGACAATGAAGGTGCGAGTCGTCTTCGACGGCTCAGCGAAAACCACCACGGGACTGTCGCTCAACGACACACTCAGGACAGGCCCCACGATCCAAGAAGATCTATTTTCGATCATTCTGCGATTCCGCACGCACCGGTATGTATTAACGGCCGACGTAGAAAAGATGTTTCTACAGATCTGGATACAACCGGAAGATCGTAAATACCAAAGAATTCTATGGAGAGAGGACCCGCAGGAACCGATTAAGGAATACCAGCTCAACACGGTTACCTTCGGGCTAACATCGTCACCCTTCCTTGCGGTACGCACCTTACACCAACTGGCCAAGGACGAGGCAAAGGCCTTTCCAAGGACAGTCGCAGTTCTCCGAGACGATTTCTATATGGACGACGTACTGACCGGCGCCAACACCTTAGAAGACGCCTACCGGCTACGCGAGGAATTGAGGACACTACTGCATCGAGGGGGTTTCCAGCTCCGGCAATGGTGTTCCAACGATAAAAGAGTTCTCGAGGGTCTGGATCAAGAAGCCGTCAACCGACGGCTATTACTCGAAACAGACTCAACGATCAAAACCTTGGGCGTGTTCTGGGACCCGGAAAAGGATTTCATCACTTACACCGTTAAAATCAACGAAACAACGCCGACGACTACGAAACGTGTCGTATTGTCGGAAATAGCAAAGTTATTCGACCCACTAGGGCTTCTGGGTCCAGTCATAGTCCGAGCCAAAATCATTATGCAAAGGCTCTGGCAACACCGTCTTGCGTGGGACGAAACCGTGCCCATGGAAATCCACACGGATTGGATGGAGTTCAGGACGCGACTACAAGGGATCGGAGAATTCGCCATACCAAGGCACATTATAATCGAAGATAGCACGGAGATACAGTTACATGGATTTTGCGACGCGAGCGAGAGAGCTTACGGCGCTTGCCTGTACATGAGATCTACGGACAGTAATGGGAGGATTCTAACACAACTAATCTGCTCAAAATCGCGAGTAGCCCCGTTAAAGGTAATATCGTTACCCAGATTAGAACTGTGCGCAGCATTACTATTAGCGAACCTCTTCAAAACAACTAAGGAATCTCTAAAACTAGAATTTAACCAAGTATATCTATGGTCGGATTCCACTATCACGTTAAATTGGATCCAGACCCCGTCTAATATATTGAAAACCTTCGTTGGGAATCGAGTGGCCGAACTACAACGCGTTACACCACCGCAGTATTGGAGACACGTACCAACATCGGACAACCCCGCGGACGTGCTATCCAGAGGTCGATTACCCGACGAACTGATCCAAGATCACGCTTGGTATCATGGACCGCCTTGGTTGCACGAGGCCGAAGATAAATGGCCGACGAATATCGTAGCGACGATCAAAGAGGTTCCGGAAACTCGCTCCAAGGTCACTCTCCTAACGACACCCGTAGACAGCGGAATTCTAAGGAGATTTTCATCCTTCACCAAACTCAAACGTACCATAGCATATTGCTTACGTTTCCGAACCATCCGGAGCGCTAACCGCGGTTGCAAAGGAGAACTCACTACATCAGAACTACAAAACGCAACAAACTGCGTCATCAAACTAGTTCAATCCGCGTCCTTCGGTAAAGAAATAACCAACATGAAGGCCGAAAAGGAACTTCCTCCCGGCAACAAACTACGCCCACTAAATCCCTTCGTCGACGACGCAGGAATTCTGAGAGTCGGAGGACGCATCGCCCAATCCAATCTACCGTATTCTCAAAAGCATCCAGCATTATTACCACGATCACACCATGTTAATGAGCTAATTATTCGATACGAGCATTTAAAAAACTACCACGCGGGCGTCCAAGGTACCCTATACGCCATACGGCGTAATTTTTGGCTTATCGACGGGAAAAATCAAACTCGACGTGTGATTTTTAATTGCACTAAGTGCGCCCGCATAAATCCGAGAGAGTTCAGATACCAGATGGGTGAACTACCGGCACAACGAATCACACCATCGCGCCCTTTCTCTCATGTCGGCGTCGACTATTGTGGTCCATTCTACATTAAGGAGAAACGCTACCGAAATCAGAAGCGAATAAAAACTTACGTGGCGGTGTTCATCTGTCTAACGGTTAAAGCAGTACACCTCGAATTGGTAAGCGATCTTACCAGCGAGGCCTTCATAGCCGCGTTAAGACGCTTCACCGCCCGACGAGGGAAACCCAGCCACCTATATTGCGACAACGCGACTAATTTCACGGGCGCGAAAAACGAGTATGAGGAGATACTCAAACTATTGAGATCGCCAGAACACAAGGAAAAGACGGAACGATATTTAATCAACGAGGGAATAGAGTGGCATTTCATTCCTCCCCGAGCACCGCACTTCGGCGGACTGTGGGAAGCTGCCGTCCGCGGCTTCAAACACCATATGAAGAGGACCATCGGCGAAACTCTATTCACCTTCGAAGATTTAAATACGTACGTCATCGAGATTGAAGCAATTCTAAATTCACGCCCAATTACTCCAATCTCCTCAGATCCAAACGACGTCCTCGCTTTAACTCCCAACCATTTCCTCATCGGTGATTCGATCACAAGCCTACCCGAACTAGACCTGCATAATACCGCTGTCAATCGCCTATCTACCTGGCAACACATACAGCGCATGAAAACACACTTCTGGAAACGCTGGTCTAGGGAGTATATTAATGAACTAATGGTGCGACATAAGTGGCACCAAGGAAGACCTGAAATCCGGACGGGAACTGTTGTGCTCCTGAAGGAGGACAATGTGCCCCCCCTCCGATGGGCATTAGGACGTATTACCGAAACACATCCCGGGGCGGACGGCATCATCCGTGTAGTGACGGTGAAAACAGCCACTGGAATGTACAAAAGAAGCCTCCGCCAATTGGCACCACTACTACAAGATCCCAAAGACTTTTGAGATATCCTAAGAGATTAATTCATTGATCATTAGTAATAACACGATGTAAATATGTAGATAGCTACGCTACTTTAACGTACTAGTTTTAATCTTAGCATATTGGTTTCAGTAGCTCTCTCCGTTCGCAACGGGGGGAGGATGTTCCGTCGCGTATTGACAGGACCTGGAGGGTTCGGTCCGTGCGCTTAACGGCCAACCGCTCGAAACCTTTACCTCAATTTAGCAGTAATCCCGCCTACGAGGAAACTGTTCATTTCGGCTATCGCGTATTGTAAAAACACGGATTTGCGCCTTCCTGGAGGTAAATGCGGGACGGCTCGCTGCAAATTTACCGGCGAGTCGATGGCCGGTCGGGAAACCCAAGGAGTGGTGTACCCCGGCCCGATAAGGGCAATTAGACCGTGAAGGGTGGTCGAACGCGTCGTCACGGTCGAAGACGAACGTTCGTCGCCCAGGTACCTCCAGCAACGGTACCAGCCCCTCGCACACCGATCTTTGTGAGATTCAAGTGACGCTACCCCCTTCCACCGGCAAAACGCCACTAAGGTAGGCGGAAATGAACTGCTTCCTCGGCAGTGCAAATCAGTCTCTCAACCAACGCACCCGCAGTCGAACAAGGCCGATCAAAGAGCCTCGCCGGGTCAATCATCGCGACTTTTGTCAATTTTGTAAATTGAGTTTACCAAATTAAATATAGTTATGTTTGTAATTGTCAATTAATCTCATCAGAACTAGCCGATAGGGGTGAAACGATACCCTTCCGGCAGTCCGGACAATCGGTCGTGTCACACGTGTCCTCAGCCTTACGACCTGAGGAGATCGCAACAAAGTGATCGCGCGGCGACCGGACATACGATATGGGCTGGAGTAGACGAGGAAATGGGAAAAGTTACAATAGTCTCAATGGCTACGGTGCAATAATTGGTTATATGAGTAAACAAATTTTAGATTATGGTACTCGTAATCGAAAATGTAGATTTTGTGATAATGGAAAAGACAAAAATGACCACGACTGTAGGAAAAATTTTTCCGGAAGTGCCAAGGCGATGGAAGCAGATTTAGGCGCTGCCTTGATCAATGAGAGTCCAATTCTCAGACAGGTGGGTTTGAAAGTTAGGGTAGTTATCGGTGACGAGGACAGCTCAACCATCGCCGCTGTACGTCAGGGGAGCCTTGAAAAGATTTACAAATTAGCTGACAGTAACCATCTAAAGAAACATTTTCTTCGTGAATTGTACGACTTGAGGAAGGACTTCAAGGAAATGAGAAATAAAGAGGTCATTCCTCATTTGAAAAAATGTTTTACGTACGCTATATCACAGAATCAGGGTAATAGTGTCGGGTTGGCCAAGACACTTCGTCATCTTCATGACCATGTGTTTGGCAGCCACGAGAATTGCGGCAGTTGGTGCAAAAATAGTCATACGATTAAATTGATGGATCTTCAATTGTACCACAAATTAGGTGAAATTTTCGAAAAATATGCAGACAATGCAGCAAAATTTTTAGTGGTAGCTTCTAGTCAAGGAAACGAAAGTTTTAATAACATTGTGGCACATAAAGCACCGAAAAATTGTTGCTTCTCAGTTTGAGTGCGTCAGCTGATTACCGAGTGGCAAGTGCTGTGTGCACTAAAAATGATGGGGAAAGTCACATAATAACGGTAAACGAAAAACTGAGTTTATCTCCTGGAAAGTACATCAAGATTTATGCCATACAGAAGGATAAAAAAAGGATGGCCATAGCAATGAAAGCAAAATTACCATCACAGAAATCTCGCAGAAATTTATTGTCAAAAATGAAGGAAGCTACCAGAAAGTCGAAGGAGAGATCTGAAGGTATTCAGTATGAGACGAATCATGGCATGAATGTTAATCCAGAAGGCCCTACCATCGCTGATCCTGATCTTCTCACCAAAACGTTGATTGATGTTGCGATAAATCCGGAGAATTGTGACATTGTTTATTTTGATTTAGAGACATCGGGACTTTCGAGAAATTCGGAAGTTTTACAAATTGCTGCAAAATTTGAGCAGCACGAGTTCAACGTGTACCTCGATCCTTCAAAACCAATTGATGCTGAAGCATCAAGAGTTACAGGGTTGAGGAATATAAGAGGAGAACTTTTTTTCCATGGTAAATCAGTACCATCGATTCCACCTAAAGACGCTTTGACATCATTCAGAGAGTTCCTAGACTTTTCGCCGAGACCGTGCATTCTCCTGGCTCACAATGCACCTTTTGATACTGGTCATCTGCTACGTCTTATTATAAACAATGATATGGTCGAAAATTTCCAGTGCATTGCAGGATTTTCAGATAGTTTAGGATTATTGAAAAAAGCTTTTCCTGAAAGAAAAAAGAAAAATGAAACGTTTAAACTACAATCACTGGCACAAGATTTACTGCAGCTGGAAAACACAAATCAATTTCACGAAGCTTTATTCGATGTAGAAATTTTAGAAAAACTAAGTCATGGTTATATTACAAAAAAAGATTTATGTGCAATTTGTAAGCCTTATAAACAAATCGTGTTGACTGCAGTCTTGATGCCATCGTTAGAGGATTTGAAAAAAGTTGTTTCTAATGAAATGTTGAAAAAAATGGCGGGTGCAGGAATAAGTTATGAAGTATTACGACAAACATATTTGAGTAATGGAGATAAGGGAATTTACGAATTATTATCCAAAGACATTACGCCAAAGAAACCTTGTGTTACTAAATGTAAGAAAGTCATTGACAAGGTTGTTACGTACTTAAAGAATAAGAACGAATTTTACAATTGAATATTTCACATTATATTTCAAATTCAATAAAATACTGATTTGAATTTGTATGCTTTTCCCACCTGCCTTCTAACCCTCTCATGTGAATGGGCGTTTCAGGAGCGTATCCATTATAGGAATTCAAATTTTAGTGCAAGAACGACAAAATTTGGACTAAAGTTTAATAGATTTTTTTATTACACTCTTTAACATCTTTTAAACATATTTCAACTTTTTAATACGTAATTTTTTGGGATAAATCTTGGTAAAAGTGATGATTAATTTAATGCTTAATATTTTTCATTGAATACCGCTACGTGCCTGCCACTACGTGCCTTAGTGGGGGCTGCCGCGCCGTGCCACTGGCTATCCCCTCTCCGGTAGCAAAAGTATTACTCAGTCCCATAGTCACATGAGATGGCTAAATCAGCTGTGCGCACTGTTGCCACATCACCGTTACTCGTCCCCACCACTTTGCAGTTTCAAGAAAAATCTCAGTTTTTAAGTTATAATTTCTCTGAAACTATATGGCTCAGCACTTCCAGTTTTTGTGAACATAATCCTACAATATCATTTTATTCGCCGTTAGTTTTTCTTTAACATTGTAAGATTGGTTCTGTAGTTATAGCTCAAAACGTCACTTAGGTACCGTCTTTCTACATGTTAGCCATTGAAAGTCAGTGTAGAAAATGCTACTTTGAATTAACATTTTCTTTTAAACTACATGGCTCAGCCTTTTGAAATTTTGGGAATCGATGGGTAATATTTCAATTATTTGATTGGCAAAATTTCATGAGATTCGTAAGAAAAACGCAAAACCATGGAAATACTTTAACAGATCCCTCAATACCATCGGAAGGGCCCTTGCCTTGCGCATTATGCCAAATTGCTTGCATCACGACTCGTACACGGTTAACGCTTTTTCTAGAATCATCAATGATTTTTAAAAATCGTTTTTACCAATGCCGTCAAAGATGATTGTCAGACGCGGCGCCACAGCAATTAAAAATTTCAAAAATTTCTGTAATATTTATTATCATTTTGAAGATTTTGGCTTCGCTGCTGAATGGCATTTTTTGCCACAGCGCAGGGTAAGGGCCCTTCCGATGGTATTGGGGGAACTGTTAAGCGATTAGCTGCTCGAGCAAGTCTGCAATTGCCAGTACATGAACAAATAATGACTCCAAGTGCTCTCTATGAATGGGCATCTAAGCCGGATAATCTACTGATACTAACGTTTAGTTACTGGGATGCTACGAATTATGATGTGATAAAATCGGAATTATATCAGATCGCTTCTGCCACGCAAAGCCCAACCGTGATACCTTGCGTTCTCACTGCATTATTCCTGATGAAAATGGAAAAATTAGAACAAAAAGATATTCATTTTCGCCAGACTATCAAGTCCTTGATATATTGGAAAAACAGTAAGTTGTTATGTCAAATTTTATTCAATAAAACACTTAATAAATATCAATAAAATCATAATTCATTATAAATAATATATGAGTCGATTTGTCGCAATTTTGTCCTACATTTCGTTTTCCTTATCGTGATTTTTGGTAAATAACTTGCTCAACAGTTAATTTTTTTGTGATTAAGTTTCAGCAAATATTACTCATGAAAAAATTTTTTTGTTTGGAGATTTTTTTTCAAAAATAGTGCATAAAACATTGAAAAATCGCTATTCCATGGTGTGTGACGGCTTAAAAAGTTTGTAATTCTTTGAAGATTAATTTGAAAATGGTTTTCTTGAAATCAAAAATGGAGTATTTTCAGGAGGCGAAAAAATAGTGGTTACTTTCGTTTCTATCGGTACTGGTAATACCGCATATTTTTTTCCAGAAAATACGTTCAAAAACAAAACCTTTTATATTTGAAGTTTTTTGAAATTATCATTTCTTCTATTCGAAAATTAGCCCTGGAAATCACATTTTTCAATATTGTCGAGAGATATCCCGTTTAAACAAAGGCAATAAAAAAAATCCTCTTAGGGGTATGTTTAGAACCCATAACCTTTTAAGAAAAAAAATATATGAAGTAAATTCCCGACCCCATGGGTTTCGCTTTGTCGTTTTCTTGTGAAATGCCCCATATACAGGGTGACTGTTATCGCGACGTATTCCTTTTTGAAGTGGTGTTAGTAGAGACAATTCGCAGTCGATTGAACCACAATATGCATAATCGACTTGTTGATAGTTTTCGAGATATTTTAATTTTTGTGTTTTCTTAGAAATGGACTACCTTTTACTACTAATTGTAAAATAAAAAAGGATAATTTTTTTTTGTAATTTTTTTGCCTCTACCGTTAATACCCATAGTAGTTCATGTTATGTAACAAAAATTATGTTAAATAGTTTGATATGACAAAAATACAGTACCTAAAACCTGCAACGGTTGTTAGAAACTTTAACCCAATTGTAGATTCACCAGGATTTATTTCAAAAATTTGTGAATACACATTAAACGTACAAATTATTTTAAAAACTTCTCTGCTTCAACACCTTTCAAATGAGGTACAGTTTTAAGAAATTTCCAGTTACTTCCAGGAATAATACAAAAATAGCTCAGCAGGTAGGCTATCTTAATGTTCTCTAAGTTAGAAGATAAGGATTGATACTGATATCTAAATCGGTCTACTCTCAAATCCAAGATGGCGGATCCAATATAGCAGATGGCGAGAATAGACCGATTTGCATATCAGCATTGTAATGAGCGACCCAAAAAACCGCCGAGTAACAAGTTTTGGACCGTAATCTTCAAATTCTAAAAATGTCTGGAATTCATCGTCCGCCATCTTGGATTTCAGACTAGACCGTTTTTGACATCAGCATCGTAATGAGCGACCTCGAAAACTCCCGAGTAACAAGTTTCGAGCCATAATCTTCAAATTCTAAACATTTCCGGAAATCATCATCCGCCATATTGTATTCGTCATCTTGGATTTGAGTATAGATCGATCTGGATATTAGAATCGTAATGAGCGACCCCGAAAATGTAAAATAAATTTATGGACTTTTATTTATTTTCCCAGTTTTTTATGAGGACTAACAAGGGGACCCTTCGAAAGTCGGAGCACCGATTGTAATGAATTTTTTTTATAAATAAATGGAAGTCCCCTGAGTAACGCTCATACTTTACTTTTGTCCAATGCGCCTTTGTTTATTTAAAAAAAAAATTGTTTTGACGCGTAAAGTGTGTACTGTAATGTAATACTCGGTATCCAAGATAACGGCGTGGCGCAGTCGGCTAAGGCATAGACTTACCACGCAGGCGTCCCGCGTTCGATTCCCGTGCATGCACTATCTTTTTTTTTTGCCAATTTCGAACTTTTTCACTTTCTTTATTATTCAAACTATTGCTACTAATCTTTAGAAGTAAAATAAATCTAGGTAAGGCGAAAAAACAAAATTTAAACACGTTCAATTACAAAAAGCATTTTCATTTATTCGTAACAAGTGAAATTTTAAATTTAATTGGTATACTTATCGCTAAACTCGACCAAATAATGGCTAGTTTCGCTCAGGTGAATCTCAACCGGAGTTCGGGCGCACAGGACTTGTGCGTCCAGTATATGAGGGAATGGACAGGAAGAAGCGTTCCTCGATTTGAAAAATGCCATCATGACGGCGCCAGTCTTGTCACCGCCAGATTTCTCGCTTCCGTTCATGCTACAGACGGACGCGAGCGACTACGGTCTCGGGGCCGTACTCACGCAGAACCTCGATAATGTCGAGCACGTCAACGCGTTCGCGAGCCGAACCTTGACGAACGCCGAAAGGAATTATAGCACGACGGAGAAGGAATGCCTCGGAGTCGTGTGGGCCATCAGGAAGTTCCGCCAATACGTCGAGGGATTCAAATTCACGGTAGTCACGGATCACAGTAGCCTACGGTGGCTACATAATTTGAAAAGCCCTGACGGGAGACTCGCGCGATAGGCCCTCGAATTACTCCAGTACGACTACGAAGTCGTCCATCGGAAAGGGGCATTGCATCACGTACCAGATGCATTATCACGGATGTTCGAGCCAGACGCATCGATGGACATCGCGACAATCGAAGAAGACCTCGTACCCCCCGCGCTCTCGACACGAGAGAAGTGGTACGATCGACGGACCGAACACGTTCGACGATTCCCAACGAGTAACGCCGGATGAAAAGTCGAGAACGACCAACTATACCGATATTGTCCAAAGGCCTTTCTGGATCTGATAATGCCGGATTTGAACGCCTGGAAATTAGTCGTTCCGCCGAAGTTACGAGAAGGCATCCTCGACGAGGTACACGACGACCCGCAAGCCGGCCATCTCGGAGTTGCGAAAACGTATTTTCGGGCTCGGGATAATTATTACTGGCCCGGGATGCACCAGGACATCACCGAATATGTGCAACGATGCATCCCCTGCCAAAAGACGAAGGTCGAGCAGCGATCACCGGCCGAATTGATGGGTCAGCGCAGTGTGCACGGCCCACAGTGCGGCGACGCGTGGACAAAAATGTAAAAATAGACCCTTTACTTTCACCTAAATTACCTGAGGAGTCATTAGCAAATAGTCCAAGTAACTGTTTTCAGGACATAATTATTAGAGTTTCCAAATATAAATAGATAGTTAATGGCCCCAAAGTAATGACATTTTGGAGGTAGCTTACTCTTCAGTCCGTCAGTTGCATATTTGCTCTCAGTGCGAATAGTTCTGCGTGAAAAGGAATGTATTTGTAATAAGTTTATGATGGAGAAAACAATGGCAGGTAAGTTATCTTGCAAACAGTGTAACATTTATCCAGTTATTGGTAATTATTTATATGTTACCTTATTTCATATAAAAGACTGTAAAATTTGAAATTCTGTACTTTTCCTTAAATTTAAAAAAGCTGTACAAAAAAAGTATATAAAAGTATGTATCCAATTTTTTGCTATTTTCTAGCAAATTTAGTGTAGATTAAAGCTGTAATTTCCGATTTTGCAAATACATGCAAACTTTTGAAATCAACAATTGTTTTTAGGAGCAAGCCACCCTCTTACGTATGGCGACTGCTTCGAAGTTTGGGTATCGGCAAAACCTGAAGATAAATTTAGTGCTGTAAAACAATTAGTTGTAAATTCACATAATATTCAGTATTCAGACGACCCAAAACTTCTTAACAATATTAAGTTAGTGTGTGCTAATTTGAAATCAAAGTGGATAAAGTGCTCCCGTTCGAAATCATATTTGTTAAAGAAGGAGGGTATTTTTTTGGCCTCAAAAATTGCAGTCGGCGAAATTTCTGCTGCCAGCACCAGCTTAGATAGGCTAGACAGTAGCCGCGGTCGACCCCAAAAACCGTTCGAAGAATCTTTAGATAAAACGAAAAAACGTAGAGTTGAACCGCTATTGCGAGAACATAGTAGTGCAGAATTACGTTTCGCTGCTGATATCGCTAGCCCATCAACGTCTACAAAATTACCAGTGGTGAAGAAAGAAATTTCGTTACAGCAAACGCTTGCCCTTTATTTAGATTTAGATTTATCACAACGTAAATATACGTTGTTAAGGACAATTGTAAATAGTGTACATAGTGATACTTTTTCTAGTTTATACAGACTTAAGCTGTTCAAATCGGGCTTTTATCCTGCAATTTCATCCGCTACTGAAATATCTGTTGAAGTTGATATTCAAGACTTATTATACAAAACTCTCAACAGTATTTCAAAACTTATTGATACTAAATGTAATATAAGTTCTTCTAATCTAACTCTTGTATGTAAATGGGGTATGGACGGGAGTTCGGGACATAGTACATACAAACAAAAGTTTGCTCAAGAAACGGCAAGCGACGAATTCATGTTTGCTTTTGCCCATTATGTTAATTGAAAAGACTTCTAGGCTTGTGCTTTGGAAAAATCCGCGTGCAGGTTCCTCACTGTACTGTCGACCGCTTAAATTTGTATTCTCTAAGGAAAATGCAGACTTAGTTAAACAAGAATACAATAAATATGACCAGTTCTTTAAACAGGATATTCAACCGTGTAAGATAAAAATCGGTGAGACAGATTTCAACGTGGATTTTGAATTTCATTTAACAATGATTGATGGAAGTATATGTAATACTATAACAATGACCAAGTCTTCTGCTACTTGCTATATTTGCGAAGCCAAGCCTAGTGAAATGAATATTTCAGATTTAACCACGTTCATACCAGATACACAAAGATATAAATATGGGTTGTCCATTTTGCACTGTTGGATTCGTTTTTTGCAATGTTGCTTGCAAATAGCATATCGCATGCCTTTTAAAACATGGCGAGCTTCATCTGAATTTAAGGCAGTAAAAGAACAAACCAAGAAACGATTTCAAGATGAGTTTAAGATACGATTAGGGCTTAATATTGACAAACCCAAACAAGGATATGGTAGTTCCAATGATGGAAATACTGCCAGGGTATTTTTTGAACAACATAAAAGAAGTGCTGAGATTACGGGCATTAACGAAGACTTGCTTTGTAAATTTTATACAATTTTAAGAATCATAAGCAGTAAAGAAAGAATTAATATTAATAAGTTTTATAAACTTACTACGGAAACAAGAGAGCTATACCTACGAGAGTATGCCTGGTATAATATGCCTGTTACTGTCCACAAAATTCTAGTTCATATGGTTATGAGATAATATCTCAGTTTAATATGCCCATTGGCGAAATGTCCGAAGAGTGTCTGGAAGCTAGACATAAAGAAATTCGAAAAGAAAGATTACATCATACGCGAAAAACATCTCGAACGAAATCAAATATTGATTTGATGAATCGCTTAGTTATAACATCGGATCCGTTATTAGCTTGTCATAGACATATTGTTTCTAACAAAAAAAAAGTGGACGTGAAGATAACAGCATTAAAGATTATTTCTTGTTGGCAGACAAACACTCTCCGTTATCAGCATATAATATACAAAATACTCTCGAAGATAGCGACCAGTCTGAAACTGAGTCCGAGTCTGAATAAATCATGTAAATAGTTCTATATATCTATATATATACATATGTATATATCTGTATATATTCTGTCTATATGTATCATCTGTATATCTTTATAATAAGTTGTGGAATTGTTAACGATATAAATTCTAAGAAGTGTGGTGTATATACAAAATACTCTCGAAGATAGCGATGAGTCTGAAACTGAGTCCGAGTCTAAATAAATCATGTAAATAGTTCTATATATATCTATATATATATACATATGTATATATCTGTATATATTTTGTCTATATGTATCATTTGTATATCTTTCTAATAAGTTGTGGAATTTTTAACGATATAAATTTTAAGAAGTTTAGTGTATAATGTACTATTAGAAACATAAGTCATAATTATTGATTAATTTCAGGGGTAACCGTACGGTGTATTTTGCAAATTTGTTACAATTTTTCTTTAGGCTAATAGTAAAATATTATGGTAAATTTATAATATGGCAATATTAATCCTTTTTGGAGTTATGATTTTTGTCCCATTTCTCCATAAGATCGCCGCACTGTGCGGCCCGTGGAAAGTCGTAGCGGCCGACGTTATGGGTCCACTACTAAGGAGTCCGAATGGATATAAATACGTGCTCGTGTTTCTCGACTTGCACAGCAAGTGGATCGAGTGCGTACCACTGCACGCTGCCACGGGGAAGCTCGTCCTCAGGGCTCTCGAACGGGATATCATTTACCGCTGGGGCTGCCCGGATACGTTTTTAACGGACAACGGGACGGAGTTCGTAAACAAGCAGATCAAGAATTATCTGAAAGGATTCGGCATCCACTTTGCGACCCTCCCGACGTATCACCCGCAGGCGAACCCCGTGGAGCGGATAAACCGAACGCTCAAGAGCATGATCGCCGCGTACACGGAGAATCATCGACGCTGGGACGACCACCTACACCAGCTACAATTCGCGTATAACACGGCGGTTCATACGACCCTGAAGACGAGCCCAGCCTTCATAAACTTCGGACGAATACCGGCACCACCTCGTTTCGCGAGACGACTGATCGAGGGCAGGATCGATATCTCGACGCCGGATTCACAGGACTGGGTAGATCGGATGCTACGAATGTCAGAAATCCACGATGTCGTTTTAGAGTACCTCGAGGAAGCGCACGACAGACAAGCGAAGTACTACAACCGCGGTCGCCGCGACGTCACGTACGCAGAAGGGGACGTCGTCTGGAAGAGATCGCACGTGCTATCTTCGGGAGCGCAGGGAATTGCGTCGAAACTTGCGCCGAAATTCGAGGGGCCGTACCGAATCGCGAAAGTTTTATCGCGTCGTACATGCGAACTCGCGGATCTGCGAGGCAAATCGATCGGAAAGCAGCACGTGGCGGATCTAAAACTTGCGCACATCGACGACGTTCCGACACGATTGCAAGTAGCGCCGAGAGCGAGCGACCCTTCTCGTAACCGCGATCAGTCTCGACGGGATCGAGGATAGCGCTAAAACGAGCGGCATCGGTGGTAGTACCCCGATGAGGAAGACGGAACGACACGTCCGCGGCGAAACGGCGAAGACTTAATTCTGGATCGCTGAGGCCCCGAGACTAGTCGTTAATAGGAATTAAGTACCCAGATCAAAAATTACTATTCGTCTCCCTTAATACAGAAACATGGAGGACGGAACAAGGGACCACTCGCCACTGATCGCGGCCGATTCGTTCGAGCCGCCGGTGGGGGGGAATACGATCCCCATAAGGATCCACATTCCCCGAACGTACCTAGAGCGGGTATTAGGACACGGGGAAGGATCCGCGGCACCGACGACGACGCGGCCAGCCACGAGCGTGGCAACACAGACGAGGCCGCCTACGATGAGGACGTCTACCTCCAACGACGTGGCGACGCAGACGCCACGACCAAAAATAGAGATATCGCGTCCCGTAGAAAGGGCAACGCAAACTCCTCGTCCGAGGGACCAAGTCTCACGGGCCACCGAGGTGGAAACGATGCCGAGGGGCCGGGTCTTAACCCCGACGGTGGTGCGGAAGCACCCCGGGAAGGGCGGCGAACTGAAAAACGCCATGGAGACGGCGAAGGGGTGCGCGAATTGCTTCACCCGCGGCCACGGATGGGCTTATTGTAAGAAGGCGCTGCGGGAGGACTTCTGCCGGGTCTGCTGCCGGCAGAATGTGACTTCTCGCAGTTGCCCATCCTGCCGCCAGCGGAAGTAAAGACAGCGGGTACAGCCGCTACGCGACCGTAATAAAGAGATGTTACCGCACAATTATTAGCTGTGCTTTTTTTCTTTTAAATTTAGAACCCCTTTCCCATCAGGCGGCAGGCGAGGGTGATAGCGCGTAGGTCCAGGACGTTCCCTTCGGGCGCCCTTGGCCCCGTCTAAGGAGGGGGGAGTTTGTGACGTGGAGATTCGCTCCGCTGCCTGGTGGGGCGATGCTATACTAATAGCCGATCATTTAGGTGAAAGTGAAATGCAGCGTTGACGATTGTAAATACCTACAATGATATGAGAAATGTCTACAGTATAAGATATCAGTAACATTGCCTTCGAGAGATTAAGAGAAACGAAGGAATATACGTTTAAAGTCGGTAGATTGAAGAAGTATGCACACCACGCTCGGTTGAAGCCTCATACTTTACCTTCAAATTATTAAACAAACGCGAGAAAAATGCAGGGGTACTCTGAATATTGTATTTCTTTGGACTCTCGTCTACAAGTTCATGCTATTTTTGCAGTGACAGAATAGAAAAAATACGCAGGTATAGAAGTTAAATGTTTCTCATATACAAGGTTAGAATGAATAGCAAAGTTTGAGATGAATTTTTAAAAAATGGCCAAAAGTGACCGTGGTGTGGAACGTACCTCTACATAGAGGAAAGTGTGTTCTATAAGAGCATGTAAAATTGGCACCCCCCTCGATCCCCCTTTACGAGTTATACAGGGTGATCCATTTAAGTTGAACAACGTGAATATCTTGAAAATTAAGAATTTGAGAGAAAAATGTTTGAGACAAAAGTATCATCGTTCTACAAGCGGGATTTAATGGTTATACGTTTGGTTCATTTGGTTTAGAATTTCAAAGTTGTTTGAAGGTCAACTTTGAATTTTTAAATAGGGACCCCTATTTTTTTTAAATGATTCATATTCTTCGTACAAAACTTTACAACTTCTGTTCTACGACTTTTCGTGTTTACTTTCAGCGTTTACGAGTAATTACGTATTGAACATAGCAGTAGCATAGAACGTAGAAGTAACAGTTACCTTTGCAATGAACACTACCGTTGGCTATTAGTTTGGCACTGTAGTCTGTTCTGTTGCGTAATTAACGGAACTCTGATTCAAACTGATTACTATCGTTACGACCGTAAAGCGCGTTTTCTGAATTTAGGGTTATTCCCGCCTTCTGCAAAAACGACATATTTGCCGAATAACACGCGTACGTCGGTCCCTGAACAGTACGGTACCACGGCTTTTACGGAAGAGGATACGGGGCGATCTTAACGAGCCGTCTTCCGCAGTGTCCGCTCTAATAGGCACCGCTACAAAGCGAGGGTCAATTCGGCGAAGGGGATGAATGTCGAATCTAGTCGATACCAATCAAGGAAAAATCGGGTGCATCATGCGGATACCGTACGCCACGGCCGCGGCACTTTAACCCTTTGACGTGGGCCTCGGAAAGTCCCAAATGTCCACGTCAATTTCCACCGACATTCATTCCTCGGCCAAGTGTCGTGCTCCACGTCTCGATTACTCTCGCAGTCGTCAAGGCCAATCAAGGTTAGTCGCGTAAATTGTTCTATTCACTGTACGTGTTACTTACGCACGAAAGTGTAGACATGGAGAAGTTGCAGCAAAGGTTACACTTATACAACGCTCTCAGTGAAACAGGAAGTGATCTGCAGGACTACAACAAACTGTCAGAAATTGCCTTAAACGGTGTTAGTGTACAGAAAGTGAACGTTTGCAAGTGAAAGAATTGTTACGCCAAGTCTGTTCCAAGTTACACCAGAGATGGGTATCCGCCAATTATACTGAAGCGAGGTTTTTACAGAAGAATAGACATTGGCTGGAAATATACATGGCTCAGTTTCCCTACTGGCGAATCGTCAAGAACAACGAAACTGTTTGAGGAGTGTTCAGTGATAACGAAACGAAGAAGAACAGCGTCACTTCGCTCTCAGTATTCCTCAGCCGAATTGGCTTTTACCATAAAGATGAGGACGAGGGCAGAAGGACACAAGCACATGTCGCAAATTACGGAGTATTTGTTGGAGCATCCTGAGGAAGCGGAGCGTATAAAGAAATGCTGTGAAGAGAAAGACACATGTCCACTTCAGCAGTATTCTAAGGAGAAGGCGTTTTCAATATTAATTGCAGCCAAGCTTTCTCGTGCACAGTACAATCTGTTAAGAAGCTCTGCACTTGAAGAAGGACATAAAATCTACCCGTCTTACTACCACGTACGACAAGCGAAAGAGGAATGCTATCCACCAAAAGAAGCTCTAGTGATATCAGAAGTTTCTGCCACAATTCAGCTTCAAGCCCTTTTAGACCAAACCGCTGCACGAATTCTGAAATTTGTTAAAGAAGGAAATGCTACGATCAGTGATAATGATTTCGTCCTATTAGTGAAGTGAGGTTGTGACGGCACATCAGGACTAACACGATATAAACAAAAAATGGCCACAACGACAACGAACGACAATGAGTGGGACCGTGGTGTGGGAAAATAAGACGCCTTCGTCTACACGTTTTTGCAGACCGATTCTTTTCGAGTTTGTTAAAGAAAGTGAGGAAGTGAGGAGCGGATCAGCAATCTTAAGGAATTTAATTATAATGGCAATATGGCTGTTAGGTATGACTTAATTCTAACAATGGTGGACGGGAAAATTTGTTCAGCTTTAACAAAAACGTCCTTATCCATGCGTTGTTATATATGTCAAGCTACACCAATCGAAATGAATAGTTCAACGAAAAAACCGGTACCAATGCAGCAAGATACCTTGAGTTTTGGTTTATCGTCCCTGCACGCGTGGTTTCGGTGTATGGAATGCCTTCTGCATATTGCATATCGGCTGGATATTAAAAGTGGGCAGCCAGAACAACGGAGGATAAAGAACAAGTAAAGCAGCGCAAAATTAAGATCCAGGATGCGTTTCGAAACAGGCTTGGACTTCTCGTGGATACGGTAAAAAGCAAGGATTTGGTTCTACCAATGACGGAAACACAGCACGACGATTCTTTGCTAATCCTGAAGTAACTGCTGGAATTACTGAAATCGATGTCGGTTTAATAAGGCGTTTCGGCATAATATTACAAGCAATTGCTTCAGGCGAAGAAATAAACACAGAAAAATTCGGCCAATTCTGCGAGCAAACTTTCCAACAATATATATCCCTGTACAAGTGGTATTACCTGCCCTGATCTGTTCATTTAATTTTGATCCACGGTCAAGCAATAATCCAAAATGCTATTGTCCCAATCGGTAAATTATCAGAGGAAGCTCAAGAAGCATGCCACAAGGAATTTAGACGATACCGCGAGTTCCATTCACGAAAAATCAGCAGGAAAGCTACTATCCAAGACATTCTACATCAATTCTCCTCATCTCGTCAGACCCCTATATTTCGTCTATTGACCCAATGGTCCAGTCAGTGGGGGATTTTGACCTACAAAAGGTGGGGTAGTCGCAATTTTTTAATATGTTGTTAAGGTCTGAGCTTTAACAAGAAATCCAAGTTTTCGACCTTGGGGAGTGACCGCTCGAGCCGCCATCTTGAATTAAAGGGACAAAAAATGTTGTTTTTTTTTCAAAATAACTCCCCAGCGGTTGATTTCTCGACAAAAATGTTTAAATAAAAGTTAAAGCAGATAAAATTCCTCACATTTTTTGTATCTTTGTGTTGGCGGCGGCGGCGGAAAGCTGAACATTATTCCCAAAAAATAGTAACACTCGCCATTTTTGTGATTTTTGTTAGTGTTTCTTGCTATTTATAATAATTTTGTTCCTGATAGTTTTGGTCAGTTGGTGTTGACATCTTGAGTATAATCTGTGTCCTCAATGTTATCATCATCGGTGCTTCTGAAAATACATTGCTCTTCTATTGGTAAATTTTGGTCATCTTCGTCCTCACTGTCGATTCGAACCACCGGTACATTTTCGCATAACTGACCACTGCAGAAGCCACACACAACGGAACACTTCAACCCAGCTTTCCTGTAAACACATGCTGCACCGCATCCTTTTCGACAAGTGCATGAAATGAATTTCAATAAGGTGTCGGGTGCTGGTTGCTTTGTCATTGTGAGTGGAGCAAGTTCATATTGCTATCAAGTTTCCAGCCCCAGTCTTCTGGTTTTTTCTCGATTCCATACCATTTTTGGACTTGGTGATACGTCCTGAATGCATGATATCGCGCGGCGTCCTTCGTTGATGGCAGAAAAGCAAAATTGGATTTACTTTTTGTGGTAGATTTAGTGAAACATTGGTAGCGGATTTCTTCCAAGGTGTCCTTTTTCATGTTGTCACCACACAAAGCAACGAGAAAGCGTGCTCCAGCGTCTGTGATGTGCTCTGGTGTTGCATTCTGTTTTTTGAAGATGCTAATGGTGGCACAGAGTCCTGCTGTTTTCTGGAGAAGCGGACAAAATTTTATTTTTCCTTGGCTGAAGATTGACGATGTCGTGTCGCAGCTACTAAACGCATGGAGAAACAGAATGTTCTCAGCTACTTCTTCATGCTTTAAACTATTCGCGGAATATAGTTTTTCAGTAATTCTACCTATTCCTGGTTTGCGGAGGTAGATGTTACTTTGAGATGATGCTAATGCTGTCAGCAAAACAAGAAGATCAACGTCTTCACCAACTACGAAAACAGCATCAAATTTTGAGCACAAGAAAATCGCTGTTCTAAAATCAACACATCAGCATCTTCTTCCGCCTGTTTAACAGTAATAGCAGCCTGTTCCATTTTTTGTCAGCATCGAAATTAGATGGGTTTTATTATTTTCGTTGGCTAAAAATACTTCTTGGGGAACTTGAACCGACATTGTTTCATCGAAGAGAGACTCCGCAGACATGTGCTTCTTCGATCGGCGAAGTCTTTCTGCGGCTTTGGTATTCTTTTTGCCACCATCAATCGGATATCAATCGAAAACAACGACTGCATGTGAACCGTAGTGACTTCGTACATATTGAACGTACTTCTCGGAAATGGACGCAAATGAATCATTATGATGCCATACAACTTTGTGCAAAAGGTATCCTCCATCCAAAACATTGATTTGGTTATCTCCGAATTCTACACATTCTGGAGAAGTTGTGTAAAAACTTTATACAATGAGGATTTCGTGCCTTTACGCATTCCTTCCTCCGGGAAAAGCGACAAAGGAAATGGGGCACAAGCTCGAGTTTAAAATAATTTTTTAACTCGTCGTCGGATTTCTTCGCAATGCACATTCTTTGAAACAGCATGAGTGGGTTGATGGAAATTGTTGCTTCGCCGACTTTTATGCTGCGGTTGACTGCTGCCAATGGGATGACCTTGCCTTTGCGTTTAAGTGTAATGGTCCCGAAATTTTCAAACGTGGCAACCATGTTCGACATCGTCTCGATACCTTTTTCTCTGGCCAAATGACAGTTTATTTGTTCATTCCCGACAACTCCTGTACTTGTAGAAAAAAGCGAACTGATTTCGGGAGAGAGGATGCTGAGTAAACCAGTTCAACAGTTTCTTTAAGTCTTCGTTGTACCGAGTAATGCGAAGTCCGCGTATCGATGTTTTGCTCGGATGATTGCTAGATGAACGTCACAATATTCCTCAATGACGTCGCAAACGTTATGCAAAGATATCATTCCCAAAGTCCAGAGAGCGAGTACGCTGTCACTGATTCCACTTTTATTTTATCAATATATCGCGTCGTATTTATCGATATTTATAAATTGATATATTATTTTTCATTTATCGAAAAATTTCGATATCTTCGTCGTAAGTGTAATTTGTTCTTAGGAAATTTACCGTCAAAAATGGGAAGTGTTACTATGTTTTGGGAAAAATGTTCATATTTCCGCCGCTGTAACTCGAAACACATTAGACTTATAAAAAAACGAAGATACAAGACATGTGAGGAATTTCATATTTTTTAACTTTTATTTAAACATTTTTGTCGCTAAATCAACCGCTGGGGAGTTATTTTGAAAAAAAAACATTTTTGGCCTTTTAATTCAAGATGGCGGCTCGAGCGGTCACTCTCCAAGGTCGAAAACTTGGATTTTTTGTTAAGACCCAGACCTTAACAACATATTAAAAAACTGTGACTACCCCACCTTTTGTAGAGTAAAGGCCTTTTTTGGCCCCCACTGACTGGACTACAAACTAGTGACCCAAAAAAAGAAGTTCTACAATTACTGAATATTGCTGTTGACGATGAAGATAAGGAGAACATTCCTATTCAACAATTAATCGAAAGCGAAGCAGAAGATCAAGATGACAATGAAGACGATTCTTCTACTACTTCTGACAGCGAATAGATACATGATTCTCAGCTTCCTCTCTAGTTGCGTAAGTCTTCTTTACAATTCTTTGTTTCTCTGCCTTTGTTCCAAATATAAATTTATTCGCAATCAAACGTTTGAATGTTATTAACGCCTTTGCAAATGTATTTGCAGAATCTCGTGTGACATTAAACTATTCTGCGGTTACCATTAAGGTAATTGTATCGCTAAACCCACCAAGCAGTATGGGGCCAAGAGGGGCAAAAGTGAATTTCCGTCATTGGCGCTGTTTCAACCACCGTTCGATGAAGGCAACGTCTTCGCGACTGCGCAGTGCCGCGATCGGACCTAGGCATACCTGCCGACTCGCCAGAACGAACCATTAGAAATTTGTCGTAATTCTTAAGCCGCGTATACATCTGAGCACGAACAGGAACGAGGCGAGGCGGATGCCTCGTTTGAGGGTTTTTGGCAATCGTACGAGGCAACGACCCATCCATTCGTTCCTTTGATGTACCGACTCGAAACGGATAGACTCCGAACGGCCCCGAGGCGAGGCCGAGGCGTTTTGCCGCGCCTCGAATGCACGTACACACTTGCATGCTCGTTCGGCCTCGCCTTGCCTTGTTCCCGTTCGTGCTCACAACAGATGTATATGCGGCTTTAGGCCCGCGTTCGCATCCTGTAACTCAAATAGAGGTACTTCGCCGTTACCTAGCGACCCTTGCTTTCACTCGCAGGTAACCACGCTTTCTCGAACGCCTGCGTTGACGGTTGTAAGGGCACCTCCGGTCGACGGTCACTTCCTCACCAACCATCGAGACAGTCAGTTCAGAGTAGTGTTAACAATTAATTAAATTCGATTCGAACGTATACAAGCGTGTGCCATTACGGGATCGTTCACAATAGAATCTGTCATTCATTGGATTATTAATAGTGTATGTGACGTGTATACCGCATGTCCTATGGCCAACCGCGCAGGTGAACTGCGACCTGAATTCTTGACTTCGGCAGTATTTATGGTACAGTTAGAGTGGACTTCAGACGAGTGCGCTGCATAAGAACGAAAAGTGTCGACTGCTCTTCTAATAGCTGTCAATTCGGGAGATCGAAGATTTTCGTGTAACCTCAAAATCGGTGACAACAACTACAGATCCTGCTCCGGAAGCACTCCTCAAATTCATTTCCTGCAGATGCAAAAAGGATGTGGTCCAGCATGTGGCTGTAGAAAGACAGGTTTAAAATGCTCCATCATTTGCATGCACTGCAATGGAGACTGTGAAAATATCACCGAAATTCCGATTGACGAGGAAATCGAAGATGAAACCCAAGACCGCCGTTAACTATCTTTTCGCTACTAAAGATGGTGAGGAAGAGGAGGATACCGAAGAGGCTGCCGAAGAAGAGGATATCGAAGAGGACGATGACACTCAACCAATCCCAGAAATTGACATTGATCAACCTGGTCCTTCCAGAGCATCCAAACGATCAAGAATAGTTTAAAAAGATACTTGTGGAGTAGGCCTACTGGGGAAACCACAATAAAAAAAAACGCGCCGTTTACTCTACCTCATGGTGGTGTGGAAACGAGTATAATTGATTACTAGTAGATAATTCGTAAATAATAAGTGCAATTTCCTGTGAAAAGGGCGCGTTTTTGCGATTTTAAGAAATATGCCCCAATTTGATATAATATAGCTCAGAAACCATTTGTTTAATAAAAAAAATGTTTCAGACGAAACTTACAGAGAATTGAGTCCTCTACAATTTTTGTAATAAGTACTTTTTGGATGGAAGCAACCAAAAAGGATATAATACCAAAAAATTGATTTTCGCCGCCATTTTGTTAAAATGGCGGCGTTTCCCACAACAGTAGATGTCGCAAACTTAGTATGTTGTTCAGGATGTAAAACTGAACAAATATGCCAAATTTCAAAACTCCCCGATTTAATGTAAGGAAGACCCCATTTTAGCTCCCCATTGACTGGACTATCTGTTAATGGTGTTATCGAGGGAAAGCACTTTAATAGAGGCAAACGGTTGTATGTACTGATGTATTTAGCACTTTCAGCTCTTCACTTTGAAAGTTTTGTCGATACAGAAAAAATAGAAATGTCTGATGCATTAAAAAACGAAATTATAGGGGCTTTAGAAAATTTTACTAAAGAAACATCCGAAATTCCCAGAATGCAAAATGAAAATTTGATTATTTTGTTTGAAAAGTATGCTTTGTATAAACAAGCAATACTAGTAGGAAAACATGGGAAAACTCCACAATTTTATGTGATTGTTATCAATCAGATTAATAATTACTTTATGTTAAATACGTCCATTAGAACATCAAACTTTGATTTATTTAAGTACTGCCTTCTAAAAATTACTGACATGTTTTACACATTTGGCCAGCAGAATTATGCTGGATACGGAATTTTGTAGGTATCACAATAAGTGTTTGACAGTAGAAGTTACCCACCCAGGTTTACGCATTCAATTTGAAAAAGGCTCGCTTGGAATTAAACGGACAAGTAAACCTTTTTCTAAACAACCCGTCAACCTGACCTTAGAACAAACGATCAATGCACATGCTGCTAACAAATTGACAGGACTCATTCACTCGACAAACTCTATTGCAGCTAGACAACGATGGGCTGTAAACAACAGCTTTAAAGCGACAATTATTTCCCACATTATGGACTATACTGGCTTAAAAACGCGACAAGATGTGACAGCTGACATTCAGAGTAGTTCCATTAAATCGAGTAAAAAGCAATACGAAAATTTGATTGAAAACATACGAGACTCACTGAATCCCTTTGGAAAAAACTTAGATACTGAACACATTTATACAACATTGCGACAGGAAAAGCTGTACCAGAGCCAGTAGCAAATTTGTTGCTTGATGTTGAATCGCTAAGTAAAAATTTAAAGAGAGAGGTTCATTAGGGAATGTTTGGAAGACAGCGAGCATTTTGAGAAACCGATAAAGAAACACAAAATTTTTAATTTTGCAAGCGTGCAAGTAAAAAAGAAGGTCACCATTGCTGGAAAAGTTATTGAAATAAATATGCAACGCCAGCTTTTTGGTCAGCTTTTGAAATTGTCTGTAGAACAGGAAGGAACATTGAACATGTTAAAGGTATTATCATTCCCTTTAACCCCTGTTCCCTTTGCTTTTTGCCATCCAGACGGAGCAATCTGCAAAACAGAAAAATCTGTCTTGATGAGACAATTAGAGGAAAAAGCCAACCCCAGTCGACCCTTCAACCCAAACATTATGATATACCATGGGTTTTTCATGTAATATTTATTGCAGAATTTAGAAACTTTTCACAAGTTTCGCAATCTTTTTTAAAAAAAGTTGTTTTAATAATGCTACAATTATAATTGTAACTTTTGATCAGTACAAGTCTCCATCAATTAAAGATTACGAACGCCAGTTACGAGGTGAAGGGGGTGACATGATCTTTAACATAAAAGGAGGAAACCAAAAGTGTCCCACAAATTTGAAAGTTGAGTTGAAAAACAGTAATTTTAAAGAACAGTTAGTAATAATTATTTTCGTTATAACGGCGCGAAACGCCCGAATGATGAATTCTATTTTTTGTCACTAACAATGTAAAACAATACAAATATTACTGGAATGACAAGAGCGTAGTAACAGTAGCCTCAAACCGTCAACAGTGTTTCCAATAGGCGCTGCAAAAAGATATAGCCAGAAAGAAAGAAAGCATGTGAATGTTGAGCAACCAAATATTATCAAAGCATATAATTCTTATATGGGCGGAGCTGACCGCAGCGATCAGAACATTAGTCTGTATGGAATTTCAGTCAGAGGAACAAAATGGTATTTTCCTTTATTCTGTCACTGTATAGACATGGCTGTTCAAAACTCATGGCAGGTAATCGATTTCGATTATCAGCCGGATCGGAAGAGAGAGCCGCCAGTTTTCCCGGTCGTTCTCTGCCGATGAAAAGAAAAAGAAAACCACTTGTTGATGAGGCGATGACATCGACAACCCAAGCTGAAATCGAATCGGAGTTGGAATCTGCAGTTTTTGAAGACATTCCTACAGGTAGTTCAACCACAATAGGTGGATACTGTTTGCCTGACAGTTTGGTGCCGATAGGTTTCGGAGCCACCCCGGGTGCTCGTGAAACAATTAGCAGAACGAAACTTGTTTACGGCATGTACAATATTTTATTCCAATTTTTTTTACTTTTTAGAACCTACATATAAAGCCATCGGTATACAAGTTTCCCGCCCGAAGTCTTCTTTCAGAAGCAAAAGTGTGCAGTGCAATGTACAGTCCAGTGTCAAAGATTCGGCAGTTTCATCACTAAAACAGCTACAAAAAGGCACTGGTAGTTCTCCTTATGTGAAGATTGGAGCCCTGAAGAGAACACTTTTTCCTGTGACCAGCAGTAGCGACACAGATTATTTGGAGTCATCAGCGAGTTCTTTCCAACCCAGCACCTCATCGAGTGGTGAAACAGAAGATACTGCGCAATCCCTGATTAGTAATAGGAAGTCCACAATAGCATTAATAAAACAGACCCCAAAATTTTATCTAGGAGTACCAGATTCTTGGTGTACGATTCCTTTAAAATTATTATGTGAAAATACCCAAATTTTTAAAGAAAATATCATGCTGACATTGATAAAAATTAAATTGAACGATTCTTTTTTCCGCTTAGCACAAATATTCGATATGTTCCAAAATTTTTGTCAAAAGATTGTTACCTTTATAGAGCATTATTTAAATACTTTGATATTTTGGCCTCCAAGTGTGAAAAGATTAAATATTTTTTACCAATTCCATTTAGAGCCCGTTACTTTTATGTACAGTCAATCATAGATTGCTTAGAAATTGAGATAGAAAAGCCGTCTGATCCTGTTAAGCAGGCTCTAACATGGTCAGAGCATATATATATATATAAAAGGTGTAACATTTCAAAATATTTAATATCTTCAACATTAGGTGGATTTATTAGTTTTATATCGAATGGGTATGGAGGAAGGATCTCTGATTCTTTATTAGTTCAAACATGTGGCTTTACTGTTGTACCTCCAGGTTATGGTGTTATGTCTGACAGGGGCTTTAAAGACTTAACGAAATATTTGCTACACACACACACACACACACACACAAAAGGGGTGCCGCTGAGTACGGCCTCCTAGTGTATCTTCTTCTATACAACCTTCAAAGGCCGAAGTTGTTGAGAGTAAGAGAATAGCTAGCTTACGAATTCACATTGAACGAGTTATTAGACGAGTTCGTGAATTTGCATATTTGAAGCCCCATTCAGTCATAAACCACCATCTGATCAGTCAGACAGATGCAGTAAGTAAAATTGCATGTGGTTTAATTAATCTGCACCATCCGATTATATAAGACAAGAATGATTGTAATAAATAGTTTGTAAATAAATGGTGTGAAAAATAGAACTATTTTATTTTACCTTACAATCAACTGAACGCAAATACAATTTTTATTTTCAAAATTTTATTCACAAAAACAGTTATACAATTCTAAGAAAACAAATTTTTTCCAATTCTGTGTAGACGTCACAATTAATTCATTTAGAAACTCTTTGTCAAAATCAATATTTAAAATTTCAACGCTTTTTGTAGTTTCAAAATCCGGTGCAGCTACACAAAACAAGGCTTTCTTTCTGTTTGCACACAGCATTTGCATCAAAACCTGAGCTTTAAATTTGATTGTAATGATATTTTCTTTAATATATATACAAGTTGCGAGTTTTTTCGCTGCTAGGACACTTTGCCTCAACTAGGCACTCTTCTTAAATTGTATCAGGTGATGCACCAAACACCGGAAAATAAGGTAAAGTAAACCGATCACATTCATTAAATTTCATATTACGAGATTTCTGGACTCATTTGAGTACCTCCTTTTCAAGCAACCTACCCTTTTTCATAAATTTACTGTCTTTAATTTTATGTGCTCCTATAACACTTTCTATCAAAACGCCTTCTGAAGTTTTGCAACGAGCAAAACGACTTCAGCGCATTAGTTGGTCCTTTCGCTTGGGCTTGTTGCATTCTTTTCAAACTCCTTGGTAAAGCTTCCTAAGCTAATTTCACCACCTTTGCAGCTTTGCGCTTTCCGGACTTCACTAAACACGATTCAGTTGCAAAAGACAGTTGTTCTGCTGAAATATTCTTAACAAGCGTCTGCACATTTCGTTTCTTAGAACGCTGTGACATTGCTTTAAACTCCTTTTTTGGTCTGTCTTTAATCCGTTTTTGTGGAGTAATTTGAAGAGCTTGCTTCAAGTGTAGAAGTTTAAAATCTTTGTTAAACCAGTCTTTGTGGTTTTTAATAAGTCGGTCGTGAATCCGATGATACTTTTTCAATTTCACAAATAAATTCGTAACAAAGGTTTTAATTTAGGATTTTACAGATTTTTCAGTCTAAAGGGCATGTTACGAAATTTAAACAGTTCAAAATATATTCATACAATCGTTCGTAACACTTTATTAGCGAAAACTTGCAAAAACGTTCACTTTTTAAGACTAAATATAGTTCTTCTCTTGTAATACACTTCGGAGCTTCCATGGAATCGTCTCGACTACCTAGAAAGAAAAACGAGAAATTCTAAGATGTGCAAATATGTGCAAAAAACTAGTTCCCAGGTATAACCAACATTCAAGGCTATCGATTAAACTGGCACTCAAAGCGAAACTCGATAAAACTTTTTTTAAAAGCTTTCATGAAACCAAATAATAAGACAAAAATGCAAATTTCACTCTGTGTAGATGATTGGATTGGATAATAACAATGAGATTTACATCGTTAATAAATATTTTGATAAATAATAAAAAAATGTTTGATTTACTCCACGGCAACTGCAAATTCACATAACTTACTAGCACTGAGTTTGGCACGATACTGGTTGCGCGCACGGCTACCTGACAGCAGGTAAGCAATAGGACCATTTGTTCAACACAGTCTTGATCCCTTTTAAAAATCTTTTATTGTTTCTAAGTAATTGGGTATTTAGGAATACTTTTCCAATGAAATAAACATATATTATTGTATTCGGATTTTTCTACTTATGTCGCCGTAAATGCGTCATTTTACCTAACGTGCGCCGTTAATTCGCTGCGAATAGCGCCTTTAGGCGCCGTTCATTTGTTATCAGTAATTGCCCAATAATGCCCATTAAATCGTTTGTATTCGACGCGCTTCGACGCAATTCATTTCTGAGCGCTCCGTAGCGAAAGGGTTAAGTTACAAGACGGCAAAAGAATTGCAAATTATTCGAATTGGAACAGACTGCAGGTTAATAAAATCGAAATGCAGGAATCGGACAAAAGATTATTTGAGGGCATCGACAAACTTAAAGATTTTCAGTTGAAAATTCCGATCGAGGAATCGTGCACGCCGGTTACACAGCCAGTTAGGCATCTTCCGTATAAAGTAAGGGAACTTGTGTGTGAACAAATCGGAGAGCTTCTTAAACTGAATATTTTCGAAAAAGTAGAGGGTCCGACCCCGCGGGTTTCTCCGGTAGTCCCGATTCGGAAGAAATACGGGAATTTAAAATTGTGTATTGATATGCGTAGGGCAAACCAGGCAATCGTTAGGGAGAGATACCCGTTGCCAGTCCTAGAGGACGTACTTAATGAAATAAGGAGCGCGAATTGGTTTAGCGCGTTGGACGTAAAAAACGCGTATCATCAAATTGAGCTTGACGAAAAGTCGCAAGAAATCACGTGAGTAATTTTTAGAACTGATAAGAAATGATCGTTCGGGTTTCTTCGATGAAATTCCCCAAATGTTTAAAAACCGGTATCCAATTTACCAATAACTTTTGCTTCCCCTTTAATTGATATTACGTGTTACTACACAACGAGTAGGTTAGGAGATTTCCATGAAGTCTTTGACAGTCCGGTTTTTAAACTCTTGGGGAATTTCATCGAAGAATGATTATTTTTTATCACTTCTACAAATTACCCACCATTAATCAAAGGACCGTGGGTTTCAATCGAATCGCGGTGTCTAAGTTCTTTTCGTTGTTAACTAAAGTTTACGATAAGTACAAATTTACTCCAGATAAAATTTGGAATTGTGACGAAACTGGTATTTCTGTTGTGCCAAAAACTAAATCAAGAGTGATTTTCAGGAAGGGCAGGAAGCAAGTAGGCGCCTTGACTTCTTCAGAAAGAGGTACTACAGTTACAGTCGAAGTTTGCTTCAATGCTACAGGGATCTACATGCCACATATGTTTGTATACCCAAGAAAGAGGATGAATCCCGAATTAATGAATGATTGTTCCTCTGAAGCATGGGCTGAATGTCATCCGAGCGGCTGGATTCAAAAAGATATCTCTTTGGCTTGGTTTAAAAAATTTGTTACTTTCACTGGAGCTACCAAAGCTTCCTCAGTTTTGCTGCTACTTGACGGCCATCATATCCATGCAAAAAATCTAGAAGTCATCGATTATGCTGAATATTGTCTTAAAAATCACAACATGCTCAACATCAGCAAATATGATTGAGAGACTGGAAACACTATACGGAAAGAAAATCAAAAAATTTGTTGAAATGCTGCAACAACCATTTTTTGCTTATAAATATGATGAAACGAAGACAGCAGTTGAAAATTGTTTGGTAATCGATAGGCTGGTGCAAGAATTGAAAACTAATGGAGAAGATATCAAGGACAGTTGGCTAATGTCTCGAATTTTGAATTGTTTACCTGCAAAATTCGAACATCTTCATGCAGCCTGGCAGCCAGTGGCTGAAATTGATAAAACGCTAATAAACTTAAGGAATCGTTTGCAACAAGAAGAGATAAGACTACAAGGACGTGAATCAGAGACAGTAAGCAATGCATTTGTTGGAAAGTTGAATAAGCCTGGGAGAAATCAACAAAAGAAAAACTTTGTTAAGAAGAAAGATCAGCAAGATTCCAGTCACGACAAATCATGTCAGGAGTATTTGAATTACTGCAAAAGGAATTATGACTGTCACAATTGTCACGAGAAAGGGCATTTCTCGAATGAATGTCCTAAGAAGTCAAGTAATGAAGGCGACAAAGTGAAATCGTTTGTCTCGGTGGCACTATCGTCATCAGTATTGAAAGGATTATCAAACCATTATGAACTGTGGATCAAGGATAGTGGTGCGACACATCATTTGACTGGAAATTTAAAGTGGTTGTCAAATATACCTTCATTAGAAACACCAATTACAGTTGAGATTGGAGATTCAACCAAATTAGAAGGTATAGCTGTAGATGTTTATTTGTATGCTTATAATGACGAAGAATGACGTTAAATTGTTTTGAAGGATGTTTTGTTCGTTTCGGAACTTTCGTTGAACCTTTTTTCGGTCACAATAGTCCTGGATAGAGGTTATATACAATCTGCAACAGCAGAAAAGTCAGTAATTATGGAACAAGGTAAACCAGTATTAATAGCCAAGAGGACAGGTGGTTTATTCCACGTGATGTATCGTGCAATGTAAGAGTATAGTCTACCAGCAGTTAGTTTAAAATTATAGCATGAACGATTAGCACATCGAAACGTACGACACGTGAAATATATTTTAAAGAAGAATTAAAATATATTGATGACTGGGAAGATCATGTCTGTAAAGGGCGTGTGTATGGGAAATAGCACAAAGTTTCTCATCCAACAAATGATGCCGTAGCAAAGAATCCTTTGGACAGAGTACACGTTGATCTTAGAGAAATGAATATTCGTCTTCTCGGAGGTGCAAAATATTTTTTACTGTTTAAGGATGATTATAGTCATTTCCGGACTATTTACTTCCTAAAACACAAGGCTGAGGCAGTAGATAAATTAAACATCTACTTGAATCTAGTCGAGAACCAATTTATCCGGAAAGTGAAAGTATTGATGTCAGATAATGGTACAGAAATTAGAAATGTAAGCGCAGACTTTTTTAAACAGCTTGGGGTATTTCATGAACGATCAGCAACTTGTAAACTTGTACAAAATGGCAAAATTGAGAAATGTGGACTACGAGGTACGATCCAAAAATTTCCGGAGTTTAAATTTTGCGCGCAAACCAGTTGAATCGGACATTTTGAAAAGGGGCCATCTCCATAGGAAGCCAATAGGAGATGGCCCCTTTTCAAAATGACCGATTCAGTTGTAGTATTGAGCAGCTGTATCCAGCTGTATTGAGGCAGTGTACAGGGTCTCCACGTATATTGTATATATAGGACGATATGGTACGTAGACTCTAGGTTGTACGCTATTGATCGGAGACGCAAGGACGCCGAACGATTGGCTCTGTCTATCGCCGGCAGACGTCAATCGTCGCGACAGAAGTTCCCTAGGGCGTAGGCACCTAGCAGACGAGAAAGTATGGCGGTTGATACATTACGTTTGTTTACAAAGTGGCATTTTTCAAAGTAATTGTATTTTTGGAAATAAAACGTGGTTTTCAAAGTTAATAAAATATTTCAATTCGCGAAACGATTTCCTTCGCGTTTATTTCGAACCTCGGACGCGCTTATTAGTAAAAGTAAAAATACAGTTAAATCGGAGTAATGAAGGAAGGGTGATAAATCTTACGATAAATGTAAAATAATATTAACAAGTTATAGAGACAAGTGAACCGACGTGGAAGATTATAGTGACCGGGCAGTTCTCAGGATTTTTGGGTAGGGTAAGTGTAACGATAAATCGAGAGGAATAACAAAAATGTATTGTTTTGAAATCATTCAATTTCTTTATACTTTAGAAAGGCAATAATAGATAGACAGAGCCAATCGTTCCGCGTCCTTACGTCTCCGACCAATAGCGTACAACCTAGAGTCTACAAATCGCTACGTACCATATCGTCCTATGTATACAACATACGTGGAGACCCTGTATAATGTAGCACGAGACGGATATGGTGTGCAGCTGTGTTACGCGTGCATTAATTTGTAACATTACATGAAATATTGGCGAAATTCGAGATGGTAGAAATTCCTGTTTTAGTAGAACAATGTGTGTGCATTAAATTTTGTGTCAAATTGGGAAAAAGTGCCGCAGAAACGATCGAATGCTATAAACGGTGATGTTTTGAGACGATTGAGAGAAAATTTGCGACGCAAACGTCCGGAGAATTGGCGTGTGCGTGGACCTGCACTGTGGGTGTTGCATCATGACAACGCGCCGTCTCATACCGCGGCGGTTGTGCAGAACTTCCTGAGGCGTAACCATATGGAAACACTTGAACGCCCACCCTACTCCCCAGATCTTGTTCCAGTAGACTTTTTTCTTTTTCCGCAATTGAAACGGCATTTGAAGGAGAAAAGATTTGCTTCGATTCAGGCGATCTAAGAGGAATCACAAGCCATCCTTAATATGATTACTCAGGAAGACTTCCAGATAGCGTTCCAAGCTTGGCAGAAGCGCTGGAATAAGTGTGTAGCTTCACAAGGAAACTACTTTGAAGGCAATGTTGACGTTATAGATTAAAATGTATCTTGTGGATTTTAAATAAAATATTCTGGAAATTTGTGGATCGTACCTCGTATAGTTGAAGACGCACGAACTAAAATTTACACTCACGATTTTGGACAAGACTTATTTGCAGAAGTATTGAATTATTCAGTATTTACAATTAATGAAACTGGAAATAGCAGTACCGGTGGAAAAACTTCAGCGTAATTGTGGTTTGGTAGTCGGATTAGTCTCAAAACAATGAAGTCTTGGTTGTGAATGGTACATGATGGTACAGGATCATCAACGTTTGAAAATGGATAGAAAAAGCAAGAAAGGTATTTTTGTCGGATACGGTAATGAAGAGCATGGCTATCGTATACAGTCAGAGGCAAAAGTGAGTACATACCCCAGAAATTGAAAGAAAAATTTATTTAATAAAAAATACATAACGAGGAAGAGTTTATAAACATTAAATATAAGTACATATTATCTTGTTACACAAAAACCTGCTAATAATCGTAACTACATAAATGGACTACATATCGATTTATAAATGAATATCTTATAACAGAGCTATAGAGTAGAGGCAAAAGTCAGAGAGAGTACACGGTATTAGTAATTCTCACGTTACTACATCTTATTAGCCGATGATGTTAATTAATATTTTGTTGGCTCACCATTGGCCTTGAGGACAGCTCTTAATCGTCTGGGCATAGAATTAATTAGGTTTTGTGTAACAGTAGGCGAAATTGTATCCCATGCTTCAAGTAATGCGGTCTTGAGGGAAGTTTTGCTGGTAATTTGTGTAGAACGTTTTACCTTTCTGTCCAGAACTTCCCAAAGATTCTCAATCGGATTGAGATCTGGCGACTGAGGTGCAGTATGCAGTTGTTTCGGTGTATTGTATAACAGCCATTGCTTGACCACATGGACAGTATGTTTGGGGTCATTGTCTTGTTGAAATAGCCATGACCCCTGTAAACCTGTTTTAACAACACTGGGCTGTAAATTGGCTCTTAGAATATTCAAATATTCCGTTTTGTCCGTTATTCTGTCAATAAAAACCAACTTCCCCACCCCAGAGGCTGCCATTGCACCCCAAACCATTACGGAACCACCCCCGTGTTTGACAGTGCTTAGAAGATTTTTGGGATTCAACTCAGAATTTTTCGTTCGCCATATTTTTGACCCCTTTTTCTGACCAAATATTTCAAATTTGCTTGCATCCGTAAAAAGAATCGTGTTCTAAAATTCCAACGGGTCTGATAAGTATTTTTTTGCAAAAGCTACTCTGAGGGCTTGATTTTTAGCACTAATAGCTGGTTTCTTATGGGGTGTATGACCATGAAAACCTTGCGAGTGCTCGTCGAACAGTACTAGCACTTATGGAAGTTCCCTTCTGTTCTGACTGCGGCTAATTGCACTGCACTGGTGCTAGGATTTTTTAAATCGTTCTCGTTATTTCGCGTATATCAACAGGTATTAATCTTCGTGAACGCCCAGGACGAGGTTTATTGCGCACACTACCGATAGCTTCATACTTATCACACTTTTTTTTTTACGGTTCTGTAATGTCTTTTTACTATATTTCTAATTTGCCGAAAAGATTTGCCCTCTTGGCGCAAGGTTACAATAAGTTTGCGTAGATCTTCTGAGGTTTCAGTTTTTTTTATGAGTTTCGTTATGTTTCGCCATGCCATTACCTATTGGTTATTATACTAGCAGCAAAACAATTCACAAACCATACGGATTACCTTTTCCCTGTGGACTACTGAGCTTAACTGAGGGGATGAGAAGCCAAGGGGTCTAAGTAGAAAAACAAGCTTTCCGAGATAATCCATATTAAAGTATTTTTGTTCTTTAAACATACCTGCAATTCATACAGCTTATACACTTGAGGCAAAGGAATTGCAGGTATTTTTAAAGAACAAAAATACTTTAATGTGGATTATCTCGGAAAGCTTATTTTTCTACTTAGACCCCTTGGCTTCCCATCCCATCAACTGATCTGTATTACGAAACTATGTACTCACTTTTGCGTCGTACTTTATGGAGTCATGCGATCCCGCGAACCCTACTTTGTTTTAAGTTACATGTAAACAAGTTTTTATGCGTGCAATTGTCTGTTACATTGACGGACATTCTATTGTATCCATAATTTTTAGATAAGGTTTCTAAACATTTTTGAATACCGGAAAACCTTTACAATTTTCACGTGTGTACTCACTTTTGCCTCTGACTGTATATTTTCCGAATCAGCGTCAAGTAGAAGTGTCATGTAATGTATTATTTTATAAAAAGATTGGTCCAGAAAGTGGCTTTATTTAAATAAATTGCAAATCGACTGAACAAATTGAGCAAGAGACTGAGAATGAGTCAGAAGCAGAGTCAGAGCAAATGCCAGAGACAGATAATGAAATACAAGGACAGGAGGAGAATTTTGAAAGTTGCGAAAGTGATCAGGCAGAACCGACAGATGAAATCATTGAAGATTTGCCGAGATATGAACTGAGAAATCGTCTAGGGATAAAATATTGATTGGCGAAGTTGAGACATATCAGTGAAAGATGCACTGAGAGATCCTCATTGGAAGAAAGCAATTCAAGAAGAGTTTAATTCATTGCAAGATATGAATACATGGGAATTAGTTAAATAGCCGGAAGATCGAAAACTGTTGACATGCAAATGGGTGTTACGAGAAAAAGCAGATGGTCGTGTAAAGGCATGTCTAGTCGCACGCGGTTTTGACCAACAACGTGAGATAGATTACAACGAAACATTTGCACCTGTGGCTCGACATGCAAGTACTAGACTACTGTTGAGTAATGTAGTGAGAAGAAGAATGTACATTCGACGTCAATACAACTTTTCTAAATGGATAATTATCTGAAGAAATGTATATGTTACAGCCAGAAGGCTGTGATGACAAGTCTGGGAAAGTCTGTCAACTGAAACAAAGTTTATATGGCTTGAAGCAAGCATCGAAAGATTGGAACGAGAAGTTTACTAAAAGCTTGGAAAAATTGGGATTCATAGACACGGATGACGACCCACGTATCTTTTACAATGAAGAGAAGACAGTAATGGCTTCCTCGGGTGGTCTTCCTTCTCAGTTTTGAATCACGGGAATTTATAGTCGGAGAGCTGGCGTACAAAATGTGCAAGAGTTTTCTCCTATCTGGTACAATTCTAGTGAATTACAATTGGGCTGTAAAACGTCACTGTACAGTTAGCCGGTCTGGTTTTGGGACACCTGGCATTCGCGCGCCACCAAAGGTGTCAGAATAATTAGGTTCGTGCAACTGTTTTCTACTAGCTCCAAATTCATTTGTAATTAGTCTATGCAATAAAAAACTCAAAACAAACAGTCAGCCAGCAAAAGAGCGGGACACGGCCAGTCAGCATTACTGTAAAGTTGTAGAAAAAATTAAGTTCATGCAAGTGTTTTCTCCAAACTCAAATTTTTCAATATGTTAATTCATTCAATAACAACTATAAATCAACCAGTCAGACCTCATTTATATAGAACCCACACAGTCAGCAGTTCAGAGAAGTTGCGATAATAAGTACGCGCGACTTCTCAAAAACAATCATCCGCGCAAGGGATGACCCTTGCTCTAAAACAAGAGACTACGTAGTTAAGGCATCTGGCGACCAACTGTATCTCGAGCGAAGCGGAGAACAATGAATAAAGAATCTTTGCCAGCACTGCTGTAGAGAAAGAAACGTTTCCTCAGTTTTTCTCGTATCGGGCCAGGGCGGATTCGAGGTGTAAGGCTCTGGGGTGCATGTATTTGTGTGTTAGTTGGGGAGAAACGAAATAAAATCTTCGGTACGCGACAGATGACACTTCATTCGTACGTTGTGAAGCAAATATTATGGAGAAATGTGTGGTTCATTGTGTATTTTGTTTGAAAAAAGGAGACAATATACTGCCCTTAACAGAAAGTAATATTGCAAAATGCCAATCATTTTTAAAAATTCGTTGGGAGAATAGTTTATCGTTTAATAATGTAGTGCTGCCATCAGTTCCCAATGACATCGATGGTTATCATGTGCCATGTTATAGAAAATTTACGGCTTTTTGAGCAAGAAAGTGAGAGAAGTCCTGCGGGATAGAATTAATATATCTGAAAAGAGGTAAGTCAATTAGACTCTATATTATTAATACACTTTCCTGACGGGGCCCGCAATTATTTTTTTGCTGTTGTCAAAATCATTGAAGCGATTTCTATATTATTTGAGTACATTTACCATAAAATTGAAATTTGAATAAAAGAAATAATAAAAGAAAATTGAATAGTTGTTATCCCACTTCTTTCATTACACCTTCCTTCATTACTTTTGGTGTAATCATTGTTTATGTCTTGATTGTAATCGTTAATTTTCATTTTGTTTAAATTATCATATTTTTATGATGTTTTTTGAATATGAGTACAGTATTTCCAGTAAAATTATGATTCTTATGATTGTTATTGACAAGTCGCGCGTACTTATTATCGCAACTTCTCTGAACTGCTGACTGAGTGGGTTCTATATAAATGAGGTCTGACTGATTGATTTATAGTTGTTATTGAATTAATTAACATATTTAAAATTTTGAGTTTGGAGAAAACACTTGCATGAACTTAATTTTTTCTACAACTTTACAGTAATGCTGACTGGCCGTGTCCCACTCTTTTGCTGGCTGACTGTTTGTTTTGAGTTTTTTATTGCATAAACTAATTATAAATTAATTTGGAGCTAGTAGAAAACAGTTGCACGAAGCTAATTATTCTGACACCTTTGGTGGCGCGCGAATGCCAGGTGTCCCAAAACCAGACCGGCTAACTGTACAATAACGTTTTACAGCCCAATTGTAATTCACTAGAATTGTACCAGATAGGAGAAAACTCTTGCACATTTTGTACGCCAGCTCTTGGACTATTAAGTTGATTTCCAAATAACGAATTAATTGATTAAACTTTCTTTATATGGGAGTTTAAGTTTAACCCTTCGCGTGAAACGTGGGGTTTGATAGACCCCGCGCGTGTTTAAAGTTACACTGTTTTTAGAAAAGCCCGCCGAAATCATTCCTCGCCTCAGTACCTTCCCCCCACTACTTATATATTAATCCTACTTGCTATTCGCCGTCAGTTGCGTCTTGGTTCTCGTGTGGTACAGAGCTAAAGTGCCTTGGGGTGTACCGGACCCCACGTTTCGCAGCACGTTCAAGTATTTTAACAAATACTTTCTTATAATAAGGTAAGCAATTTTTTGCTTCTTTTTTAATTTTTAGCGCTTTAACCAAAAATATCATATTTTTGCACTACTAATGAGTCTGGTGTGTAAACAAAATATCTAGAATTGAAAATAATCGTGAATATGAAATATTGGTACTTATCGGATATAATTCTATTTGCTAGAATCATCTTGTTGTAAATCGAAGATTTACAATAATTTCTCCGAATATTGCGTACTTACTCTGTGAACAAAATGTTATAATATAATATTTTATAATATAATAGGAACCTACTTATCCGTGGAATGTTGAAAAATTCAAATCCCTTTTTGGTTGTTTTAGATTATACTTATAAGTAAAATGGCTGATTATGCAAAAGAATTAAATCGTCTTGAATGGCTTATCGATGATGTTCTATCCGACGACGAATCCATCGGATCGGAGATTGAGGGTGAAGACCATGTCAGTGAAAATAGTGACTTTCTCTCTCTCTCTCTCTCTCTCTCTCTCTCTCTCTCTCTCTCTCTCTCTCTCTCTCTCTCTCTCTCTCTCTCTCTCTCTCTCTCTCTCTCTCTCTCTCTCGAGCATCGCACCTCTCCTCGCTTCCTTATGCTCAAAAATAGACGGCATTGAGGCTAAGTTGTCGGACCTCAGAATTGTTAAGGAACATATGAACTCAATAGCGGAGGATTTAAAAAGCGTGGTGACCAAAGTCTCCAGCCTTGAGTCGATTACGGAGAACCTTCGTCGGCAGCATGAGCGGCTTGACGCGCGAGTCTCTGCCGTTGAGTCTGCAGCCGTCTCACCCCCTCCACCACCCTCTACTTACTCTGACGCTCTCAATCGGCGGATCGAGCTCCTGGAGCGGGAACGTCACTCCAAGGAGGTCGTCATCTCAGGACTCTGTGAGCTGGCCAACGAGGACCTCTCGCAGACGCTCGAAATGGTAGCGGGCGCCCTCGGCACTACTATCCCTGTCGGCGGTGTGGAGGACACCTTTCGGATCCCGGGAAAACCCGGAGCGCCACGACCCTTAGTGGTCAAGTTTACCACCAAAGCACTGCGAGACAAATTGATCACGCTCAAACGCGCTAAGCGACAACTGGCGGGAGGGGACGTAGGACCCTCCTATGGCACTGGCACCATTTACATTAACGAACGGCTGCCCCCGGCTGCGCGGAAAGCCCTCTGGGAGGCTCGGAAACTCGTCGCCGCTGGCCGCCTAAAGGATGCCTGGGCGTCTGATGGCACTGTCCACGTCAGGGTGTCTACCTCGTCCTCTCCCGTAAGAGTCTCTTCAAGTGCTGACCTCGTCAAATTCTGCGCGGGAGTTCTGACTCCTACCACATGCCCCCGCACATCTATCTCAACCACCGACGCATCTGTGTCAGCTGTGTCATCCGTACCGCCTGTTTCTCTTACGTCGGGGCCTAGCCATTCCCCCGCTCATACACATCCAGTCTTATAATTCTATTGAAGACGTTCACACTCATCCATTCCTTAGCAAATTTTATCGCCGTTCTACCGTTATAATTATCGCTTTAGTTACTTTATTAGTTATTGACTTGCTACTCATTAACTCATTATTATTATCTTTATCACTATCTTGTTTTATTTCTTATTTTTATTTTTACTATTATAGTTACCGCTTTAGTTACTTACTTAGTTATTGGCTTTATTTTTGTACCTTATTTACTTAGTATTTACCTAATTTTTCTTATTTTTATTACCGTTATAGTTACCGCTCTAGTTACTTAGTTACTGACTTTATTTTTGTATCTTACTTACTTAGAGTAGTTACTTAACTAGCTATTTACTTTACTTTTGTACTTCCTCGAGTGCTCTTAGAGGGCTTGCCCTAGAGCAAAATAAACGCTTCTTCTTCTTCTTCTCTCTCTCTCTCTCTCTCTCTCTCTCTCTCTCTGGATGTTTCGGCCGTGCATCACTTCGCTCTGTATTTACCGTGCTTATATCTTGGGTTCATCTGCCTCGTTCTCGTGTTTTACCGTTTGTGTGGGGTGTGTGTCGTCCATTGTGTCGGTTCGCTTGGTGCCTTGACTGGCCGTCGCCTCATCGTCGACCTTAGAGGATTATCCCATCACGACGGCCGGTCGCTTGCTCTCTGGCGGTGAAGCCATTTGCATTCGCAACTGCCATCGGCCCCTGCCTGCCTGACGACTCAGCTATACTCCACTCTGACGAACAAATCTACACATCATGACACGCAAGTGTGGATTCTGCAGCAAATTCCTCACCGCGGATAAGGGGGAACTGCATTGTCTAGAGAAGTGCAACAATTTCTTTCATCTTTCTTGTGCGGAGGCCAAGGCAGGCCGAAGCGTCGACCCTGCCTCCTACAAATGCGGTAGATGCAGGGTACTACGCCCGCATACTTCGGCATTACCGGCCGCGGACAACCAGGCCCATTCGTCGCCGGCAATCACTGCCCTCAACCCCTCTCCCGCGCCACCTACACCCTTGCGTTTAGGCTCGGACGCGACACTTTCTCCGCCGGTAGACCCGCTCTCAAACATTTCCGCGCTTCTCTCCTCCTTATGTGCCAAAACCGACAGCATCGAGGCAAAAATATCGGATCTCAAAATCGTGAAGGAGCAAGTGGGCGCTATGAAGGATGACTTGAAAAGCTTGGTGACTAAAGTGACCAGCCTCGAGTCTGTCACGGGAGACCTTCGACGGCAGTGCGAGCGACTTGACGCGCGGGTCTCTGCCATCGAGACTGCGGCCGTTTCATCCCCTCCTCCACCCTCAGCTGACTCCGATGCTCTTCTTCGGCGGATCGACTTCCTGGAGCGCGAACGCTACTCCAAGGAGGTCGTGATCTCTGGACTGGGCGAGCTGGCAAACGAGGACCTTCCCCAGACGCTTAACTTGTTAGCGCGCGCTCTCGGCACCACTCCCCCCGTCGGCGGTGTGGAGGACACCTTCCGCATCCCGAGAAAACCCGGAGTGCCACGCCCCCTGGTGATCAAGTTCTTCTCCAAAACATCGCGCGACAATTGGATCTCGCTTAAACGCGCCAAGGGACGTCTGGCAGGAGGTGACGCACAGTGCGGCGAGTCAATGGGAAATAGGGAAAAAACTGAAAACTTAACTATAACGAAGTTTTAGTGATACAATTTTGTTGAATTTTCATTTAATTGTACATTGAAATATATATTTCGTCAAAGAAGTAAAATAATATCACATTGTTTAAACTTTTCAAGTTGCGTTATTAGCAATATGAAACTCAACTAAAAGAATACTTTTTTTGAAGTAAATATTACATTCCTGCGTAAGATATGTACATACAATTAATTAAAAATTAATTTTTACGAACATTTAGCACTAAATATTCTGAATCATCAATCGCATGAATTTTCACTACAAAGAAGGTAGCTTTCAATATCATCATCGAATATTCTTGTTCGCCTCCGTACAATTTTCCTGTTCATGGAAATATACGGGTCAGACATCAGCAATAGGTTGTTTATTACGTCTTGACAATTATTTAATCTTGAGGACTTTCTAGCGTGATTTAATCTAGTGCGTCGAAAAACTTTGTGCGTAGCTTCGAGAGCCTCCTCAGACAATTGTCCAATTGGTATTTCAAAATATTTCATGATGTCAACTGCGTGAAAGAAGAGTTTATGCAAAGTACTTGGCATGTAATACCAAGAATAATGTTGTAAATACAGGTCTTTGGTTTGACAAAGGAGTAATTTAAATTGTTCCAAATCAACAGCTGAACCACTTGCAATAACACGTAGAATCACAGAGAACTTTTGAATCAAAGTCTCATTGATTCCAGTAATTTCAGAGCTTAGCTTAGAGTTCGCAAAAAACCTCCGCGCAGTATTACCATCATTTGACGACCCAAACCCTGGTTTCGGCTGGTCAACATTTAAACCCATTTTTGATTGGAACTCAGATTGAATTCGTTTTTTCTGATTGGCTAGGAGAGACTGACAATAGAATAAAGGATGACGTTTGTTATTTTTCGCATCCCGTATCTAGTGGACAAGGGTACCGTTGCTCGCAATTAGCCTTCCTGGAAAAGGTACAACGTTGCGAACTCATTAGCGGCCTAGATTTGCCGAAATATATCGCCTAATGGATAGATTGACCCCAAGATTAGTCAGGTATTTCGATCGCGATGACACTGAGTGATAAGAATCAATATTTAGAATTCTGACTATCGTCTGTCGGAAGATTAAGACACTGCTGCGTATGAAAAAGTAGCAGATACTTTCAGCCGTGATGGTATTACCGCATATAGCAATTCGATAAATTATTTTAAAATTTATTTGGACAATAAACTTTTCAAAATATCTCGAAACGGTAAGGAATGCGACGGAATAGAAATAATATTGGGGTTTCAAAGGGGGTCGAACTTTAAATTATATTAATTTTACCGTAGAAAGCGAATTGATAATTTGTTTAAACAATAAACTTATGTACATATCTTGAAAATTATGAGAGATACGAAGAAGCGGGTAAAATTTTAAAACGGTACGTAGGAATTCGAATCCGAAGCCGCGATCTTATTACCGAAGTAATAGTACGAGCCTCTATTGAGGCACGCGGCAAGGATTAAAAATGCTGTATATCAAAGGCTAGCAGGTACTAGCAGCCAAATTTTGCTTAAGCGAATAAAGGCTATTGTACTCTGTACGTTAGAACAAGAATTAGCTCGACACCTCATGACACTCATTAGATAAACCTTCTGAAAGTCAACAACTTTGACGGAGTTGAAGTAAAATGAGGCCTCACTCAAATAGGCGATTAAAACAATAACAACCAATAAGAGTAACAAAGAATAGGTCGAAAACATAGTTCTTACTCTAATGAACAAAATCTATGCAAACAAACCGATGATTTTCGGGCGAATTCACATTTTCCAATAAATCGAAATCTCCGCGTCGCACACCTCCTCTGTGTGTAACGTAGACTGCTCAAACAAGCTGATATTCAGAGCGGTGTTGCACAGGTGCCAGTGGAATTTTTCGTAAACAAGCTTTAGTTTCTTGTTTGGGGACTATTTCTTTTGACCTACGTGTGTTTTAGAACCGTTTTTGTACAACTTGATTTTTTGGGTTTTTTCCATTGGTCGCCGCACTGTGTGACGTAGGCCCTTCCTACGGTACTGGTCCTATTTACGTTAACGAGCGTCTCCCCCCGGCCGCGCGGAAGACCTTCTGGGAGGCACGCAAACTCGTCGCCGCTGGTCGCCTTAAGGATGCCTGGACATCTAGTGGCTCCGTCCTTGTCAGGGCGTCCGCCTCGTCCTCCCCGGTAAGAGTCTCCACAAGTGCCGATCTCACTAGAGCCTGCATGGGAGCTGTGACACCGACTACATCGCCACCTACATCTACCTCAACCACCAGCACATCCGCGCCTTCCGTGTCGTCCGCGTCTCTCGTGTCGGGGCCCGGCCATTCCCCTGCCGGTACACGCTCAGTCGTACCTTCTACGGCTTTTCAGGCTTCGTCAAAATCGCCCTCCACCTGAGACCTCCAACCTCCGACAACTCCCGCCAGTGACCTTCTGAATCATCTCCGCATCTGCCACGTCAATGCTCAGTCTATTCTCCACCACATCGATGCTTTCCGTGACTACTTCTCTTCTAATTTTTATCATATTATCGCAATCTCAGAGACATGGCTCAAACCCCACGTGACGGACTCTGCCGTATCTCTCCCTGGATTTTACCTTTTGCGCCGGGACCGAGTTGGGAAGGGCGGAGGCGGCGTGGGGCTTTATGTACATTGTTCTTTAAATTGTAAGCTGCTCGCCTCCTCCGATCCTCTCACTCTTGGACGCCCGGAGTTCCTCTTCGCTGAGATAACCGCCAGGGGACAGCCTCGACTTCTTTTATGTGTCGTCTACAGACCGCCGAAGATTGGTTTTCTCTCTGACCTCGAACACACTCTCTCTGTCCTTCTCGCCAATTACACACACGTTACTATACTTGGTGACTTCAATGCCGATCTCCTCGGGAATTCCTTTGACGCCTCCTATTTAAAGAATTTCATTTACACCAATAATCTAGCACTGGTACCCTACAGACCTACGCATCACACTGCCACTTCTCACACGTGGCTCGATTTGTGTATTGTCGACAAAATCGCGAATATAGTATCCTCAGGACAGCACCCTGTTCCCTTTCTATCAGCGCATGACCTCATTTATGTTGAGCTGTCTATCAGGGTCCCACGGGTACCTCCCAGGACTCTCACGATCCGGGATTTCCGCCGATTTAATGAGGACAATTATCTCTCCGACTTGCGGACTTATGATTGGGCGGCCCTTGTCGCTTCACCAGCCATCGACAACATGGTCCATCATTTGATACGCGCCGTAACGGACACCATGAACGTGCATGCGCCGGTCAAGGTCGTCACCTTCAAGCGCAAGCCAGCTCCGTGGATCTCTCCCGAGCTTAGAACTCTCATGCGTGAACGAGACAGGAAACGGCGTGCTTTCTTGAGGATGCGACTCCCACACTATCATACAGAGTTCAAGGCCCTGCGGAACGTAGTGCGAGCTAGGGTAAGGTCTGCTAAAATAGCCTATTACAATGAAAGACTTGGTGGTCGACGTCAGGCCCGTGACATCTGGGCTGATCTCAGGCATCTTGGGGCTGCCGGCGAGAAAAAGACTTCTGAGTCTCCTGCGCTTTCCATTGAGGAGCTCAACGATAACTTTCTCTCGTACTTCACATTGCCCGTTCCTCTTCCTGACCTTGATCTTACTACAGTCCCCTTTGACCCCTCCCGCTTCTACCTCTCACCAATCACTCCTGAATGTCTGTCCCGTGCCCTCCGTCAATTAAAATCACCTGCCATTGGTGCAGACGGACTGGGGCTCAACCTGTTGCGCAGATCCATGAACGTTATATTCCCTGCTATCTTATCGGTATTCAACCACTCTATCATTAATTCAGTCTTCCCCTCCCAGTGGAAACTCGCTCTCATTAGGCCCATCCCCAAGGTTAGGACACCTGCGCACGTGACAGACTTCAAACCCATATCGATACTGCCTGCCCTCTCTAAGGTTCTCGAACGGATCGTGTATGAACAACTAGCTCAACACATGACGGATAATAACCTGTTTGACCCTCGGCAGTCTGGCTTTCACAAGAATTTTAGCACCCAAACCGCGCTGGTCAAAGTTGCTGACGACATCCGGTCCGCCATGGATCGCAGAATGCTTACAATTCTTGTGATGTTCGATTTCTCAAAGGCCTTTGACTCCATATCACATAGCACCCTCCTGACTGCGCTTGAGAGATTGGGCTGCTCGCTCTCCTCGCTCCACTGGTTCCGTGATTACCTTACCAACCGCTTCCAGGCCGTGTTAGGCAACAATGGTGAAATCTCTAGCTGGGGCGCAGTCACCTCGGGTGTTCCGCAAGGCTCGGTCCTGGGACCGCTACTTTACTCTATTTACGTGCGCGATCTCCCGCTGGTCCTCCGTCATTGCCTGCACATGCTATATGCTGACGATCTCCAAATGTACCTTCACTGTTCTCCGGCTAAACTGGCCGAGGCTATCCAACTTGTCAGCCTAGATGCCTCCTCGGTGCTCGCCTGGGCCTCCGCCAACTCTCTCAAACTTAACGCTTCGAAAACAAAGGTCATCATCTTCGGCACGAGTAGATATATCAACTCCATTGACTACGAAACGCTTCCCAAGGTTATGGTCGGCGGCGTGGCTGTCCCCTATTCTCAGACGGTGAGGAACCTCGGAGTCCAATTCAGCAGGACACTATCCTGGAATGACCATTTCTCTGAGGTTGTTAGGCGTATGAATGCCTCGCTCTTCCAGCTAAAGAGAAATCGCGACTTCCTGCCCGTTCACCTTCGGAGGAAGCTGGTAACGGCTCTCGTCTTCCCGCACATGGATTACTGTGGTGCGTTATTCGGGGACATTACCAATGAGCAGATCACTAGGGTCCAGAGGGCTATGAACACTTGCATCCGCTTCATTCTGGGCGTTCGTCGTGATGAGCACATTACACCTTATCGTCGTAGCCTTCACTGGCTGGACTATAAGAGGAGGCTAACATATCTCACCGGCTCTCTGCTCTTCTCCGTTCGCTCATCCGGAGAGCCCTCATACCTGGCTGATTCGCTTCAAAATAGAAACGTGCTTCGGCTCCACGACACACGTGAGCCTGTCACCAACCTGCACGTCCCCGTTTGCCGCACCACAGTCTTCCTAAAATCTTTTTCTGTCGCTGCTCCCACTCTTTGGAACTCGCTCCCGGACGACATTAGGGAGTCGATATCTCCCCTCGCTTTCAAGAAAAGATTCTTTCACTGGCTGTTGTCCGAGGTTTGAGGTCTAGACAAACTGCCTATTGGCTAATTACTTATGTTAAGCTCGCAGTCAGCGGAGGTCAAATTTAGGTCAAGTATAGTTCGACTTTTTGAACACCCTGTATAAGATTTACTAATTCAGAAACCTTCGCGGATATGCGTCCAACTGTTCCCCAAATTTTCATCGCAATCGGATGAACGGTTTAGAAAGGCATAATAATTACACTGGTCAACAGTGATTTTGTTAAATGGATAACTATAGCTGTTTCTTATGTATTTTGCTACGCTAAAGTCGAATATAACAACAGAAATTGCCCATCGGGCTCAGTTTTTTTGTAATTTTACATTTTTAATAACTTTTATATTTCCTAGATAATAATGTGTATTTTTGTATGTAACTTTATATGCTTTCGGCTGTATCGAAAGAAGGTGATCGTCAACAATGTATCATAATGTAGATTCCAATAAGGATACCAAGTACACGCCAGACCTGTCAAAACAAGTCCAGCCAGCTTGATAATATCGGCGCGTTGCTTACGTGAGTCTCTTCAGTTTAGTTTAGATCTGCGTGTCGAGTGTGAAAGGTGTTTCTATTAATTTACAGTGAACTACTCGTCTTTACCTTGCAATCTAGTGTTTATTTTTGTAAAAACAGATTTCTTAAAATGCCGCGAAATTGTGAAAATCATCCAAACAATTTCTGTTATGTGTGTGGTGAACTAACATTGAAGTCCCAAAGAAGGAATATTACTCCCTTGATAAAAAAGGCATATGAGCTTTATTTTGGGTGTAAAATCGGTGATCAGGAAAAACCTTGGGCCCCTCATATTTGTTGTGCGTCTTGTGTAACATTACTCAGTGGTTGGCTTCACGGAAAGTCACGATATATGCCATTTGCAATTCCAATGGTATGGAGGGAGCCAAAGGATCACTTCACTGACTGTTATTTCTGCATTACAAAAATTGCTGGAATAACAAGCAAGACCAAGAAGACCATTGAATATCCCAACCTTGCTTCAGCTATCAGGCCTGTTCCTCACAGCGACGAGCTTCCAATCCCAGCGCCACCAGAAAATTGGAGTTTAGATACCGAAAATACTGGCGATGAAAATTTACAATTAAGCCCAGAAAAAGACGACATTGAAGACCCAGATTTTTGTGAAATGTCTGCAGAACCTCATAGAATCAATCAGGCTGAACTCAATGATCTAGTTCGTGATCTAAACTTATCAAAAAATCAGGCAGAATTGTTGGCGTCCAGATTAAAGGGTTGGAATCTTCTCGAGAAGGGAACTACAATTTCTTTCTATCGTCGAAGAGAAGACGACTTCAAGCGCTTGTTCTCCGCAGAAGGAAATTTAATATATTGTACTGACGTTGATTCATTACTGAGTGAGTTAGGATACCACCATGATGTTAACGAATGGAGGTTGTTTATAGATTCCTCTAAACTAAGTTTAAAAGCCGTGCTTCTTCACATTGGAAATAAGAAACCTTCGATTCCTCTTGCCTACGCAGCTCATATGAAAGAGACGTATGACAACATGAAGAATTTGCTATCGAAGATACAATACCAACAGTATTCTTGGAATATATGCGGCGATTTGAAAGTTATAGCGCTTTTGTTAGGGCTCCAAACAGGATATACTAAATTTTGTTGTTTTCTATGCGAATGGGATAGCAGAGATCGAAAAAATCATTTTGTCAAACAGCAATGGCCTAAAAGAAATCTGATACCTGGACAAAAAAACGTTACTTCTCAACCACTTGTAAACCCTGAACACGTATATCTTCCTCCCTTGCACATCAAACTTGGATTAATGAAAAATTTTGTGAAGGCGATGGATAAAAGTGGTCAAGGTATTTTGTACTTAAAGAACAAATTCCCTAGGATCAGTGAAACTAAAATAAAAGAGGGTATATTTATAGGCCCACAAATAAGGGAACTTATAAACGACTATTGCTTTGAAGAAAGTTTGAATGAGGTTGAAAAAGCTGCATGGAAGTCTTTCAAAAATGTCGTAACAGAATTTCTTGGCAATAGAAAAGCTGAGAACTATAGAGAACTAGTTTCAGAACTCCTTCTAAATTATAAAGCTCTGGGATGTAACATGTCCTTAAAAATACATTTTCTGGATTCACACTTGGACTTCTTTCCCGAAAATCTAGGCGATGTGAGCGACGAACACGGCGAGCGGTTCCACCAAGATATTTCAACCATAGAAAAACGCTATCAGGGAAAATGGAATCCAAATATGCTAGCAGACTATTGTTGGACACTAAAAAGGGATGTTCCTCAAGCCAAATACAGTAGAAAATCGTTAAAAACTATCCATTTTGATTGAGATTAATACATGTCAGTACATTAAATAATACTAATCACTTTACGACAGTATGAACCTTTTAATTTAGTATTACAAGAAAACCTTACCCGTTACAAAAAAATGCTATGTAAATTTAAAATCAGAGCAAAAAATTCCATTAGAAACAGGCATTGTAATTCATTTAACAGACAAAAAGTTAAATTTTGTCGATCAGTGTTATCAGTACCGGTACTTTTTGAACACCTTTTATAAGATTTACTAACTCAGAAACCTTCGCGGGCATGCATCCAACCATTCCCCAAAGTTTCATCGCAATCGGATGAACGGTTTAGGAAGGCATTTGATGTTACCTTGAAGGTCACGGTCAAGGTCAAATCCAATACGACCACTGGGTAGTCAAGGGAAAATCCTTAAAGTTTTATATTAAACATTTTTCTCTAAAATGTTTTCCCGTTGAGATAATCCAGCTTGCGCGAATAGTATGCGCAGTAGCGCCACACACATACTGACGCAGTCACATCTACATGGCTTACGTCTGACGCTCAATTTCCCAGGAAGGTCCTACCGCAGAGCCATAGCATAGATGTTTACACATCAAAAATCGATTTTTTGAACATATCACAGTTGCTTTCCCCCTTAAGAAGAGCTGATAAAATTTTCAAGTACAAATATGCAATAATTTATTTGTTATAACAATTCTTCTCGCTGGGGTGTAAATCAACCCAATCAGGACCTCCACCACAACGGAATACTTGATTGTGATTGGTCTATTGGCTAAGATGCGTATACGCAACTTTGCGAGTGAGTTAGAGAAAGGGGCCCCTGTGTCGTGTCCTTCCCGCTCGTGGCTTCACAAGCCAGGTTCATTTTCGATGTTTGTCAGTGATTTCGACGCATCGTACGACACATTTAACGACCTGCATTGCCGGTAAGTGTATAAAACGTATACAGTGTTGTACACTACCAAAATAAATCGACATTCAGTTTTTAATAGTAAATCTAGAGAATTCAGGAAAAATCGGACGTCGGCCGGCATTCCATAACCTATAAGTAGAAGCATGGCCCGTTCCAAGTGTAACGCCGGTTTATTCGAGTTTGTCGAGGAGGACAGTGTCGGAGTTGGCTTCTTAGATTGGATTGACGATAATAAATTCAGGAATAAAGATTCAGCTGGTAATTTATCAATACTGCATAATTTGATTGACAACCAAACGGTGATCGAAGTGAAATGGCTAGATTCGAAAAGCAAGAAAAAAAACACCTCAAGCAAGTTGGACCAAAGTTCCGGTTCTTTTGTTGCAGATCGGCCGTAAGTCATTTTATATTTACAATATTCTTAAAAATATTGTTTATCTCATACTATTAGTAATTTCAATGTAATTTTCCCACGATGATAAATCGTTGCTCTCTCTCTCATGAACATAAAATCAACTGTTGAAAATATAGCTATACGTCTACAGTTGGTTCCCTCTTTGGCAAGTTTGGGAGCCATGGGTGCCGCGCACGACGCGAAGACCCCGCTTCTCTTTTTGGGTCACTTCGGATTAGACGCTCGAGAGGGACGTGCACTTATACCAAGAACAATAAAGTTAATTCGTTTACAACTAATATCTGTGTGTTTTTACACACCCAACTTGTCCTCATTTCCGAAATCAACTTATAAAGAAATTACTGCAAATAAAAATTTCAGAATTTTTGCTTTGTCCATACATGTATATTCATGTTTTTTTGCAATTTTTTAATATATTCTAAGCTGTAGTATAATCATAAGACATTGTTGTAGAATTTTTTTTCAACAAGTAATGGTTTTAATATCGGTTGAAGGTTGCGGCTGGCATAAAAAATGGTTACATTCAATATCGAACTTTAATAATTTGTTAATGCAATCAAGTGATTAATTTGTGAGTATGCATAGATTAAAAGTATGCTTTTTGGTAACCCACAAAATCATGTTCCGTTTTATATTTTTATGTTGAATTTAAGAGAGATGTTTTTTGTTATCTATGCATATTAAGGTGACCAAGTCAATCAGATAGATGTTTTTATTTTAAGCCCAAATTTTTTTCTTATCGAAGAAAAAATTGATATATCCTTTCAGGATAAACTCAAAGAATATTTCTGTCACTGGACTGTCCAATTAGGTCAACCGCTTGCTTCAAAGCCAGAAAAATGGATTTTTCATACTGGGCATAGTCCAGAGAAAACCAATCCTAGGATTGGCCTTCGCTAGGGCTCAATCACTTCGCAATCACATTTCCTACAGATTAACTGTAGGGATTATTTTTTATGGTTCTTGTTAGAGTAGCTTAGCGTGCTGCGTAACCGTTATGATGCGCGCGCAATCTCGCGAATGTTCTATGCGCCGCTAGCGCCTTTCCCGTCACCGGGTGTGGTTCCGGAGTGGAATCTCTCTCTCCTCGACTGACCGTGCTACGAGCAACACGTGCACGCGTAGACACGGGAAATAAAGTTTCTTTCAATCAAACGGTGTCGTGCCCTTTATTAAATCACGTCTCCCAGTTCTCACTCCCATTCTCGCTAACAAGTTATGGGCCCAGTGGCGATTATTGTGCCACAGGAGTGCTGAAGGAATTGAGAGACGTGTGAGAATCGAGAAAAGAGTGGCGAGTACCGTGAGTGAAAAACGCGCGAGGACAACGCAACACGAGGCGAGTCGGTTTTTGCGTTAGGTGTGTGAGAGACGAGAGAGCGACGGATTTCGAGGTGAGTCGAAGTCACGCGTAATCGCGCCGAAAGTATCGGGACACGCGGCGAGTCGGTCGTCGTGAAACGTGCGCGAGAAAAGGTGGACACGTGGCGAGTCGGCCATTTTGAGGTGCTCGCGGGAAGAGACGACACGTGGCAAGTCGGCCATTGTGTGGTGTGACGCGTGAACAAAAGACAGAGCCGTGTGCGAGTTAGTGCCGTGATCAAGGAAAATGTCGGACGAAATCAGAGTAGGACCCGTGCCGAAATTTGACGGGACGAATTTCCTCGGGTGGAAGTTCCAGATAGTGGCGGCATTGAGAGCGAGCAGCGTCTACGAGACCGTGGACGGCACGAGGCCGCGACCGGTCGCGGAAGGCGAGCCGATGAAAGCATGGGTGAAGGACAACGCTAAAGCGATGTACATCATTTCGCGTGCGATGGAGTATAGTCAACTCGAGTCTGTTGATTTGCACTACCGCGAAGGAAATGTGGGATACGCTGTTGACAATTCACCAGCGAACCTCCACCTCGAACAAGCTGGTTCTACTGCAGCGTTTCCATGACCACAAAATGTCACCAACCGAGACGGTCGTCCAGTACGTGGCAAAAACCCGTAACATGGCGAGACAACTTCTGGACTTAGGAGAAGCGGTGTCCGACCTAATGATAATGGCGAAAATACTGGCAGGCCTGACTTCAAAGTTCAGCACGCTACAGACCGCATGGGACAGCGTTGATCCTACGCGGCAGACCTTGGCGAATCTTCAAGAGCGTCTTATCAAAGAAGAGAGTCGTCTGGAAGCTGAAGAGGGAGAGCTAGCAGCATTCGCGGCAATGAGAGTCTCAAACGAGAAGGCCAGTGGTTCGAAGAAAAAAGAAAACTGGAGACACAGAAAAGAAGAAAGTGCAACGCGAGAAGAAAAAGAAAAACGTGGAGTGTTATTGCTGTCAGCAGAAGGGTCATTATGCACGCGAATGCCCAATGCGGAAAGAGAAGAAAAACGCGGGAGACAAGAACGAGTATGAGGTTAGCACGTTTATTATGACGAGTCCGGAAAGCGCAGGCAGCATTCGGAAGTCCAGTCCGCGTTGTGAGTTACCCAAAGAGCTAAAGAACCGGTAGCTGAGGCTGGACAAAACAGAAGTCTGGTATACCGACAGTGGCGCTTCACGACACATCAGTCCTCGACGCGAGTGGTTCACCGATTTTCGACCGGGAAGAGGCGCGACGGTCTCCGTTGGCGACGACGGTGTGTGCGAAGTACTCGGGGAAGGAACCATACACATCGAGAAGCTTGTAAATGGTGTGTGGCTCGAAGCAAAAATCGAGAACGTGCTATACGTGCCGCAAGTCCGCAGTAATCTGTTTTCCGTCGGGGTGTGCACCACACGAGGACTCGAAGTGAGATTCGTGCATGATCGAGTAGAACTGATGGGCAATAACAGGATCGTGGCGACTGGAGTCAAGCAGTCTAACGAAATCTACAGAATGTTTTTCCGAGTGAAAGCCGTCCACAACATAGGCGAGGTAAACGTGTCAATAACGGATCTCAAGGTTTGGCACGAGCGTCTAGGACACTTAAACAGGCGTGCGCTATGTGATCTGGTAAAAAAGGAACTCGTCGAAGGAGTTAAAATCGTGGACGAGAGCGATTTTTTCTGTGACGCGTGTCAAATCGGGAAGGCGCACAGATTACCTTTTAAAACAGCTGTCAAAGAAGTGAGTACAAAACCGGGAGAACTGGTGCACAGTGACGTATGCGGACCAATGCCAGAGGAGTCGGTGGGGGGCGCGCGGTTCTTCGTAACCTTCATCGATGACGCGTCAGGTTTTCGACACATATATTTTCTGAAAAACAAAGCAGATGTTTACGAGCGGTTCAGAGAGTATGAGAAAGTAGTTGAAAACAAATTCGGGAGGCCTATCAGAGCACTGCGGTCCGACAACGGTCGCGAATACGCGAACGAACGAATGAAGCAGTTCCTAGCGTCACGCGGGATCGGCTTCGAGACTAGCGCGCCGTATACACCCGAACAGAACGGGAAATCGGAAAGAGACAATCGCACGATTGTTGAATGTGCGCGCACGATGCTCAAAGCAAAGAACCTACCGGAGTCGCTGTGGGCGGAAGCAGCCAACACAGCTGTATACATCCAAAATCGAGTACTGTCATCGGAAAGAAGAGGGAAGAAGACGCCCTACGAAATCTGGACGGGAAGAAAACCAGATCTGAATCACACGAGGGTGTTCGGATCCGAAGCATTCGTACACGTCCCCAAACATCTCACGAGAAAATTCGACGCGAGATCGAAAAAGATGGTATTGGTGGGGTACGAAGGAGAATCTACCAACTATAGGGTGTTCGACTCAAGCACAAGAAAAATCACAATATCAAGAAATGTAGTATTTCACGAAAAGTGTAGCAAAGGTGAGTCGCGCGCGTCAGCGGTCACTGAAGAGGACGAAGAGTTAACGTTCCCAGCGGGGGGGCTCAGCATTAACGTCGAGAGACCAGGAAGAGACGAACCAGGACAAGGAGTCGGTAACGTGCTAGCGGCACAAATGATCGACAATGCAGGGGCACGAGACCCAGTAGATGTCGACCAACAGTTACCACTTGCCGGAACTCGTCAACTTCGAGAGCGCGCAACGTTGAGACGACCAGCGAGATACGAGGAGGACTACGAGATATTCCTGGCCGAGTGCGAACCTCCAGCGAACTTCAAGGAAGCAATCAGTGGAGAAGACTCACAAAAATGGGCCAAGGCAGTTCGCGAGGAACTCAACGCTCACAGGAAAAACAACACCTGGACAATAGTGCCCAACGACATGAGGAAGAAAACTATCGATTCGAGATGGGTTTTCAAGAAACTACAAGACGAAACAGGACGAGTATACAGATACAAGGCTCGTCTGTGTGCCAGAGGATTCCAGCAACGGGAAGGCATCGACTACACTGAGACGTTCTCACCGGTCGTGAGATATGACTCTCTTCGAGTGTTACTAGCACTCGTTGCGCAGGAGGATCTCGAACTCGTGCAGTTCGATGTGAAGACAGCATTCCTATACGGCAATCTCGACGAGGAAATTCATATGGAAATTCCCGAAGGACTCGACAACGAAAGCGGTGCACGTGGTAGTGAAAGTGTAGTGTGCCGACTAAACAAGTCCTTATACGGCTTGAAACAAGCACCACGGTGCTGGAATCGGAAATTTAATGACTTTCTAAGACTATTTAATCTTAAGCAAACAAGCGCAGACAAATGTATATACGTGGGTATAAATGAGGGCTTCAGGGTGTACCTCGCGTTGTTTGTGGACGACGGTCTCATCGCGTGTAAGTCCAAAGAAATTCTAGAGGAAATAACTGCGCGCCTAAGCGAGGGGTTCGAAATTACACAGAGCAATGGGAGTTGCTTTGTTGGCCTGCAAATAGTTCGAGATCGGGAAAAGAAAACGGTGTTTATTCATCAGAGAGCGTATATATCCCAAATTCTCGACAAATTCAAAATGAGTGAGGCAAGGGCGGTGAGTATTCCAGCTGATCCTGACACGTCCCTAAATTCAGTCGAAACAAGCGAGAGTGTGTGCAAAATGCCGTACCGCGAAGCAGTAGGCTCTTTAATGTTCGTGGCAATTGTCTCCCGACCTGACATCGCGTTCGCGGTAAACAGCGCAAGCAAGTTCCTAAATCAACATGATCTAAGTCACTGGCGAGCAGTTAAAAGGATATTCGCATATCTAGTCGACACAGTAGATTTAGGAATAGAGTACAAAAGCGGCGGAAGCGGACTAAATCTAGTTGGCTTCTCCGATGCAGACTACGCAGGCGACCCAGAAACCCGAAGATCGACAACAGGGTATTTGTTTAGCCTCGCAAATGGACCAGTCACATGGTCATCGCGGCGTCAAAAGATGGTAACCTTAAGTACCACAGAATCCGAGTACGTCGCGGCTTCGTCCGCTGCAAAGGAGGCAGTGTGGCTTCGTAGTTTGTTAAGTGAGATCGGATATCGCTGTGATAGCGCAACAATATTGTATGTAGATAATCAAAGCGCCATCAAAATAGCGAAAAACCCAAAGTTCCACGAGAGAACAAAACACATCGATGTCCGATATCATCACATACGAGAGATGGTCGAGAATGCCGAAATTCAGATCGAGTATATCGCGTCCGAAATGCAAAAGGCGGATATACTGACTAAGGCATTGCCTAAAGAAAATTTCAGGCGTTTGCGAGAGAGCATGGGTATGTGTATGTGTGTGGAAGCGTGTAAGCACTCAAGCGGCGGAAGTGTTAGAGTAGCTTAGCGTGCTGCGTAACCGTTATGATGCGCGCGCAGTCTCGCGAATGTTCTATGCGCCGCTAGCGCCTTTCCCGTCACCGGGTGTGGTTCCGGAGTGGAATCTCTCTCTCCTCGACTGACCGTGCTACGAGCAACACGTGCACGCGTAGACACGGGAAATAAAGTTTCTTTCAATCAAACGGTGTCGTGCCCTTTATTAAATCACGTCTCCCAGTTCTCACTCCCATTCTCGCTAACAGTTCTTAAACCAAAGTTGTAGAATAATTTATAAAAAGTGAATATAAAGTTGGATTCAAAGACATAGATTTTTAAAAGTTTTAACTAAACAAATCCCCACAACTAATCTGTAGGAAATATGATGTGAAAAGATTGAGCCCTAGCGGAGGCCAAGCATATAATCAGTTTCCTTTGGAATAAGCGCAGAGTGAAAAACTAATTTTTCTGGTTTAGAAGCAACTGGTTTACCCTACTGGTCAGCTCAGTAACAACAAATTCTTTGGGTTCATCCTGAAAGGATAGAATTATTTAAAAATTTTATTAATTATTAAAATAAAAACATACTTTTCTGACTGACTCGGCCCTCTTAAAAGAATCTATCCCTTGAGTGTATTGACTATTTGTCAAAAATAAAGCTGGAAAAAAATTATTATCTATATATTCGTTAATGTTTGTATAGGCTGGGAAGATTTGTGTGTAGCGAGAGACAACATCGACACGTATGGGACACCAAATCCACATACGTTTGATCGTCGACGACTTTCAAACAAAAATAGCCCAGATAGTGCGGAGGCTATGCAGAAAAAGAAAAGAAGTCCACGCGGGCAGTGGCAAAGGTATGAATCACACGCATTGTCGTGACCGTTATCAATAATTTTACGTACATTAATATTTTTATTCATAGGAAATAGTTTAGTCAAAGATTGTCAAAGCAAATTATTTATTAATTCATTTCTTTTAAAGATCTTTTTGTTTATGCAAGAAAAAGATTATTTACGACTTAGAGTGTATGAATATAATAATTCAAGAATTAAGTAATATATGAAGAGATGAATTTGAAAGATATTTTCCGTTATTATAATTTTTGTATGTATTATGTTCTCGTCTCTATTCCCTTGTAAATAGTATCTTTTGAACATAGGTGTCAGCCAAATTAAAGAAAGACGTATTGAAAAAATCAGAAGGGCAACTACTTAAGCGAATACAGAAAGTCGTTCAAGCCCCAGCACGGAAGACAAAAATACAGAAACTTGACTCCACGACAAGTAGCGCTTCTTCATCAGAGAACAATAATTCGAGTAAGACGAATTATAAAGCTCAGATCAAGAAGCTACGAACTGAAAATAAAAGACTTCGAGATATAATTGCAGCTTCAGAACGTACGGTCTATATCCATTTCTAATATTGCTATCTATATATCAAAGGCTATAAAAATAAATACAATTAACATTACATCTTTATTCAGCGTAATGAATTTAAATGATGTCGCGCGATTTAAAATGCAATTATATATGAGGGGCTTGGAGTGAAAAGTGACAATATCCATTTTTGGCGAAAATGAGTTACGTTTGGTTTCAGATACTACTCGTCACGCTCTATCACGTGAGCATATTAGTTTTTAAAAAATTCCACTCCTTCATGCCAAAAATTCACGTTGAAAAACCCCTTTGGAGTGAAAAGTGACAATATCCAGTGAAAATACCCGTTTTTACAGTTTTTACACTCCAAGATAGTTTTCGTCAGAAGTTGAGGCACTAGTAAGATGTGCTACGGCTGTGTAACAATTTTTAGCAAGTGATAACGATACAGTCAGAGAATAACTATATAGAGAAGGGAATCTTGTGGTGGAGGGGGGTAGCAGGCGCATCCAGTCGGCGCAGCCGAAAACGGCCATGTTTTGATTGGTACCCATAGGCGTCACTTGTTATCGGGATTTCGTGGTGTTCGGTTCTCCAGTGGTAGCGGTAACGTTAGTTTGCGGATTGCATATTTCTGTGAGAAGAGCAACAATTGATTAAAAAAAATCAAGGACTGTGTGCAGCAAAAAACTGCAATAACAAAGGTTATAACTGCAATCTATCATTCTATAGCTTGCATTTTTATATATACATAGAATCGATGACTGATAATTATCTTGTCTTCCAATATATCGCAAGTTGTCCTGAATACCACTCTGTGCTTCCAACTCAGATTCTCTCTTACGACGACTCTGACTTGTACCAATCAAAACATGGCCGCCGTTGTCTTCCCGAGAACAAAGTAACAGCTGTTAAGTTTCCCTTCTCTATATAGTTATTCTCTGATACAGTTCTGCAGTTTGCTATTTTGTTGGTTAAAAATCACGTTAATATTCTAAAAGTTTATGGATTATTGTTGATATTCACGCATTTTTGTAACTTTAAAAATGGGTAACTCGAAGAGAAATAGTGTATCTCGGAAAAAAACACCTCGGCCGGGGGAATGGAAGCAAGCAAAAGAGAAGAGACTAAGGTAAGACGACAGAATACACTTCAGAGCTAATTTATCTCATTCACGCTGTGATAATGTTCATTTCGAGTTGATTGTATTCGTTTCTCATTTTAGATATTTACCAGCATTTCCACCGGTACGGCCACGTTGCACTCATCCAAAAAAAGAAGCGGCTTTTCGTTGTTCATCTCTCACGGCGTTGGAAGTTTACAATTTCCATAAAATGTTCTACAAGTACAAGGATCGTAAATCTCAGAACCTTTTTCTGCTCAAACATCTCGAAATAAGTCCTCCTATCAGAGAACGTGTGAAAGACGAAGACAGAAAATACTCGCCGTGCTTAGTCCGCACTAAATTTTTCGTACGGGATAGTAGACATGCGTTAGTTCAAATATGCCAGCCCGCATTTTTAAATATTTTGCATATTTCGCGTCGTCGGGTGAACAATATCGCCAAACGGTACATGGAAAATAGTGATTTGAACGAAAGAAGAGGCGGTGTTGCACAATCTGTCAAGGAACGATCTGCTCTTCAAACTGAAGATATAAAACTATTCATGTCGCAGTTTCCATCAAAAGAGTCACATTACTGTCGCAGCCAGACAGTTAGAAGGTATCTCAGTTGTGACTTGAATATTGAGAAGCTGTATCGGATGTATTCGGAGTGGACGCAGCTGGAGGGTGTAAAATCATCGTATTTTCGGTTCGTTTTCAACACTGAAATGAATTTTGGGTTTGGTTCGCCGGCCAGCGATGTGTGTTCGACGTGCTTGAGCTTCAAAGAACGAATTAATAAAGAAAAAGGTAATACACTGATAAAAATCAACTCTCAATGTTATTTTGTTCATTTCGTTTTATTTATTTCGAATGATTATCTGTTGTAGATGAAGAAAAGAAAAGCGAGCTCATTGCCTCCAGGGATATTCATAAAAAACGTGCTGCTGCTTTCTTCGAGTACCTACGAGATGCCGATAAAGATTTATTTTTGGTTTCCTTTGATTGTGAGAAAAACCAGCCTCTTCCAAAGGTGCAGGACAGCGCTGCATATTATTCGCGCCAGCTATACTTATACAATTTTACTGCAGTCATCGGGCATTCGAAATCAACTCTAACTAAAGAAAATGTAAAAAGCTTCTGTTGGTTTGAAAATCAGTACCAAAAGAACGCCAATCTCATCGCATCTTGTATTTTCCATTTGCTGCAATCCGTTGATTTGAAAAATTATAAACGAGTTCGTTTGATGGCTGATGGCTGCGGCGGGCAAAATAAGAACACGATTTTCGTTTCTATGGTGATGTATTGGTTTTCAAAGTATGCTCCAGCTAATATCGAAGACGTATGCCTAATTTTTCCAGTAACTGGTCATAGTTTCATACCCCCGGACCGCGTATTCGGAAAAATTGAACGTGAATTAAAGAGATACGAGATGATTACGGATCCGAAGGAGCTGCTCACGATTATTGGGAATGTTGGTGAAGTTATCGAAGTGTCGCCGTCAGTAAAGATATACGATTTCAAAAGCGGTATGAAGGGTGTTATCAAGCATACACAAACATGGCCATTTCAAATTTCCAAGGTTAAACGAATAATGTTGAAAAAAAAACCAACAAATCCTGCCATGATCGAAATAAAAGGAGAGCCGCATTACTACCACGATGTTTCAAATTATGGTTCTGTTTGTATTCGTAAGAAAACGCCGAGGGATATTCGCCTTACTACACTTGCCGAAGGAAACAGCCTTAAAAAAGAAAAAAAAAGCGATGTTGAGAAGTTATTAAAAAAGCACTTCGGCGATGATTGGAGAACAGACAATCGGCTCCAATTTTACAGAACGGTTTTGGATGAGACAGTTGAAATCGAAGATATGGATCTGGAAGCTGAAAATGTAGACGACCCTGATTGTGTCCCACTCAACGAGTCGGTTGATTTAATCGTTTAGCGTAAGAAGTAATCGAAACTATTGTACTCTTATCTATTTTTTTCCCAAGTATTTTCAACCATGTTTGTTAAATTTTTCATTTTTTTTTTCGAAATAAAAAAATCAAGATTTTTGCGAATACATTACTATTTTGCCGTAAAATTCTTTCTCAACGTTAACTTCAGTGTTTAGTATGAATTACACTCGATTTTACATCATCACAGCTGATCAAACTGGGCGAAAACGGAAAGAAAACATCGGCTTGGAGTGAAAAGTGACAATATCCACCTTGAATGCAGTTTATCATAATCAAATCTACGCGCATGCGCGCCGACTGATTCAGACATCGCCCGGAGTCGTCTATCGGGTCGCGTTCCCAACACTTGGTGCAATAGACGAGAAGTTTCAGTGTGAAACTTTTGTGTTTTCGATTTTTTCCTTTTCCTGAAAAATCGCTTTCTTGGATATTGTCACTTTTCACTCCAAGCCCCTCATATTTGGTAATACATTTTGTAGATATATCGAAACTTTCGAAAAATGCAGTCGAGCTTCAGAATTTTATCGATAGTGTGGCAGGCCGCACAAAAACTTCGCAGGACGTTAAACTGCGAACTAAGAGTCAATCAAATACCAGAGAAGCATCTATTAAGCCACACGGACGTGCATCTGCCATGTCCAACCAAGCCTCACAAGTAACTCGACCGGCGAAAGGCGCTGCAAATAAACGTTTAGCAGAGGAAATGGACTCTGACGATGATTCGGTCGACGCATCTGGACGTTTCTCTTTCGAAAATGACGCTTTGCCTGCCCCGATTAGCTCTTCTTCTATCAAAGAGAACGATCTGCTTAACTTGGGTGGCTGGTCTTCTGCCAAATACGTCGAATGGAAAAAGACGCATGATACGACAACTCTCCGCCCTACGGATACAAAAACGGATTCGGACACAAAATCCGTCGCGCACGAAACGGAAAAGGTTTCGAACGCAAAATCCGCCGTAGGTACATGAAACTGACGATTGGCTCAATATCAGTGACTATAATAATTTGACCGAAATCGGCATATCCCAGATAGAGTTAACGAGCATACGTCTAGCTCAAGATATGCAAACTCTAGAAACGATAGTCGTCGTGAAAGACACCTTGCCCAAAGAATCCGAGACGAAATTGGACGGCATAAAGTGTAAAATGCGACTGAATTGATACAAATATCAATGTGCAGTCGACAAAGGTTGATTCTGCTCCTCAACAATCTAACAATCCGAATGTCGTAGTCACAGCCATTCCAGACGACTGTATCATGATGGGAGGAGTTTCCGGGTCAATCAAAAAATTGAAGGACGTCGACGAAAGTAAACCTTCAAAGTTGGTCGGTGACTTGATGACAATTTTGTACACGCGAGAGGAAATGGCAACTTCTTCATTGACTGGTTGTTGCATCTCAAATATTCATAAGAATCGAGATATAAAGGAAATAAGTGAAAAGAAATTGCTTGATCCAGCCTGGCGCATTGCTATCGAAGGTATTGGATCATATACAGTCTTTTAACCTTACGCTAAAATTATACGATACTAATAATACGAGCATGAGAAACGTCGATTAAAACCATTATAATGCAGGTTTTACATTTATATTTTGATTTTAGAGTACGTAATGAAGAGATTTCCTAACATGTCGGTGAAGAAAGACATAGTACCCGTGATGCAGTCAAAGCTCAAGTACGAAGCCAAAAAAGTGCTCGGTGTGGCCTTTAAGAAGCAAAAAATACCGAGTGCATAATTAAGGAGGACTACAATCGGAATTTCGTCGTGACCGAGGGATGGACATGCAATAATATTATATCCGGTTTGTGTGAACCGTTTAAATTGAAGTTAGTTCTTAGTAATCAAATCGATACTATCCGATATCATTCAAAAGCCTGTCAGCTGTAATAAATAGTTGTATTTAGATATTATTCCATATAATGTGTTCAAGTCCTTGTTGGAACACACATATATTGTAAAAAAAATTACCACAGTTGTATTCTAAACTAAATATATATACTCAATAACAAATTTGGAAGGAAAACAATTGCGAAACTAGAGAAGGCAACAACGATTATAGCGTTAGTATAACACAGGGGAACAAAAAAAAAAATTTTTTTTGGTGCCTGGGATTTTAGACTTCATTTTAACTACATTTGGGAAGCTAAATCTATAGGTGCAATCCGTTTTTCTCTATCAGCTCTACTTTTTTAGATACATAAATTTATCTACATATCTGGTTTCTATGCAGTTTATTGGTTTCTGAGAGTTCTAAAATTATTTTATAATCATTAATGTGGGTGCAATTGTTTTATTGTCAGTCTGTAAATGAGTAAATTCCAGGTAAATCTATAAATAGTGGAAACATTGCCTCCCAGGTACCTGAACTGACCCTTTTATACCCCTAACTCAGGTAAGTCTCGTCAGTTTGTGCCTTCTTGCTAAAGAGAGTAGATCGAATTCGGCGTGTTATTTTCTGTTAAGAAAAGAGTGTTGTGTTATTGAACAGAATTAAAATGAGTTCAGCGTCCAGTTCAAGAAGAAGTTGTGTCAATCAACCTGATGTGTTTTGTTATATATGCGGAGAATACATGTTCCAACAAAACAGACGAGCTATTACTGACTTTGTGAAGCAAGCATATTTGGCATACTTTGGAGTTAAGCTTGGTGATCAGGACAAAACGTGGGCCCCGCATCTCGTATGTAAAACTTGCACAGAGCAATTACGGCAGTGGACTACCGGCAAAAGAAAATGTTTGAAATTCGGCGTACCAATGGTTTGGAGAGAACCAAAAAACCACTTCGATGATTGCTATTTCTGTTTAGCAAATATTAATGGAATCAATCGAAATAACCGCCATAAATGGACCTATCCCAATTTAGACTCGGCAATACGCCCTATCCCGCACTCAGATGAAATACCGATTCCAACATTTCATGAGCTACCAGATATCTCTGATAACGAACATTGTCCCTCTGATCGCTCTTCCGATGCTAATGAAACTAACAGTGACTATGAGGGGACGTCTTCAGTTCCTCAACGCTTCAATCAAAACGAATTAAATGATCTCACCAGGGATCTCAATTTATCGAAAAAAGCTGCTGAAGTACTGGCTTCTAGGTTAAACGACAAAAATTTACTGGAACAAGGAACCAAAATTACCTTTTACCGTACAAGAGAAAAAGATCTGCTACCATTCTTTTCTCAAGAAGACAATCTTGTATTTTGTCACGAAATTAGGGGACTCATGAAAGAAATGGGACTTTCTGAATATATTCCAGATGATTGGCGCCTATTTATTGACAGTTCAAAGCGAAGTTTAAAATGTGTCCTTCTACATAATGGGAATAAATATGGTTCAATACCGATAGCTCACTCAACGAAACTGAAAGAAGAATATAACACAATAGATTTAGTCTTGCAGAAGATAAAGTATCACGAACATCAATGGTTGATATGTGTAGACTTAAAAATGGTGAACTTTCTTCTTGGGCAGCAAAGTGGTTATACAAAATATCCGTGTTTCTTGTGCCTTTGGGATAGTAGGGACAAAACACACCACTGGGTTAGAAAAGATTGGCCTCTGAGAGAAAACATGGACGTTGGGGAAAAGAATGTCATTAACGACGCTTTGGTTGAAAGAGAAAAAATCATTCTTCCTCCGTTACACATAAAGTTGGGCTTAATGAAGCAATTTGTAAAAGCTCTTGATAAGGATGGGCCTTGTTTTGAATATATAGGGGTAAAAATGCCTCAGTTGAGCACAGAAAAACACAAAGCAGGGATATTTGACGGCCCACAAATAAGACAATTAATTAAAGATCCTGCCTTCATACATTCAATGAATGAAGTTGAACGAGAAGCTTGGACATCATTTGTTGCAGTTGTAGAAAATTTTCTAGGCAAACATAAAGCTGAAAACTATGTTGAAATTGTTAACAAGATGCTGAACAGCTTTAAGGGGTTACACTACCCAGAAAAAAATTTTTTTTTCAAAATTTTTTTATTCGCATAAATGATGTATAAACTATTCAAAAATGACATTCAAAAAGAATTTTGGTGGAAAGGCTGTTATAAATAATTTTTTTAGATTTTTTTCGGAAGCGCCTCTGAGCGCTCCGAAACGTTTGAAACAGCCGCTCGACCGCGCACAGGATTATAAGGATATTACAGCTCTGTTGGTAGTTTTAGCAAGTATAAGAGAATTATAGTTATTCAAAAAATATATAGATGACGTAATAAATATCGGAAATGTCGTAGGATGCCAGAAATTCAAAAAATATATAGATGACGTAATAAATATCGGAAATGTCGTAGGATGCCAGAAATTCAAAAAATATATAGATGACGTAATAAATATCGGAAATGTCGTAGGATGCCAGAAAAACCGTTAGATCTGGTCGTCGGTTACCGTTAGTAAACACGTCGCAACGAGCATCATTTGCGCGTCGACGTCCGACGTACGCGCTCATTTTATTTAGTTTATGCGTTGTTTTTCAGTGCTTTATTTAACAAAATGAGTGAAAAAGTGTATAACAGAAAGAAAGGAAATAGAACAACACCATCTCGGGCCAGTCGGAGCAGAATTTCTAACAGAAAACCGCCCAACCGCCACAGCTTCGAGAGTGACACCAAGGGAGTTTCGAGACTTGCAAAAAAAATTGAAAATAACCCATGAATATGAATTCGAAATCGACGCAATGTTCGGATACAAGATATTGAACTTTGTTACTGTTTTTGGGATGCTGTCACAAATTTTAAAGTGTCAGTGCGGAGGCAGTGTTACTTTTTCGGAATCATGCGTACGTGGCCTTGGATTCAAGCTCGTTGTGTCGTGTCAAAAGTGCGGAAGTACTTCAATTGACAGCAGTCCATTAATTAATGGTCATGCTTACGATATTAATAGACGTTCTACTTTTGCTATGAGACTACTTGGTATCGGAAGACAAGGAATGACTAAATTCTGTGCGTTTATGTGTTTCCCGAAACCAGTGTTTAAAAAATCGTACGATGCAATTGTAAAGAGCATTGTAACTGCTACGGACGCTGTCAAATCTAAATGTCTACAAAAAGCTGCTGAGGAGGAAAAACAGATTTGTATAGAAAAAGGACAGCTTGAGGGTTTGACAGTGTCAGGGGACGGCTCCTGGAGAAAACGTGGCTTCAGTTCACTGTACGGATTCGCAAGTTTAATCGGATGGTACTCCGGAAAAGTAATTGATATTTGCGTGAAGTCAAAATATTGCAAGGAGTGTGAGCACTGGGAAAAAAAGAAAGACACTACCGTGTATGAAGAATGGCACGCTTTACACGAAGAGTACTGTAATGCAAATCACAATGGGAGTGCAGGAAAAATGGAGCCCGACGCTATGGTGGAAATGTTCTCTCGTTCCGAGTCTTTGTACAATGTTCGGTATGCGTACTACATCGGAGATGGCGACAGCAAAACGCATAAGAGTATTCAAGATGCTAAGCCGTATGGTGATTTTCCCGTCATAAAAAAAGAATGTATAGGTCATGTACAAAAAAGGCTTGGAACAAGACTACGCAATTTGAAAAAAGAAGTGAAAAATCTTGGAGGACGAGGAAAATTAACTGGAAAATTGATAGACGAATTGAGTGTGTACTACGGACTGGCTATACGTCGAAATACTGATTCAGTAGAGAATATGCGCAAGGAAATATACGCTACATTGTATCACAAAATTTCAACTGACGAAAAACCTCAGCACGATAGATGCCCCGCAGGAGCCGATTCTTGGTGCTCTTGGCAAAGAGCGAAAGCCTCGCAAACTCTCGAGATGTACAATCACAAGCCAGCTATGCCCCTCTTGGTTTTCAATGCTGTACAAAAAATCTACGAAGATTTAACAAGAGAAGAACTCCTCTCCCGTTGCCTAGGAGGATTTACGCAAAATGCAAACGAAAGTTTGAACTCTGTCGTTTGGTCGATTGCGCCGAAAGTGATATCTAGCGGTAAAGCAGTAGTTGATATTGCAACCAACGTAGCCGTCATAACATATAATGGCGGCTTTTCATCACTGTTAGATGTAGTATCAACCCTCGATTTGAAGATTAGTCCCGAGCTGCATAATTATGCAATGAAAATCGACCAACATCGTGTTCGAGCCGCCAACCGCTCATCGTCGATCCACCGAAAAAGCGCTCGGAAGGATCTTACGGCACTCAGGAAGGAGACTGACGAGCTAAATTCGAATGTAGAAGGGCAGCTATATGGAGCTGGGATAGCAGAGTAAAGGTAAAAAAATCAGCAAGCCCATATTTAAAAAATTTCATATCACAAATACGTTTTCAAACTTTAAACGCGTTTTTCTCGAAACTATGTTTTTCAAATCGGTGTACACCGTATCTCGCTCAATTTTTGTCTGATTGACTTGAAATTTTAACTGCAACTTCTTAGATAGATTTTCCGTGGAAGTACACACGGCTTTTATGATTGATAAATTATTACGTTTGCAGTTAACAATTTAAGGTCGATTTTTCGCCAAGAAATGAAAAACAAAATTTAAACTCATACAACTTTGTGAATTTTCAAACAAAATTTAAAATCCTCGGTACTTCCATGGAAAAACTATTGTAAATTAAGAAAAAAATTGTTTTTTTGTTCCAGATGGCACACCAGGACTGCTACGGTGTACACCGTTTTTCTCGTACAAAAATTTTGTTTTGTGTTTCTCATACTGCCACGACGCCATTTTGTTATATATATATAAATAAAAAATATTTTTGAGAACTTTAATATATGTGTAATAATGTCCTAAATTTTTGTTTTGACCCATCACCTAGAACCCGAGAAAAAAATTCACAAAGAAAGCTTATTTTTTCGACGCGCCTGGGTAGTGTAACCCCTTAAATCATTAGGGTGCAATATGAGTATAAAAGTACACTATCTAGACAGCCACTTGGACCGGTTTCCAGAAAATTTAGGAGACATGAGTGAGGAACAAGGTGAAAGATTTCACCAAGATATTAAAATTATGGAGGACCGCTACCAAGGAAGATGGGACATCCACATGATGGCAGATTACTGCTGGAGTTTAAAGAGGGACTGTTTGAAAAAACATTCAAGAATGTCGCGGAAAAGAAGTTTTAGAAGTGTCGAGTGACTATATTTGATTTCTTTAATGTTTTTTTTTGTTTGTAAGTTTGACTTAAGATTGTATTTGGTATAAATAAAATAAAAAATTCGAATCTACTTTTGTTTATTACACTTGAGATTTGAGTTAAAATCATAGAACTCATATTTCTCTAAAATTGTATATCTTAAAAACTGGAGCTGATAGGGAAAAATGAATACGATATTTGAATTCAGGACATCAAACTGATATAGAATCAGTTCAAAAACCCTCGGCACCAAAACAGCTGTTCCCCAGTGTAATGATTCGGTATTTTTCTGATACGATCATACCACGGGTACACGCATTGACTGCTATCAGAATCACATCAACACCTTTGAGCAAAAGATATTCATATCATTACACTTTCATTAATGCATTCATTATAATACATACATTAATACATTCATTAATATATTCATTAATGCATTCATTAATACATTAATTGAATGCTATCTATACGCCATTTCTATTCCTATTCACGATATGGGATTAATTGCATCCAGCGAATGGGAATACAAATGGGATACAAATATCATTCAACAAATGGGAAAAAAATGAATGGTTATAATTGAATGGGAATTAATTCCATCTCACGAATGGTGATGTCAACGGTATGAAAATACCATTAAACGAATGGGAAAATAAATGGGATATCGAATGGTAGTATAAGTGGGAAAGATACCATTGGCAAAACCCCATTGATTTACCTTTGACAGACTGTCAGTGGTATCAAATGGGATTTTTAAATGGTAATTAATGGGAGACTTAGCCAAGGGTATACAAGTTACTCGGTCTTTTAAAGTACGTTCTTAAGAAAAGAGCTGATAAAATACAATTTTTCTCGCTGGGGTGTAAATCAACCCCAGTGTGTTAAGTACGTGATTCTATAGAAGTGTGGCAAGTAAGGGTTAAAAAACAAAGACTTAACAGTTTCTTTCCAATCTATTGTGTCCAACAGGGGAAATAACAGCTACTTTTAATAGCCAAGGGCATTCGAAGAGATCGGCAAAGAAGCTCAAAAAGTGCTCGGAGAACATAAAGTAAAGGTACCCTTGGCAAAGTTTTCCATTGAGTGTTTAATGGTAATGAATGGGACCTAAAGGTAATCAATGGGATCGCAATGGAAATTCAGAGGGAAAAATGAACTGGCACTTTCTACCATTCAATATAAATGGGAATCCACTGGCAAATCAGTGGGAAATATTGAATGGTATGTATTCCCATTCGTTACCAATGGAGGACCAATGGCAAGTTACTGGGAACATTCAAGTGGTATTTTGTTCCAATGGTAACTAATGGGAGTCCAATGGCAAATAACGGAGTTCCATGCGGAAGCCGGTTACGACTAGACGCGTCGCGGATCGATCGCAGGAAACAGTGCCGATACAGCGATATTACAGGATAATCGCAGCGATTTTTCGGATCAGGGGAGAGCAGAGCGTGCCGCCAGCAAGAACACGCAGGAGGAAGAGAGGGGACTGCTCTAGATTTCAAAGGAGGGTTTCAAAAAAGTTAAAAGAAAAGGTGAGGTTAGGGGAATATGGGCAGAGGAAGAGGAGGTGGGGCACGCGGGGAGGATGATTCGGGCGCCGTCGGATCAGGAAAGTCGGAAAAAGCCGAGTAGAGGGGACAGCGGGAAGACCGACCGAGGCGCCAGAAGGAAAGCGGAGGAAAGGCAGACCAAGAAGCGCGAACAGAGATGACGCGGCTGCGGCGACGGGCGGTCTTGGACAAATAGCTAAGTAAAGTATCACTCAACAAATGGGAAATGGATGATTATAATTGAATGGGAATTAATTCCATTTCACGAATGGTAATGTCAACGGTATGAAAACACCATTAAACACGAATGGGAAAATAAATGGGACGTCGAATGGTAGTATAAGTGGGAAAGATACCATTGGCAAAACCCCATTGATTTACCTTTGACAGACTGTCAGTGGTATCCAATGGGATTTTTTAAATGGTATTTAATGGGAGACTTAGCCAAGGGTAAATATGAAATAATTATTGCTATATTAGACAAATTGTCACCTGAATAATAATATCGTCCCCTTAGAGCAGAAGTATACCGCATGTCCTATGGCCAACCGCACAGGTGAGCTGCGACCTGAATTCTTGACTTCGGCAGTATTTATGGTACAGTTAGAGTGGGCTTCAGACGAGTGCGCTGCATAAGAACGAAAAGTGTCGACTGCTCTTCTAATAGCTGTCAATTCGGGAGATCGAAGCGTTTCGTGTAACCTCAAAATCGTAAAGTTTTGAATTAGTAGTGAATAATTTGTAGAAGTGATGAGAAATAATCATAAATAATCTTCCGAATTGACACCTTAGGTATCGCTCACGCCACTTCGTAAAACTACTTCCTAGACACGCGCGGTGCTAGCGCGGAAATAATTTCTGAAACAAATAGGCATGAGGCGTGTAATTCGGTTGGACATCGAAAAAACCCGAATGATTGTTAACTCTCACTTCTGAACATTATTTACCATTTATTCAAAAATTCACGATTTCGAGCTTAGACTTCGATCTCCCGAATTGATAGCCATCGGGAGATCAGACGTTTCACACTTTTCGTAAGAACGCAGCGTAAGAGCGAAAAGCGTCGTCTGATTTCCCGATGGCTGTCACAATTCGGAAGATTATTTATGATTATTTCTCATCACTTTTCTACAAATTATTCACTACTAATTCAAAACTTTACGATTTTAAGGTTACACGAAACGCTTCGATCTCCCGAATTGACAGCTATTAGAAGAGCAGTCGACACTTCTCGTTCTTATGCAGCGCACTCGTCTGAGAAGCCCACTCTAACTGTACCATAAATACTGCCGAAGTCAAGAATTCAGGTCGCAGCTCACCTGCGCGGTTGGCCATAGGACATGCGGTATAGCAGTCTTTAAATTATTTCTCTCAATCTAATAAAATTGTTTTCGGCGTTAAAGCTGTTAGGTAAATGACCCAATTCCTAACCATGTTCCAATTCCTAACCAAATCCTACCCGCGTAGAGTTATTTCGGTACGCGTAACAGATCAGGCGTATTTTCGATTTTTCAACTTCTAGAAAATATTAAATTTTATTCAAGGCTCACTAGTCCAGCAGAAGTGATTGCTCAGTAAGAATTCAATGTTTATTGGATTACGTTAAATATTAACCAATGAGGATCGAATACTGATTGAGTGATTTTCATCTGATTAATCGGTGTATCCTGACTATAACCTGGAAAGAAAATTCCTTTGAGCTATTTGTGAAATACCTAGAATGGAAGGAAGACTGCGGTGATGTGACGCGGGAAGTCGGTCCCTGGTTCATATTACGAGTATTTTCCAGAGTCAGCTTCCCGTATTAACTTGTACCAGTCTACCCTTGCTACACTGAAAGAAGTAAATGTGGTTTTGACAACCGTTTTGGACTCAACTGCTAAAGTTCAGTAATTAGCACCAGTTTGTATAGTTATCGTAACTATTTTTAGTTACCGGAACAAAATAATTGTTGTGATAATTATATAAAACTGGTGCTGATTACAAAATTGGAGCAGTTGAGTCCAAAATAGTTGTCACATCTACAATGCTTTTTTTTTCTCAGTGTACCTATGGCTATACTTTTTTTCTTATATTAAGTAGCAGGGAAGACCGGATCAATTGGTCGAAGGAGGATGGCCCCTTGTTTCCATTACTTTTCACAACGAGGGACCAACTGTTTATGTCAACTTTCCCTAGACTTCCATATAGTACTTAGAAAAAATGTTCGCTTTTAATAGCGCGTTTTATAGATGATTCCAAATATATACACCTGGAAACGTACGATTCAATCAAAAGCTGGTATAATTCACAATCGGAGTTCCAATGATTATCTATTTTTAGTAGGTACCTATATTAAAACAGAAAATAGTTTCGTATAAAATTGGCCGTTATTAATTATCTATAATTCAAATGTTCACATATTCCGTACTCAATAAAAATTACTTCGAAAGTGAAATTAATTTTTTCTGAAATTATTTCGAAAAATTGCAGAAAAAATTAGTTCAACTTTTTATTTAGCAGGGAATCTTCTAGTATTTCCTGTAGAATTTGAAATAAGTTTAAACATTATCTTCGTAAAAAAATACCTACGTTTAAAGTAATGTACCTACATAAAAAGATGGTTAACAAAATTTTACCACTTTTGGACGAGTCTTAAACTAATTGAAACTCCTCTGAAGATTTTTGAGAATCTTTTCAGAATTTATAACAAATTGCATTTCTCGATAGTCTTAAAAAACTAATGATTTATGAATGCCATGATGAACAAATATATTTAAAAACTAGAGACCTTTTAGGGTGAGCACAACACAGGAAAAAATCGCGAAACAAATCCGCGATGGTGGGAATCAGGCTTGTCGATCTGGCGTGGAACGTCCCATATATAACACAATAACATGTTCCCTGCGTCACGCTTCTCGAAAACCAAGAATCTCAAAAACGTTACGCCTATCGCGCTTGACCATTTTCGGCGTTTCTCTTCGAATCGATCCCCTCGAACAATATGCAAATCAACGTGGAACCATTTGGAAAAATAAACGGACGACCGAGGAAAGTCTCCGGGCGTTGTAACGTAAATTATTCCACGTACCTATACAACCGTCGTATTTCCATATGTTTGAACTCGCGCGGCATGTGTTAAACGTTGACATTTACGCCGAGTCCGTTACGGTCCGTCAAGTTCGATACCCGCGCAAGTATCTGCTTCAGTATGATCGTCCCGTCTTCGAATTTACCGAACCTAAATTCTTGGCTGTTGATATCGGCGGCACTTTGCACGATTTTTTTCAACCAAATGTCCCCTCCTTTTCCTTCTCCTTCGTCATCCTGATCTCGACCAAGCTGCCAAATGTTATCAAAGTAGATCGGGTACACGACAGCGGAAGCATCCAAGGGCACGGAGGCGCACAAGTGGGTCTCGACTTTTAAAATTCTCGAGCAGGCGTTCATTGAATCGAAGAGGATTGCGCAGAGCCGGGCCACGTGGACCTCCCGTTGTTCCCGCGCGGAACAGTCGGTGTAGTGCGCCAAATTGTCGACGAGAAGTATCGATGGTAACACCGCGAACGTGTGCAACTGCACGAGTTGCTCCACAAGGGCCTCATAATTCGGCAGATACCTAGAAAAGTGTTGATCCGAATCAGTCGATTACGTTCGTTTCCTCATCGGGAGATTTTATTCTGGATTTTCATTTAGCCTCCCTTCTTCTCCGGTAAAAATATTTTCGTGAGACACTAACGGAAAGTTAGAAAATGTCTAAAATAGCTTTAGATAATTCAAAGAATTAGGAACCTTTTCAGAGAAAATCGGAAAAGTGAAGGGAAGTTTAAGAATTTTTAGAAATAATGTTCTAGGATCTTTCTCTAAAAAATTCTCCCTTCTCTTTGATTATTTCTGAGTTTTTTAGTCTCTCTAAAGAATTTTAAGAATTTGTAGAAAATTTAATGCTCCAGAGTAGTGCAGAAAAATTTAAAGAAATTCAGAAATAATAGCAAATGGTAGGGTAAAGTGGGGTGATGTGAACCGTGGGGTAACGTGAACCACGCCGATTTTTCCTATTTAAAATTGACACCCGCGCGTAGACATAGTACTGCCATCAGTTGCATTTATGTTTAACTTTTTTGTGGTGAATAGTTCGAGTGTGCACAACTGTTCAAGTCTTTATACCAGACACGGCCGAAAAAATTTGTCACGAAAGTTTTGACAAGTGCTCAAAGAAGACGTGTTCTTGAGTTAATTCTCGTCGCTTTTTCAAGGTAACTATATGTATAATGTTGGTTTCATTGATGGGTTTTATAATCCGAAGAGATTTACTGATTTGCTTACATTGTGTTAATGTGGCGTCCTTCGCAATAAAAAAAGCGTCAGTGGGGGGATGTGAACCATTCTTGGTGGGGTGATGTGAACTACTCTGCTGACGCTATTTTATCGTTTATTATTTGTTTATATGCACATATTTATTGTTTTTAATGAACGTTTTTAACTTTTTTAACCAACATGCCACGAACATATAAGAATGCATTGCATCGCAAGAATGAATGCTATATGAAAATAGAAATGATTTTATCGACATATTACCATTTGTTACTGTATAAAAATCTTAATCGAACATTACCAACGATTTTTATTGATATATATACGTTTTACAACGGAATTTCAGTGGTGGTTCACATCACCCCACCATTTTTTGAAATTGAGAAAAAACGTCTATAGCGAGAAATGGAAATTTTTTAACAAAAAATGGATACTTTTAAGTCAAACTGTACCAAAACATACTATGCCACTCTCTCTAAAGGATATTGACAGCAGATTTGCAAAAAAAGAAATTTTTGTCAGTTATAGTGGACTTCTTAAAAATATGGTTCACATCACCCCACTTTACCCTACTTCTCTAAGAATTTTTAGAAACGGAAGAAACTAATAAACCTGCAATTCATACATTTCGAAAATAGTTTTAAGAATTTCATTTTCTCAAAGAAATATATTTTCAATAGAATTCATTGAGACTAACGAAAAAAGGTATAAAGTTAAATGCTCATCCGTTGAAAAGTTTATGAGATATTGACACTCTCTCTCGAAGTACGAGATTAATATAGGCTGTGTGCGACTATGTCTATTATACGATAAACTTTGTCCAAACATTACTCGGTGAGTTATTCACATTTGCAAGTTAATGTAATTTCAGATTGCGTCAGGAACAACTAAGGGAACCGAGGTACGAACTTATTTAGATAATTTATGGGGAATGATTTACGACAATAAATTCATATACACGGGAAAAAATGGATTTGAAATGAAGAGCACTGATTGTGAGTACCTAGATTCTGGCATTATGTGATCGATTGTGTGGTACTGGAGTGCCAACTCGAATATTTGCAAAATATTGCCATACAAAATATCATTTTATTTCCCTCGTATGATAAAAATTGGTACAACGTGGTATATTTTTGAATAATTTGGCATTTTTTGCAATATAGCTAACGTTCATATAGAGGAAAGTGTCATACCGTTTTTCTTATTTTTCAATTCCTATTTCTTTTATTTCTCCATATGTTCGTTGCCTGTAATGTAAAAAATACCAAATTATTTTAAAATACGCGATATTGTACTAATTTTCGTCATACGAGGGGAATGAAAAACTATTTTGTATGGCAATATTTTGCAAAAATTCGAGTTGTCACTCCAGTACTACACAGTCGATCACATAACGTTAGAATCTGGATAGTCAGTGCCAGAATGTGGGCACTCAGTGCTCTTCATTCCAAATCCATTTTCCCCGTGTACCTAATCTTAATCAATCACACTGTTTACTTCCGTTACTTGCGATTTCTTAGAAAATATGTCCCAAATTGAAGTTGTGTTTCATCCTGAGGAGAACAGGTAATACCCGTAACGGATTTTCGATGCCAAGATATTTAGGAGGTATGAAAGTAATCTTAATTTTTTTTACAATAGAAGTTGATCAGGGTGTCTAGCAGAGAATCAGAATGTGAAATTCCCTGACTTTTCCAGGATTTCCAGGCCTAATTCATGTATTTCTCCCTGACTAATCTAAAGTTATTATTTTATGTTACCAAAGCAATCATTGAGTGCGAATTCTAAACTCATTGATTGATTCATTATGATAAATTGAAAATAGTTTAAAGTGTAAAGTAAGACGGATTTAGGAATGTGTGTTGCTCTCTTAACGCCCCACCCGACAGGTCGATCAGATATTGGGTAAAAGTTAATTGATCGAAGCAATTTTACGTATTGCTGACCAGGGCCTAATAAGAACCTACACTTTCCGAACGTTCGGAACTATAGTAATGCAGCAGACTCACAATTTTCAACACGATTTCCGTACAAACCATTCTAAAGACTTCGGGTAAAAAATTCAGAAAAATGTCCAGGGTCCGCTGACAATTCCAGGTTTTCCAGATTTCTCTGACGGCTAGACACCTTGTTGACACTTTTGTCCTTACCGAAGTTATAGAGCTCATTAGGGTTGATAAGGAAGATATACATGAATTGAAACGCCCGACCGTTCAACAGCAAGTATGCGGAATGTTGTTTCTCGAAGTTTTGAGATACACAGCAAGTCGCTGTGAATTTACACAGGCAAAGAGTATTTAACGTAGGAATTAGTAAATTTAAGAAACTAAATATTTCCAGCATAGGAAAGATTTTGGTAAACCTGTTCAATTGGCAAACTGGTTGAAATTGTGGGCTGAATCTAAATCGTGACGCGCAAGGCTCCCTTTTCGCGCGGCAACGATTCAATCCGCGGCAGCCGACATGCCGACAGCTGGAGAGTAGAGGTGTCATACAACGATGATACAGGCGTCTTATCGAACACTAATATACCTTGGAGGGTCCACTTACTGAACAGTCAGGAGTTACTGAACACTTACCGAAGCTCTTACCGAAGTTAAGTCAGAAATTTCATTGGGAAGTGTTTAAAAAAATGTAACATTCCCAAATCCACCTTATCATGCAAGAAAAGAGAAATTCTACAACCAACAATTAAACGAAGAGGAACAGAATGCATTATAGGAGATGAAGACGAAATGCATCTATTGAGGTAGATTTTTTGTATGAGTGAGCGAGGATTCTAGATTTCAGAAGCACGTAAAATTGCAAGAGTAATCAAAAAAGAGCAAAGGGAAAAAGAGTTGCAGGAAAGACAGATCAAAAAAGAGCATCGAAAACTTGAAAAAGAATTGAAGGCAACGATAAAGCAAGAAAAAAAAGCAGTGGGAGAGAAGCAAGTCAAAAAAGCTCGACCTGCTGATGCCAAAAAAATTAAAAAAGAATTATTAGATCATGATTTGTCTGTGATGAGTGAAGGGGAAATGAGACTGGAGCAATGACTGCAAGTAAAGAAAAAGTACCACTGACACACACACACACACCAAAAAAAAAGCGTAAACTAGAAGAGTGATTAAGCCATTAATTATTTATATTCATGTTACTCCATTAAAAAGGTTATATTTTGGAATTAAGTAAATGTTTTTTTACTAATTTCCCTTCTTAATTGCATAAAATACAAATTGTTCCTACAGAGAGATTCAACTGTTCAGAAACTACCACACCTGGTGTTCAGTTTCTACTACAATACATTTTGAGGTGTTCAGAAAGTACGAATATATTTTTTTAAATTCATTAATTATATTTTTCTTATTAAAGTTCAATATCAATTATTTCATATAACAGGGGGAACATTACATTAACTGATGTATCAATCAGGATTGAAATTCAACAGAAAAATTTATTATGACAGTACTTTAAAAATTACTTTAATTATTAGGCCCCAGTAAGTGGGCCTTCCACGGTATTGCAATATGAATCCATTATTGCTAAACCATTTATGGCTATACCTACTCTATTACCAGAACAAGAAACTGTCGTTGATCAAACAATAAAAATATTGCAGAAATATTTATTGCACTAGCAGCAATTGTGATTGTCATCATAGCACTGATATATTGCTATATTAACAAATATATTATTGCTAAAACATTACTGCTATATAGTTCAATTTCCTAACAAGAATTTATCGTTAGCCAGACAATAAAATATTGCAAACAATTATTGCACTTGCAGCAATAATGATTGTTATCGAATCATTAACAATACTATAATATTGCTGTATGAAAAAATATGTTACTGCTACGAAACGTTATAGCTATTCTGCAATACCTGAACAAAAAAATTATCGTCGATCTATCAATAAAATATTGCTGAAATATTATAGCAATATAATTGCTTTAAAAACTATTGTACAATATACATTTGAATAAGAAGTATTGTAGAAATAACAATAATGTCTCGCAAACGGTTGAGCAGATAGGTGTTACACTTTATACAATGTTTATGAGTTCTGTCAAAATCTATAACTTTAATAAGAATAAAAATAGCGCGTTCTAATTTAAAAAATCAGTGATTTTCATATCTCGTAACTAACTCGTCTCGACAAATATCGCTGAAAGTATTAACGATATTTTTTTTGTAGTTTAATGTTTATAATTACGTATTGCTCAGAGACCTAGTAATAAATTAATCGTTGCTATACTTTCCCATGCTATATTGCTTCAACGTATTGCAATAATCGAGAGCAAGGAAGTCAAACCTCATTGCTCTAGCGTTTTACAATAAAATATTGCTTCAATATGTTAAAATACCTCGTTACTCCAGTGCTCAATAATCATATATTGCTTCGATATCTTAGAACAATATATTGCTGCAATACTTAGCAATAGTGCGTTGCTTTTACATTTAGCAATATTATAAATTTTAGTATAGCAATAAATGCCATTGTTTGAAGAGAAGCAATATGTTATGTTCGTCTAGCAATATTCTTGCTAATTTTTTTCCGTGGACAATTTTTTGAATTTGCTGACATTTTCCTGATTCATATCATTCTCTGAAAATTGCAGGTTTTCCAATATTTCCTGATCGCTAGACACCGTGGGTATAAATTTGATTACTTATGTCTGATGACGGATTTCCTGTACAAAGTGAAGCTGTTGAGGAGAGAAAGGAGATCGGCGGAGGAAATTTCAACTGAACTATTTCGTTACAAAATACAAGAGTAAATGACTACGCTGCACGTGTGATTAACGATAAGTTCCAATATAGAGTAAAATAAAGTGAGTTGGTGCAGGAAATTGACTTTCATTCCCACTACCTTCTGTGGTAACGAGGGGTCAACTTCCTCGGCCAACTCGTTTCATTTCATCCTAAATACAAAGAGCGTCATCTGAAATCGTACTCCTGGTAGCAAGAATATCTGAAATACGTCTCGAAGAGAATTTACAGATATCCAACGTCTAAAAGACATCTACAAGATATCTAGAAGGCGTCGTATAGACACTCGTATTTTTATAACAAGGAGATACCTATGGGATGTTGCACGCCGTGTAACTCATTGTACGTCTACTACAATAACAAAACTTTTTTTTCGAAAAGATTTTTTTGTACAACGATAAATGAAGAAAATAAAGGTGCAAATAAATGCATAGGGGTTCAAGCTTTGAAAAAAATTTTCGTCCAAAGATTTAAAACGCACGTTAGAACCGTAAACTTTGAACGGATGCTTATTTTTCTCTCATTTCTTCATATTATTGTTACAGAGAACGAAGCCATATCGAATGCCGAGAAGTTTAAATTTCCGCCCGGACTTTTTCTCCGTATCGCGACTATCAATTGCTCGGACTTTATACAATTTACACACCCACCCCCATCGTTTATACGTTTAAAATTATACCAATCGTTCGTCGTTATTTCGCTGAAATACGAAGTACGTGCCGTGTGCTTCTCGCGTGTGTGGTACCGGAACGTTCGACTCGCCGAAAGGCGCTGTGCAGCTGGGCGTTCCGAATAATTCATCACGTTAGATATTACGCGAATATCGTTTTGATACTGGCGCACAAGTTTGGAAAGTACATACACTAGGATATAGCAAGGATACTGCCCATAGGACATCAGGGCTGGATAAGTTCGAGAAAGACAAAACATGTGCGACACAAAGATGATCTTATATATTCTCCACCTCTTGTGGATAATATCCTCGCTATGTGTGTGTGTGTGGCCCTGTTTGGGCATTTCACATCTCTTCAGCCACTAAAGAAATGAATATATCCTACAAATGTGTCCGAAAATCAAGTTATACAAATACAACAATTTTGCCAAATTAAGGATACATGGGACATACAATATGTTGCAAAAGTAACTGAATTTCAAATTTTTCGAAGTAAAAACATATTTTCGATGACATACTGCTGCAAATTAACTACCAACTATTTGCGATATTGCCGCACTTTCACAGCCCAATCGCTCAGAATCCGGGTAGCACGTATATACATACTTTATTCGTATTACATATCAGAGTGTCCAATTGATCCATAAGACAACGTATTAAATTGCTACAATTTCAAATTGTTAGAACTTCTAAATGAGTTCATGAATTAATGTCAAATTTTGCATACCGTTTCAGAATGTAACTGTTAATAAGTAACCAATTTTCATGACATGCATCATTTTAACGAATCTCCCAAACGTCTTTAAAGATCAATCCTCCCATAAATTATGAAGTAATCATATCTTTTCATTTTTATTTTTGGAACTGAGGGCCAAGTCCTATCAAAGATAACATTCTTTCCTTATATTCGACAAATAAAATGAAAATTGGGTTCAAAGTTACATCATGGGACTCTATAGTTTAAGGAATATAGTGAATTTTCGATTTTCTCTTTTATAAAAAACGTTATATATATCTTCAAAACGACTAGGAGTTCCATGTAACTTTGTAGACAATTTTCTTCTTAATTGTCGATTATGAAAAAAAAAGGGTATCATCGATAGAGATTGGCTTTCAATTCCAAAAATAAAAATAAAAAGATACGATTACTCCGTGATTCATCGGAAGGTTGGTATGCGATTTGATAGAATTATTGTACTCGTATAAATTGATTATCAGATAATTTTTGGGATACACTTATTTTTTGGGTGTCTGAAGTGGTCTGGAACGTCCCATCTGTAAATCGATTTCACTTACATAAACCTTATTAGTCGGAACGCTGCAGCTTGCGGATTAGTTCTATCGTGATACGTTGATGGGAGAGACGTCAGTGGCATTGGAGTAATATAAATAACGCGACGTCCTTCTTCCGCCCAGTGAATTGCAGCCTATGACAAAGAAATATGGAATATATGAAGGTAGGTACGCGTAGTACTTCCTCGACTGTAAATTAATCCCTGACGAGTTGATAGGAGAGACCGGGACAAATTGGCTCCTCTTTGCCATGGAAAATAATAGAATAGGCCAACTTTCCGTGTCGACTTGTCGAAACTTAACAATAATTTATCATTAATTTAATGTAATTTAATAACTGAAAGAGTGTGTAGAATAATGATTCACGCAATTTATTTTCTATGAATCTGTAGAATTCCCCACGTAGCTTGAAAATGATAACTTCCATTTTAGTAGCTACACACCACACACCACATAGATATTCATATATCAATAAGCGACGCGTAGCGACATGACGCGCATGTACAAGACGTTCATTCACCGTTCCGTGAGTGGTGCGGGGAACATGAAGTTAAATGGAGTTAATACAAGTTAGAAGGAATTGAAAAATGCAAACTGGACAGGGTTTAGAAACGTAAACTATACTGGGTTTAAAAATACAAACTGAACGGGGATTGAAAAATGCAAGCTCTCTCTCTTGCCAGGATTTAACCTTTTAAGGGGGTATTCTTGTGTAACATCGGTCTTTCCAACCATTTCTTCGAGAATTTATTGTGATGAACCTTAATAAGATAACATCTTGACATTTTTACTACCTATATATTTATTGACAATGTAACGATCATTTCAAATTTTTTGGCGTTGAAATATCGAGTTGAATAAACTTTACAGTAATGTAACTACACACAAGTAAAAAAGAAGTTTATTGATGGTTGCCATAATTCCGATTGTTCTCCTTATCTAAAACTGAAAAATAATAAATCATTCTAATCTGTAGACCTTTGGCTACAGCCGGAACTAGAATGAAGTCAAAATATAAAAAATTGCACTTCTTCTAGTGGAGTTGTGAATATTGAATTCCGATTTTTGTCATTTTTTTCGAATATTTGAGTTAAAAACAAAACAACTATGACAGATATAACAATGATTCTAGTTCGGGCTACATCTGTGGATGTACCAAAGATATCATACAAATTTGAGCGTAATCGGTTCAATAATTTTTTAGATATCGTGGCACCCAATTTAACAAATGTAGTTTTGAGAAGAACGTGTTTGAAAGTTAGACTATACGTAACACAAGTGGCGCATCTGCCACTATAAACATCTGTAACTTTTTAACGACTTTGAATTTTGAAAAATCCTCTAACATGTCTCTTAGAGATGTTATAGAAGCGATTAAGCGAGACAAATTTTTTTCGATTTTTTTGACTGATTACACAAGAATACCCCCTTAATTCCGGCGGTGGTCGATATATCGACCAGCCATGGGACGATTAATATTTAATGTTTTTTCAGGAATAATTCATGCGTTCAAACGGGAAAAATAGTGCAAGAATTCCTAGAACCATCCTTTACCTTGAATGACCTTGAATCCAAGATGGCGAATTATGAATTCCAAATATTTATCAAAATGTTGATAATGGCCCAAAACTTGTTACTCTGGGGTTTTCAGGGTCAATCATTACGATTCTGATGTCCAAATCGGTCTATTCTCAAATCCAAGATGGCGAATCCAATGATGCGAATGATGAATTCTATAAATTTTGGACAATAATCTTCAAATTTTGATAAACTTCTGGAATGCATCAACCGCCACATTTTATCCACCATCTTGGATTTGAGAATAGATCGATTTGGATATCAGCATCGTAATGAGCGACCCAAAAACCCCCGAGTAACAAGTTTCGGGCCATAATCTTCAAATTCTAAAGATTTCTGGAATTCATTATCCGCCATATTGCATTCGCCATCTTGGATTTGAGGAGAGACCGATTTGGATATCAATATCGTAATGAGCGACCTAAAAAACCCCCGAGTAACAAGTGATGTACAATCCAAAGGCAAGTTTAATGCTTATTTCAATATGTAATATCATTATGACCGAGTAATATAGCATTTAAATATCTTAAATTTGTATAAAATAGCAGTTTTACGCGTTTGTATATATTTGGAGGTTAGAAATTGAGTGGCCGATTACTGGCATAACCAATTTTAAACTACGCTAGTGCTCGGCCACTATGGCCGACTACTAGTCGCGCTAGCTTCATATAGTTTGTTGTTCTTCCTTACTTAAATATACAAAATGTCAAAAAAGCGATGAACTTTTTTAAGCTTAAGAATGTACTCTTTATAATATCCAGAAGTCGGCCATCAATATTACAACCGAAATACAATTTTGAGGCTTGCTAAATTATGGCCGATTACCGGGAATCCCCTATTAGAATACTTAATTCCTATTAGTCGGCCAGGGTTGAATGTTGATAATTATTTTGGTAACAAAAAATTGTTACACTTTTTTATAAGATTTTGTTGATTTTCAGACGTTAGATAAAATTATTTCCTGTTTCAAGTATACATTTTGTCACTTGTTTGTTTTCTAAGCCTAACTATTATTACAAATATAATTGATTTTAGATTAATAATGTCAAAAAGGAAAACCATCAAGAAACAATTTCACAAGTATACAGAGGAGAGTCTGAAAATGGCTATTGCAGCTTATAGAGAGGGAACTTCCACATCATTACGTGAGGTTGCTCGAAAGTACGGCATTCCTAAAACTACACTCCAAGATCGTGTTTCTGGGAAAATTCCAGATAAACCACGGCAAATGGGACCTGAACCGTTTTTGTCATCAGTAGTTGAGAACAAAATTGTGGATTGGCTTATAAACTTAGTCAAATGTGGCTTTCCCTTAAAGAAACAAGAATTACTTATAACTGTGCAACGTATAGTGAAGACTCAACAACTCATATTTTCAAAACGTGATATTTTCAATGATCTCAAAAAATACAATTACTTGTTGCCTTCAAAACTCAATGAATTTTCAGAAAATGTAGTTACATATATGAATGGTTTTGTTGTGCGTAAAATATTAAAAAGAAATAAATGTGAACGGTGTAAAGCTGCGCTTGTACTTGATATTTTGCACAACGATATAAACGATATAATTCAATCGCCCATATATAAATATCTTAAACTCACTCTTCTGAAAACAAATGGTGGCTTGATTTTGCCCAGCCAATCCGTCGTTACAATTGCTTTAAAAGCTGAACAGTATTTTAGACGTGCAATTAATTGCAATGGGGGAGCGCAACCACGAGAAGAGCAATTCCAGAAACTCTTATGTGTGTGTTCTAGTGTATTCAAAGATCTTGTTAGTAATGCCACAAATATAACGCAAATTTTCCCCGATCTAAACGATCACCTTTATGATGACAGTTTTCACGATTTGCCCACTCACATTTTCACTCTTACAACAACAGTTATTGAACATAATATTGAATTACGTATCAAAGCACATGTTAAAAATTATTCGTTGCGTCTGATTGGCTTGAATGACAGAAATTATACACACCGTACGATAATATGGAAACACCAATAATTAAAATATTATTTTATGTTTATTTTATCTGGTTTTTCGAATTAACAAATGTATATTTATTAATGACTCGGTTTGTTATCTTTTGCTATTGTTTGTGGTGGAAAAATAAAAAACTCGTTTATACATGACTGTCACTTTTTGTCCTGTTATATTAATATGTTAAAAAAAAAATATATATCTCTAAATTTATCATATTTAAATAACTCATTTCACGGAGTTCCTTTTACAGTCAATGGTTTGTTGATATTTCTTTATAACAAAACTGATATAATTGATAATATTTCTAACATATTCTATTTTCCATAGGCAACAAAATATTCAAATATCACGGAATCCAAAATGTCGATTACATAGGCCCATCCTGCCCATAGGCCCATCCATAAGGCAAAAAGGAATACATGCGAGGTTCAATGATGCTTCCATCTGCAATCACTGTGTGGTCTACCAAATTTACGAATCTTAAGCCGGGTCTTCACTGCGCGAAACTGTTTCGCGAAAAAGAGAGAATGAGTGAGAAGAGGGAGCGCGAGAAAAAGAGGGGACATGACTCGCGCAACAGTTTCGCGTAGAATTTCGCGCAGTGAAGACCCGGCTTTATATACCAGAAAAATTGTAAATTGAACTTTAAGTAAGAGTGTTTAAATGGAATTTTTCAGTATGACTCCGACAATTGTATATTATATCAATACAAAAGTTTACATAACACGAAAATGATAAAATTATCAATGTAATTTTAAATAAATCTGAAATTTTATTATAATATATTATTAACAACACCTAAAAAATTGTTCTATATTGATAGCAATTACCTATTATAATTTTTCAATTTTGAAATCTATGAGATATTTTTACCATACCATTCCATACATACCATTTCCTAAAAAATTGCATTACCTGAAAATAAGCATGTTTTGCAGCGAAAATAAATTCATTTGCACCGGATAATTTAATTGTCAATGGTTGATATTTGATTCGGGGGTTGTTTAGAGTCTCCGAGGGATGATTGAACCCCTTGCGTGTCGCTTAAATTTTTTCAGTTCGCTTGCAAATTTTTTAGTCTAAAAAATGCTATTTTTTTACAATTATAATTCGTTTGACCTCTCTGATTTCAATATTACGGGCGGATCCAATCGTCATGAGGGTTCATTGGCATGTCCGAGTAATATAAAAAAAATTGGTAACCATCCAATTTATTTTTCTATTTTTTTGCCAGAAATATAATTAAAAAAAACGTCATCGTGAAATATTGATTTTTTGAGTGGGTGTCGGTGAGTGAACGTTCGCGCGAGCGCGGTCTAACTTTACTTAACATGGCCGCCCATCAATTTCGTACGCGCAGCTCTATGGTGAGAGCATAGGCATCGGCTATATATATATATATATATATATATATATATATCCAGTGTATAATATATAGGTTTGTTCCTGCAGAGAATCCCTGACAAATTCCCGACAGTCTGTGACTTGTATTTTGTGCGCATGTGTGAAATTAGACTAGTCAGTAACTGCGTCGGATTTCTGTTGGAACACCGTACGCACTGTACTCTTGTAAGAGAGCAAACCTAACCTTTTTAATTTTCTACTAAGGTTATTGTTATTATGTTTTATACACTGTATTAATTTACAGTGTCATCATCAGATGACGATTCAAAAACTGGTACATCAATCAACACCATTTCAAAATTAATAACAATTTACCACAACGATCAGGTTATGACTGTCATGAAAGAATAAAGACACAAACAAAAAAAGTTAGATATACTGAAAATAAACAACTTATTCCGCGCTCAAACTGCCAGATAAGAGCTATGCCTGTATTTATACCAAAGTTTATCCTATTCCAGCCTTATACCACGCTTGTAAAACGCTTGCGTGCTGTATACTGTGTTTGTAAAACCCGCCCTAATTCATACGAAACAGCTAGTACGCCTGCGTCGGACTAGGAGTTTCGGGAGAATCCGTAAACTTTTCTGACTGTCAGCAAACTCGGCTGACTCGTGCTGGAACAGCGGATTTGGAATCAGTAACTGTCTCGTATTTCTTGCTGGAACGCATAGAATCGTAATGTGCATGCTCCTGACAGTTACTGACTGTCTCTGACTCTTGCAGGAACAAACCTTAAGGTATGTATCGACTTTGTGAGGCATGCCCGCGAGGCCGACGCGCGAGGCAGCCTCGAGACATCTTTGCCTCGGAATATGTAGACAAACGAACCGCGGCAGCTTCATGAGGCAGGGCGATCCAACGCGAGGCGGTTGCCTTTGCGAACTGCTCACTCAGTCGTGTATTGGCAACGAGTCTCAGTCAACATGGTATCACGCGCAAGTGTTGCAGCTACTGCAGTGATTATTATAATTATTAGTCGTATTTTGAAGAAACAGAAACAACGAATATGACGAAAGCTTCGTTGGTGGATTAAAGAACTATACAAAAATCGCATGCAATACGGAAACAGATTGATGGATGATATGCGATACGAATGTGGAGACGAGACGATCCACAATTTCTCTCGCATGAGTTAACATGATTTTGAGTATACAGAGTGCCCCATCTAAGATTCATCTATCCGTAGTTCCGTTATTATAAATTACATGAAAAAAATAAAAGTTGTACAGATTTTGAAGGAGCATCTTCTGAAAACATTGTACATTATATAGGGTGTTCAGTTTCGCCTGTGAGCACAAAAACTTCGTTTTTTCTTATAGAACACCCTATACGTTACTACATTTTTGGATGCTACGTTGAATTTAAAGGAGACTTTGATAATACAACTAAGGTTCCTAAATGAATATATTAGGGTAAAAGTGGGATAGATGCCGCAGTTTCTGTTTAATTTTGAACGCGATTATCTCGAAACGCAGTGAAGATATATGAAAAATGTAAAGAACCTTTTTTATAGTAAAAATACGGAAAAACATTTATTGTTTAAACTTTTTTTCAATATCAGCAATTGATAGAGGAAAGTACCCTAATATGAGACCCCTTTTTATTTTTTTTATATATATCGAAGAGTTTTAAGCTGTAGAGGAAATAAATCAGTAAGCGTATTCTTCAATATGTTTATTATCCATTCTAAGCAGTGACAGATCGTAAAATTGATTTTTTTAAAAGAATTATATCATTCAAAAAGATTCATATTTACGGTTTCTGAAATTGGGCGCCTAATATGAGACACTTAGATCTCATATTACTTTTCCTAAAAAAAAATAAGACTGTGAATGAGAGATGTGGCTTATTTAAATACAACTTAAACAAGTTAACACGGTAACAATTTTAATATTATCTATATTACATTAGGTTCTCATCATCCACCTAAACAATTTTACAGATTTAAGCAATCAATCAAAATGAAGTCTTTTCTTTCCTCTTCCATTACATTGAGGACAAATAAAATCATTTGCATTAATATCACCACATTCTTCATGGCACCAACGGAAGCACATGACACATTTAGCCCATTTTTCCCCTTGAACATCTTCTGACCTCTGTGTATCTCATATTAGGAACCTTACACTAACCTAAAAATAATGCCTATTGCTTAATGAAAAAAACGAACAGCAAAAACTACTTTCATAGGAACTGTGATTAAGCGATATTTCTGTTACACACACTGAATACAAAAAATAATGTATAGCATTTACATTTTCCGGTATAATGTTGATTAAGTACAGTACTCTAAAAATTTTATAAACGTCCACAACCTCAAAATAAGCAAAATGTCCATTTTCTTTGTAGATATGGTAGAGAACTGTAAGACGTACCGTAGAGCGGGGCGAGTTCGTCACTTTTAAGAACTCATTTTAACGCTCTGTTCACTCTGGTCGTTTCTAGGTATTTGTTCTGGGTGAAAAACTTCGGTCTAGCACTAAAGTTTTTGAAGAACTAAAAATAATTTTACTCGGCCATCTTGTTTTTGGTTGAGAGCGAGAAAACCGACCTGTCGAACTTACCCGCCAGGTGGGGCGAGTTCATCACCTATCCATTTTTGCCTTTTAAATTACGATTTCTTCGGTTATTTTTGACAAAAATTGTACCAGACGTTACTTTTAGCCTTTCTTGACGTTTCAGTCAGAAAAATTTAGAATTTTTGTGGTAAACAATTTTTTTTTAGAAAATTAAACTAAATTAATATGAAATGAAATGTTTGACTCTTACCGAATTTGAAGAATAAACTTAGGGAATATAAATTAAACAATTTTAAAAAATAAAAACTGTTTTATTGCACATCAGCACTTCATTTTTGTTTTAAAACACATTTGGCACACTTAATTTTGTTGTGGTAGTACAGTAGGTAAACAAAATAATAATTAAATAATTATCTTTAAATAAATTTCAATAAATGCAAAAATTCCACAGAAAGCAAAACCAAAACAATATGTAAACATAACCTCCAACCCGGATTTCGATCATATTTTGACGTTGCAAAGCCTCATAAAGACACTAAAATATGATATATTACGTCTAAAGTAAGTAAATTTAATCATAAATCATTATAAATAAAAAAATTTATAAATAATCTTTTAATAAATAAGTAAGTAAAACTACAATCCTTACCTTCAAGGAGCAGTTAACGCGCACTCCGCCAATATTACAGTACCTGCCGAACTCGCCCCACCATAAACCTAAAATCACCGACTTTTGTTCTCAGCGGTGTCACTCAGCGCCTGTTCGTAATAAAAATAAGATTTTTTGGTGTCATTGTCGACTGCAAGGTTCTACCAGTGAGCAGAGATAAAAAAATTGGATAGGCCTAAATGTACATGGAACACCTTTAACCATTAATCTTTGACAAAAAGTACCGCGACTGCTCGGTACGTCCACTGCAAACACTTTTTCGGAAAGTGTCGAACTCGCCCCGCTCTACGGTATATCATATAAATTCATTAGGAACGAATTTATGATGGGCAACACTAGATGGGGCTATTATTTTAATGGCAAGTAACATGTCTCATATTAGGCACCCGTCTCATATTGGGCGCCTTTCCTCTAAATTTTTAAATAAATTTTTAAAATTTAAACAATTTGTCAATACAGCAAAAACTGTATCACTGGAAAGCAAATGAAATTCTGAATTCAATGGTGTAATAAAATATGGGTGGTTCTATTTGAAAGAAATGAGTTTTGCGAGTTCGAAAATATTGAACTTAAGCACCGTCGCTCACCATCGGCAATTATAATAACTGTGTGGTAAAATAATGAAAAACAAACTTCATTCTATGTATGCTAAACAATCTACGAAAACCGCAGGTCCATAGCTCTTATCGTTTGACAGGTATCTGATGTTAACGAGGGCGTTAAGCGACGATTTTTCAAAAACTATCAAAAATCTCAGAAACTATTCACTTAAGGAGGAACGTCACAAAAATGAAAAAAAGATAAATCACTGTTTTTTTTTAAGTAAATGTTGGATATGTATTATAAGACGTGCTTAAATTTGAGATAATTTAGTCCAGCCGTTTCTTTGTAATTAATTTTTGAAAATGAAAGTTATAACAGGCTCTTATGGGCATATTCCTTTAAATGCGAAAAAAGAAACTTTGAAAAAGACAAACTATGATAAAAACTTGTTAATTTCACACGATTTTATATCAAGCATTTTTGAGAAAAAAAAAACAGAAAATTTGATCCAGCCAATTTTGCATTATTGTCTAAAAACTGACAGAAAAAAGGATTCTTTCACTTGGTGCGGCGGCCATATGCAGAAAAGTGACAGCGCTCTGAGTAGTGACGTCATAGTGAGATCTGGAAAGCCAAGAGCGCGAAATTTCGTAATTCAGGAGTTTCTTTTCGTATGTTTGCTTTGACACTCTTCTTCCTTTCCATCGAAATTCTTGAGCTCTTGAGAAGTAAAAAAATTTTATTTCACTTTTACTTAACACATGCAACTTTTGTTTACACTTTCGGCGAGGAAAAGAGAGGTTATGTCTGCTCCTCAAAACAGCGCTCGGCCGATAATAACACAGGTTTACAAAAAAAAAAAGTCCGGACTATTTGACCGGACCATGGTATTCCGAGGTATTTTTGCGTCCTGAATCCGATCCCGAGGTCACCTGAGCCCCATCACGTCAGAAAAACGAGATTTCGAAATAATTAAATAAGGAAATGGGACTGCCCTGAGCAGCACCCAGAGCATGACTCCAAGGTTCTAAGGCCATTAGGGTCAGTGCTGGGTCCACTGTCACAGTGAACGGATCGCCGGAATTGGATGCCTTGACAGGGAGATCGTAATCCGCGAGATACAACGATCATGGCAACATTTTATCCACTGGGGTGGTTCTGTGATAGTCCCGGTCGAGATTTAGGACTCCATTCCAATGTTTGGAAGGTATTTAAGACCTAAACAGCTACCCTCCAACTCAACAGGTTGCTTGAGAAATTGTCCCGGATCCAGTTCCAAGAAATGGTCATTTTAACCTCTAAATGACCTTGAAATCTCATTTTTCTGACGTGATGGGGCTCAGATGACCTCGGGATCGGATTCAGGACGCAAAAATACCTCGGAATACCATGGCCCGGTCAAATAGTCCGGACTTTTTTTTTGTAAACCGGTGTAATCGATGAATCGTACTAACCGACTTTGCTACCAACTTCGTCCATCATCAGTGCAACGTTGCCACGTTTTATGTCCATTTAGTTGAAATAAAGTTAATTAGTTTACAGGCATTAAACAAAAAGATTGAAATTTTTCTTGTGATTATTAAAAAGTGTAATTCTGAGAATGCGCGTATTCATCAATTTGAACCACATTTACCTCTCTATTCAATTGGAAAAATTTGTCTATGTACAGTTGGTAAATGCTGTCGGAACGTTTGATGTTCCGCCCCGCTTACCTCACCCCGTATCGAACTGACGTTCCTCCCTTAAGACCCTTAGTTATATTATCAAAGTCTCTTTTAAATTCAACGTAGAATCCAAAAATGTAGTAACATACAGGGTGTTCTATAAGAAAAAACGAAGTTGTGCTCACAAGCGAAATTGAACATCTTGTATAATGTGCAATGTTTTCAGAAGATGGGCCTTCAAAATCTGTACAACTTTTATATAAAACATTTTTCCATGTAAATTATAATAACGGACCTATGGAACGATGAATCTTAGATGGGACACCCTGTATATTATCACTTATTGCTCCAAAAATAAGTAGAACCGAGAGATACATGCGAGAGGCAATCACCACAAAAGAAAGAGTAGCTGTAACCCTATCCTTCATATCTTTATGAGTTAGGGATTATAGTCGGAGAGCCAGAGCCAAAAAAGGTCTCTGAATTTAATAAGCCCAGTTTTTTTATAGTTTATTACAGTGGTTGTGTAGACAAACATACTGCGGTCAGTCAAGCGAAAGCTGGGGCATATGTCTCAGGGACGCTATCAAAGTTGTCGTTCCTGCCGGGGTAATAATTTGAATTTAATAAGGTTGAAAATCGGTATACAACTTGTATATTGCATATAAATAAAGGTTACGAAGTCAGTCAGCTGAATGTGGGGGCGGAGCTGGTCAGTCAGCAAAAAAAGAAATGTAAATTTCGCGCGCGCTCGGCGTTGCAGGCGATTTCAAATCAGAGTATAGGAAAGAGCGCAGGTATACTCGTAGGGGGGGTAAGAGACAATAGCTCGGGGTCTGTTCCGTCGCACCGAGCGTACATAGGTCGTAAATATCACGGACAATTCGTTAACAGCCATCTCCCGCAGTGCCCGCTTTGACCGGTACCGTCATAAAAGTGATCCGAGCCGGCTAAAGGAGAGGAGTGTCCGATGCCGCCGATGAACAATTGGGGAATTTTGATACTTAGTTTTTCCATTTCGCCAGCGTCATCGACATCCCCCCTCTGGCCGATCAGGGCGCGTCGCGTCACGTTAGCCCACGCTATCCCCTCCATTGGGCTACGATACGAATATATAAATTATTATTTAACGAACTAGATTCAATAGGCTATTAATTAATTATAATATAATAATATTGAAAATGTATTATATATGTACAGAATAGACATTACAAATAATATTTTAATAACTCATTCATTATAAAATTCTGCCTCCGAATCATCAAATTCGTTGATTTCGCTTAAACGTCAACAACGCAACTTCTTACTTCAATAGGTGTTCAAGTCATATCGATAATAAGTACGAAATAAACTATTTTGAGCATGCACAAAATGTTTATATTGAATTGTATCTTACCTTAACTCTTGTCTATACTTTTTACTTAAAGCCGTAAACTTTCTGTAGCAAACTACATGGTAGCACTCAATTTGTCCTGGATTCGACGGCAAAGATATATTGTCATACGTTAAATTATATTTTGCACGAATTCGTAAAATTGCTTTACAATTTGTTAAAGTCTTCTCTGTAAATTATATTAATAGCTGATGCTTCTTGAGGCACAATACACAAATTTTGTTCTTTTTGAAACGAAACACATGCGTCACTCACTATGGTTTAACCATTGTTCAATACAACACGAATTGAGACACGACACTTGATGGTTGATAGTACATTGAAGGACACGCTTTTAGCCCCGATTTATATATTCGCATCGTAGCCCAATGGAAGGGATAGCGTGGGCTAACGTGACGCGACGCGACGCACCCTGATCGGCCAGGGGAAGGATGTCGATGACGCTGGCGAAATGGAAAAACTAAGTATCAAAATTCCCCAATTGTTCATCGGCGGCATCGGACACTCCTCTCCTTTAGCCGGCTCGGATCACTTTTATGACGGTACCGATCAAAGCGGGTACTGCGGGAGATGGCTGTTAACGAATTGTCCATGATATTTACGACCTATGTACGCTCGGTGCGACGGAACAGACCCCGAGCTATTGTCTCTTACCCTACTCTACGAGTATACCTGCGCTCTTTTCTATACTCTGATTTGAAATCGCCTGCAACGCCGAGCGCGCGCGAAACTAACATTTCTTTTTTTGCTGACTGACCAGCTCCGCCCCCACATTCAGCTGACTGACTTCGTAACCTTTATTTATATGCAATATACAAGTTGTATATCGATTTTCAACCTTATTAAATTCAAATTATTACCCCGGCAGGAACGACAACTTTGATAGCGTCCCTGAGACATATGCCCCAGCTTTCGCTTGACTGACCGCAGTATGTTTGTCTACACAACCACTGTAATAAACTATAAAAAAACTGGGCTTATTAAATTCAGAGACCTTTTTTGGCTCTGGCTCTTGGACTATTAGGACTTCCCGATCGGATATCTACTGAATTCGTAATTCTCTAATTTACAAGACGGATCTAGTATTCCACGTATAGCGGTATCGATTAAAATATCAGGGAAAGGTGCGGGACTGCAAGCGCATTTGACGCTTTCGCCGAAATATACCGTTTGCCGAGCATGAGCCAAGTAATTTAGCGTCCACACGAAGCGAGCAGTTTGGGGCGAGGCGCCTTTGAGCATCGCCAAAAACCGACAGCACGCCGGACCGCACTGGGGCTGCTCGGGTAGAGGGCAGCCCCAGCCTCGCCTCGTAAGGATCGCAGGTATCGACTTTGCGAGGCACGCCTCGCGCGGCGGCCTCGCGAGCAAGCCTCGCAAAGTCGATACGCACCTTTATATATCAGTGACAAACATGGACGCTAGTTGCAGCGGGTGGTGCACGCCACAGGTAAGTTTTGGTGGTGCACGCCATAGGTAAGTTTTGGGTATTTAACACGTGAATTAAACAATTGATTCATGAACGTTGTAGTTTTACTTCAAACTAAGCAATCTATCCAATAATATACAATATATTGTCAAATTATTTTCTTGCAACTAATAAATTTATTCCTATACATAAAATTAATAAATTTATTCCTATCGGTTTAATTTAAATTTAAATTAAAATTAAATTTAAATTAAATTAAAATTTTTTATCATAAATGTGTTTAGTAAGCCCCAATTGATAAAAAAAAACATAATTATCCCACTAAAAAATGTTTTATTAACATTTGCCAAATTAAGGGTTATAGCTAATCTTAATTGCAATAACACATCATTGCAATATTGATGCCTAGCCTATTACATACAGAGTTGATCTCAGAACGCGGACCATAGAAATTGTACAAATGCGAGTGAGAACATACATTGTAGCGAGTGCACACAGTTGGAGTGTGTGGGACAGAGAGGTTCTTGTGCACTCGCTACATGTTCTCACTCGCATTCGTACAATTTCTATGGCACGTTTTAAGATCTACCCTGTATGTAAGCAAACATTACAAGATTGCTTCCATCTTTCTGCAATGTTGCATTTCCAATAAAACATTGTAATGTTTCTACAATGTTTCTGCAACGTTTCAAGTACAATTGCGAGATTGCAATATTGTAGCAATGTTGCTGCGATATTCAGTGCTATATGGGTAAATGCTCTTCTTTAGTTTTTCCAATTTTTATTTAACCCTTCGTTGCTCACGTGGGGTGTACGCTACACCCCAGCCACCCGAGCGTGTGAAACCCGAGACCTCATGTACACTTCGTTTTTTTTTCAATTAAAAAATTAGGAAATTAATCTTTTTAATGTTGAGATCATTAGGCAATATCTCAAACTTTAAAATAAAAAAAGTATTAAACAATTTCAATTTTTCACTAAGAAAACGTTAATTTTTAACTGGGGTGTAGGGTACACCCCAGGTGACCTTTTATGTTTCAAAAACCCACGTGAGTAATGAAGGGTTAACCACTTTGTTTTACCCTTTTTTACTTATTTTTATCAGTTGCGATACCAAAAGGGCGTAACGTTGCGTAAACGATCGTTTGATATTAATCACGTGATATTTCGAGGATCCGAAGAGTAATCGAAGCAATTTTCATATATATTACATTAATTAATTATCTTGATAAAATGCACGAAAGATTTTACCTACGCAAGTATCCGCGAAAACGAACCGAAGCGGCTTTTGTTTGCGTATGGTTAATTTGGCGGAAGATTCTACTGAGTCTCTCGATTAACTAGCCTAATGAAACTCCAAGCAGTCTTATATTTATTCCGTATGTCCGACTCTGTACTGGCCAGTTTGAAAATTACCTTCGGGTAGGCTGGTCGGTACTTGAGTCATTGGTTGCGTTCAGCAGATCGAGCATAAACCGCTACCGCTCAGTGCGCTCAGAAGTAGCGCTCTCTGTTCTGCTGACAAGTTTCGGCCGTGGCCTTTGATACATAGGCGCGTGGCGCGGTGGACTTAAACGATCGACTTGTCGTACTGAAATTTGGCTTTATAAAATTGTTTATTAACAAGCAATTTGAGTCAGATTCGTTTTTAGCGCATATACACATAAATCTATAAGAATCACCTGGTCTGGTTCGAGTAACAAAATCACTGTTGTCCAGTGTTCTCTCTGGTTACAAAATGTTGTGTTGTTTATATCAATACCTCAGAGCTAAACAGTATTAACTCTATTTTTTCAAAAACCGTATTATTTCCGAATGAAGAAATAATGTTTCGAAAAAAATGGAGTTAATACTGTTTACCTCTGAGGTACTGGTATGGTAACAGATTGTTTTACGATTACGATTACGATTGCCGGTGGCAAGAAAATGTAATTTTTTTCGTAATAATACATAAAATATAAGATGTTCCGTCGCACGACAGACGGAATTCGATACATCGGTTCACACCGCTCGACATCATTCATAAAATGCGCCAAAACTTCTTCCGATGGAAGCGAGCGGGAGCGCTGGAGCGTAAAGGCCATCACACAGAAAATTCCGTAAGACGTAAGACGTAAGCGAATAGACCAATCAGGATCAAGTATTCTGATGCCCGTAAGACGTAAGAACCCCACCACTTTCGTCCGTAAGACGTAAAACGTAACGTCGAAAACTTTCGTCCGGTTGAAATTTTTACGGCGAACGTCTTACGGACAACCAATCACAAAGTTTCCCGGGTTATTTGATATCATAGGCCCACAAAAATAAATGTTTTTCTCTGTATTTCGAACCAGACCAGGTGATTCTTGTAGATTGATGTACGCTAAAAACGAATCTGACTCAAATTTGCGTACCAGGTCAGAATTTCGAGATACTTGAGATTAAATGTACGAAAACGTGCGATTTTGGCCATATTCACAGCTCCGTACAATGAAAGTATAAAATTTTTCTTAATTGCACATGCAGCATTTGAAAGTGTTGTTTTTGAACTTTATAATACATTCCTTGATTGCTCCTAAACGATTTTTTTAAGCTAAATTTCAATACGATAAGTCTATCCTTCAAGTTCACCGCGCCACGCGTGCATACAGCCGCTCTAGAGCTGTTTACATCTAACCTAAAATCTAGTAGTGTCAGTTTGATATTGTTAATAATTTCACGTCAATTGGGAAGAAAAGCTTAACAGTAAGTACATTTAATTATTGATTATACTCAGTTCCTATATATAATAAATAGAAAAGCCATACCTAAATTGACATAAGGATACAGTGAATCGCAATGTAAAATGCATGATGTAAATAGTCAGAACTGTCGTATTCATCTGCTTTTTTCATAAAAAATATAAATAATAACATTCGACAATATTATTCTCGAGATATAGTTTGATGAACATGACGTGATAGCATTCTCTAAAATTTTATCACATAAATATCTCTTGAAGAACCCTGGAAAAAAATATGCATACGATTTATTGGTCCAATCCACCATCGACGATTCAACCATCTCCGTGATCGTTTCTTCTTCAAAACAAGCACACCCGTAGCCACCAACAAAATCCCCAGCAATATTTCATTATTTCTCGGCATGGTTGAACTACCTGAAAAATAATTTTATCTGTATAATAGACATAGGAAATGAAAATATTTTTTTCCAGGGTTCTTCAAGAGATATTTATGTGATAAAATTTCAGAGAATGCTATCACGTCATGTTCATCAAACTATGGCTCGAGAATAATATTGTTGAGTGTTATTATTTATATTTTTTATGAAAAAAGCAGATGAATACGACAGTTCTGACTCTTCACGTCATGCATTTTACATTGCGGTTCACTGTATCCTTATGTCATTCTAGGAATGGCTTTTCTGTTTATTATATATAGGAACTGAGTGTAATCAATAATTAAATGTACTTACTGTTAAGCTTTTCTTCCCAATTGAAATGAAATTATTATCAAACTGACACTTCTAGATTCTAAGTTGCATGTAAAAAGGGTGGGGACAGCGTCTTCGCTCAGGATTGGTCAAAGCTTACGTCTTACGCCGCGTTTGTGTGATGAACCTTACGTTTTACGTCTTACGTCTTACGGAATTTTCTGTGTGATGGCCTTAACCAGCGTAACTTTTCTTCGCTACAAAACATGGCGACCGCTATACCATTTACGCTCACTTGGAGCGCATGCGCGTTCGGCAGATTTTTGATTTTTGCTCCACAACTGTTGCGGAACGGTATGATCTGCTGAACGCACCCATTTAATACCGGTAGAAATCTAGTCGGTAGTTGGTGTCATTTCGGGAGATCGAAGCGTCTAACCTCGAAATCGTGAATTTGTGCATAACTGTGAGTAATTTCCATTATTCACAAACAGTTTACATACCTCAAACACGAAAGATTTACACACATCCAGTGGTCCGCACAGTAACGTAGAATTGACTTGCATTTCCATAATAAAAAGTATACCTATGAATTCTTCGACAATATTTTTACGAGACGTCACGTAACGCGAACACAGAATCGCTGATGCCGGTAAAAAAGATTCGAATGACACTCCGTCTACTCGATGATTTTTGAGGTTATATGCCCGGTGTATCGGCTTCACTAACAGCACGGTTCGTTAATCTCGCCGTTCAAAATTTACGCGCAACTCTACTCCATCAATTCACCCTCACGTGTCTCCGAAACTGCCAAATAATAAGTTCGTGTTATTGTTCCGATTTAGTCTGATACAAAGAAAAACCGCACACGCGATCAGTCAACGAAAGCTCGATGGGAATCGATACGAAAGATCCGAAACATATCCGAAAGATGCACCTTAATTAGTGGCGCCGTCGGTGGAGATTTTCTGCACGTTACGGGTATAAACAATTCGTGACAATATTAGGTTATATCAGTTTAATAGTGATTTAAAAGTGAATCATGCCTAAGTCGGAGTGAAACTGTTGTGTTAGTAATTGCAAAAATACTGAAAGATCTTGCGAAAACAGTAAAATTTTACTAACACGTTTTGTTTATACCACCTACTTTCCAGCAGCGATCACTAGGGGGCATTGTTCGCCGGTTCGTGCATCCTTCCTATGGTGTAAAAAGTCACTATACCTATATATGAACAGTACCCGTATGAGGTGGATCCCCGCTCTGAAACGTGTCACGAAATAAACATTAGGAAATGATTGTCATGTTAGAAACGCGTAGGTTAAGTCGTTTTCATGAATTAACGTCAGCCGAAGGAGATATCTAATTCGACGACAGCATAAACGATACGACGATAATTGGTTTTTATCGGTTTTCGTCCGCGGGGAGCGTTGCAAATGCAGCGAGACTCACCGAGAAGGATGAGCAGCGAAACGAAAATTGCTAATGTCGTCAACGATATTTTGGTAAGTTATTCCATTTAAATTATCTCGTGGCAGATAGTTATTCCGAAATCGCGTTAAAAATTGTTCTCTTTCGCCGCGGATAAAGTGTGAAACAATTTTCAAAAGTTAGGTTAGGTTAAAAAAGGTTCGTTATTAAATTGCTGGAGAATCGCTCGAGGGGGGCGTAACCTCCTCCGGTAAATATAATACGTGTAAACGGTTTCTTTTGCAGCATCCTTATTTACGAGAACCTCGAATTCTTGTTTTCGTGCCACGATTTCCTTCTTGAGACGCAGTGCTCTTTCATTTTCAGAAAGTCGAAGCCATCGAGGAGGCGTTCAGCTGCGTACTCGTTCACCATCCCGACAGCGAGAGCGAAAAGATAGCGACATGGCAATCGGAGCTGGCTTTCGCTGTTACGGGTCTGAACGTGGAGCAGCAGGAGAGCGCCGTTCGTATATTCTTCTCCATGGCAGCTGCGATGACCAATCACAGTCGCCTTCAGTTATTGCTGTCGCTACTCGAGAAATTGGTCACCACCAATGTTTTGCCCGCAAGGTACACAGCTTCGATTGAATTCGATCGCGTTGCCGAGAGAGCTTTGATTCAAAATTTCCACAGCATTTGAATCGCACGAGTGGTCGCGCTCGATAGGGTTGAAGTAGGATAGATGCCTGCCCTCCTTTATTTCGAATGTTCTCGCACGATTAAGGCATTGAGGTATTCCTATTACATCAGTTTACATATTCATGTACCTAAACATGAAAAATATATCCATCAACTATCTTAATTTAAGTATTTATAACAGTTTTGCATAGAGAGCATAGTTCATTAATTTTAGGTGAAACTACCTCCGCTAAAATAACGTTTGTAGGATATTCTATGAAGATATTTTCGACGTGAAAGTAATTTTTGCAGATTGGTAGAATTAGCCGATGAAGAACAATAACTGCTCTTTGATCTCAATCTTGCATGTTGGATTAATTATTGGGGGAGCGGGGGAAGGGAGGCAACTGTCCTACCATTAGTCTTTTGTTGGAGGATAGATGCCCCACTGGCAATGGAGGATAGATGGCTCTATTTTACTAACGATCTATCATACTGATATTATTGCAGTCACGGGAGATAATACAGTATAAAATCTACCAAATTATTACTTTTTTATTATTATCAACTTTCTGTAGAAAATAGAAAACGGCTTTTTCACACATTCAGTAATGATTTTTGAAAGAAGAAGAAAGAAATAGCGAAAGGAATAACGAAGTCGACAGGACAATAATAGTTTCACACTGAACTTTCAATTAATCCTGTTTAAAACTTTTATTGATGAGTGTTTTTTCTTTATTTTTTTACTTTAGAATACATGCGAGATATCAGGTATTCATTATAAAATTTGTTTTTCTTAGATCCAAGATGAATTTTTCATCTCACCAGATACCCAGAGCATTTATACTCCTAAGGGCCGGTTTTACCACAACAGGTATAAACGCGGTATAGCGCTATACTGAGAATAACCATAAGGCGTATTGCTGATTATACTCAGTATAGCGCTATACCGCGTTTATACCGTATTGGTAAAACCGGCCTTAAGTATGGGCATCTATTCCACCACTTGGCCATCTATTTAAAATGCCGAAAACGGAACCTCTTATTTCTTTGAATATCTTAGCTTGTTTTATCCAAATTATTATATATGTTTCCATTATAGAAATTGTAATGTTCTAGTAAATAGACCATGCCCTTTCCTTTGGGGGGCATCTATCCCACTTTTACCTTATAGGTACAAGCCAGTCATCACAGACGAAAAATCGACCTAAACATTAGACGATTAAGAACAGGCAGATTAATGGATGAATGGATTCATTTAAATGTAAATTAAAGGAACTTCAGTTTGCACGAACGATTTCAGAATGGAAGACAGTGAAATAAACTCGAAAAGTGCGATTTTTCACCCTTTAGGCTACAGCTCTGAAACTATGTAGAAATACGCCAAAGTCGTACAGTACTGTCTTTTTCTCTACTTTACAACGAAAAAATCTTATCCTGCGGAACTCGCTACAATAAATAGTTTTAAAAATATACAGGTTGTAATTTGGACTAAAAGTGAGGAAGATTGCTCGAAAATCAGTCATTTTTACATATTGCATTGTCAAACATTTCCGATTCCTCAGACAAGAAAAATGTATAAGAAATTATTTAAACTAGACTATATGACGAAGAAAGCACGACCTCGCGAAGCTCGCTACGATTAATAGCACTGAGATATGAAGTCGTAAAGTAGAGTTTCTGCGCATCGAAAATCCGCGTTGCGTGACGATTTTCCGCGAAGTAAGCGAAATCACGATGTATTTATTAATTTGCAAAGTGAATTTTCGACGCACAGACACTATTTCACGATTGCATATCTCCGGTTCTATTAATCGTAGCGAACTCTGTCAAATCGCATTTTCTTCGTCATATAGTATAGTTTAAATAATGTCGTATACGTTTTTCTCATCTGAGGCATCAGAACTGATTGACGAAGCAAAATATGAAAGTATCGATTTTCGAGTGATTTTCCTCAATTTTAGTCCAATTTAAAACCTCTTTAACTCTAAAACTATTTGTCATAGCGAGTTCCGCGACATCGTATTTCTTTCATCATGTAGCTAGAAAAAGCTGAAATGATATCATACATTTTTCTCGACCGAGGCACCGCTAATGTTTGACAAGGCAACATATTGTATATAAAAAGTATCAACTTTCGTGCGAATTTCCTTATTTTTAGATCAACTTTAAACCTCTATATTTCTGAAACTGTCGTAGCGAGTTCCGCGGGGTCGCGTTTTCTTCGTTGCAAAGTAAGAGAAAAAGACAATACTATACAACTTCAACGTATTTCAGCATAGTTTCAGAGATATAGCGCAAAAGGTAAAAATTGTAGTTCTTGAGCTTATTTCATTGTTTTCCACTCTGAAATTGTTTGTACAGACTGAGGTTCCTCAAATTTACACCGAAATGAACTCATTCATCCATTAATCTGTCTGCTTCTAATTCTGTAATGTTTCATGTCTTTAGTGACTAGCCTAATATCCTCATCTTTTGTTATACATCATTATGATCTTAGAATCCTGGAAGTCTTGGAGAAGTCATGGATTTGTTAGTTTGGAAGTACCATGGAATTTTGAAAGATTTTCTGGAAAAAATGTTTCGCATTTCTGTTGCAAGGTTATAGATTGTGTATCAAACATAGGAATCGTTCGAGTGTGAATGAGAATTCCAATTAATCCGAGTGAATAAAGCTTTTGCATCACCTATTCCAACTATATGAGCATAAGAGGGATAGAGAATGCGCAATAGAGAGGCTCCTATACGTTCATCCGGATTAATCGGCGCTTCCACTCGCATGGTTCTTCCTATATCCTGTATGTGCAATGTGTTTTTCTTGGAGAATGAAATGAATGTGAATTAAATACTGTAAAAAAATTGTCAGGGCTTATAGTTCAGGCACGGAAGCCTTGTTTAATAGCTGAAAGCATATCATTGTCACTAAAAGTGACTAAAAGAATACCTGGAGATTTTGTATTTTTGGTCTAGAAAACCTAGAAAAATCATGGAATTTTAGAATCTTGAGAACCTAGTCATCCTAAAATATCTGGAAAGTAATTATCATTGACTCGAGTAACTCCAAAGCTAAGAGAACAGCGAAAAAATGCTTCAAGCAAAAGTTGTATGGTACGATAAAGGCTGTAATATGGCATTAACTGTTCGTCCGCAGGTGGAGTTACTTCGAAGATTCGAAGGTTACTTATCTTTTTTAAATGGAATTCAATATTTTCATACCTATGAAAGTTTTAGAGCTCGTCAAAGCCGATAAGAAAGGTATAGAGTGAAATGCTCGTCCGTAGAATCGTTTGCGAGATATCGTCGTACATAGTACGAGAGCGAGTTGCACCGCGCGTTTGTTATCTTGCAAATGGCTCAATGGATAGACGTTTCATTCTGTCTTTTTTGTCGATGTTGACAAGCTCGTAGACAACTTTTATAGGAACGGAAATGTCGAGTTCCGCTCGAAAAATCGAATGCGATCTTCGTATCTCTAAAACAATGAGGAACTTGCATGATTTTTGTTATTGGCTTAAAAAATAGAGTAAAAATTACAAACAGTATATAAACTTATGGTGTTAACATGTCGGATACCTTCACAAATTTGAGTTAAAAATGTAGCGTTTGAAAGAGCCGCGCAAACAGCGAGGAGCAATATGTGACGTCACGCAACAGTAAAAGCGCTCTCGGCCAATAATATTGCGTTCTAGGGCGGGGCGTAGTTAGGAGCACTCGACAGTCATTGGTTGAAATTGAGATTTAGCCAATGATCATCGAATGTGTGACGTCACGGAACAGTAAAAGCGTCCAGGCCAATCATACTGCGTTCTAGGTCGGGGCGTGGTTTAGGCGTTTAAGGCACCATTAATTAATTCTTTTTCTCTAATATAGTTACATATTATTAAAAAATACAGTGCTCCCTGGTTTTTGTAACACGATAGCTTCAATCAGTAAAATTTTCAAGGAAAAAGAAATTTCATGCAAGTTCCTCATTCCACCTGGGAACAAAAAATCTAACTTTTTCGCTACTCTCGCGGTTTCAAAGTCATTCGAGGTGGCCCATATGCCATAATAATTAGGAAACCATCCCATAGTACACGGAAATAGTACTTTTTAGAAGAAATAATGTATAAAGTTCTCATATTACGTAAATTATGTTCCTAATGGGAGTAAGAATAAATCCCCAAAAAGTTCCGATGTGGCTGATGTCCGCAATATCCCTTATTTTGCAAAAAACCTCCCCCGGATGGTACATTGTGCCGGTTTTTTTTCAATTTCCTCGTAAACTGTTGTTCAAATGTAAAAAATGTATGAAACCAAAAATGTTCGCCATTAAATTCTACACAAAAACTGTTCTATAAGCATTTTAGCTAATCCTCTCTGAATTTCTGCAAATAACGTTCAGTTATTTGCAGTTTTTAGCATGTAAAATGTGGTTTTAATTGTAGTGATTTTCATAGTTCTAGAGTGCTTTAATATCGCTACGTAAGTATTATCTAAGTCAAATTTTTAAATTTGAAAGGGATTTTAGAACATTATAACTGCATTTAACGGCCTGCTAAAAACTACCCTTAATTTTAAACGTATTTTGCCAGAATTCAGTAAGGATTAGCTAACATATTTATAGAACAGTTTTTGTGTAGAATTTAATGGCGAACATTTTTAGTTGTATACATTTTTTACGTTTGAACAACGATTTACGAGGAAATTGAGAAAAACCGGCACAATGTACGATCCGGGGGTGGTTTTTTGCAAAATAAGGGATGTTGCGGACACTGGACAATTTGGAACTTTGTAGGGTTTTGTTCCTGATCCCATTAGGAAAATGTATGCGTAATATGAAAACTTTATAAATTATTTCTCCTATTCCAAGTTTATATGTTTAATTTACATGTACTACCACTAAACATTGTTTTTATTTCATTTCAGTAACATGCCAGGAACACGTATAAATGTGAAATGTTCTATCCTAATAATGCTTCTGCTGAACGTTTTTGTTTACTATAAACGTGAAACGTTTATGTAACGAGAACATATCTGTTTTATTCCATAAATGTTTCATGTATAACGCAAAAGAAACGATTTTTAGACATGTTTACCGGGGCAGGACATTTCATATAACACGGATACTTGTGGCATGCTTTTGAAACAAAACTAGATACATTTTTAGTGGAGATATATGATAAAAATAGGATATACGTCCCAGTTTCTATGTATGCGGTTATCTCAAAACACAGTCGAGATATGAGAAAAATCAAGGGTAAATTTTTTACAGTAAATACACAAGCGAACATTTTTTACTTACTTTTTTTTTCTCGATATCCCTAATTATTTTCGATATAATCGATTTTGAATTTGTACTTCAAACTGGGGCATTTATCATACCTTTACCCTATAGGAATTATAGCGCGATAGGCTCTAGGCTCTAAATTTTACATAACAGGCTTTTCATATTTTTAGATTGGTTTGCGAGTGCATCTTGAGTTGCGACAAGCTGCAGTACCAGCAGGAAGACTTTTGGGTGGAATGCTTTAATCTCATACGGCGCATAATCGGCGGGGTCGATTATAAAGGCGTCAGAGAAATAATGAAGGTACGCTCTTCGTCCTTAAAACTACATAATAATAATATAAAATAATATATAAATAATACCACTAGTAACTGCCCGCGACTTCGTTCGCGTGGATGCTAGATATATGTTATCGCGGACTTTATTGTAGATCTATATATTTGTGTTTTACAATTAGCCCACTCATCATTTTTATATATCTTTTACCGTAAAGGCAGAGTTTTCCAGAAATTCGTTCGTTTGTCCGTTTTTATGATGATCTATGTTACTAAAATCGTAACTCGTCAGTTCCCCTTTGCAGGTCTCACTGTGTGTCCCTATGTACCCTAAAAGAAAGTATTCTATTTTTGTGCCGTATTTTAAAGGTATCCTAATATTGTGAAATGTCTTTAAAGGCATCCTATTTTAAATAATTTGAACATGAATGTAGGAATATTCTTACATTCGTGAAGTTGAACTGCGATTATCAACTGACAATGAGTTGATTCCATGGGTACTAATAGTATTGTATTGTGTGAGTTGGCATCAACCGGGCACTCAGTCCTAGTGGACGATTGTGCCCGGGCCCCAACTGGGGCAGCCCTAAATGTGACTACGGGGTATGCCAGCCTTCGTCGCAAAGCGCAAAAGCTCGCCCACCCCGATGTCCTTGATACTGGCATCGTCAAAAGAGGGGGCCCCCAAGATAGAGTACCTAAGGGCCGTCAACCTCTCGCAGTGCGCCGGTATATGGAGAGGAGTTTCCTCTTCATCTTTTCTGCACCTGGGGCATAGGATCTCCGTACCGAGGCCCATGTTCCCCATGTGCTTCTTTGTGAGCTAATGTCCAGTGACAAGCCCCACGATCCACCATAGCTGAGCCCTGTCCAGGTTCAGCAACCTAGTGCCCAGCTTACTAGAGGGTCCTCTAAAAAGAGCCCTCGTATGCTTCATACCCGGAGCTCGTGCCCAAAGGTCGGCGAAGCGGCCCTTAATCCAATTATGAGCCGCTTCCTTCACGAGCCCCATGGAGATGCCTATATTGTGCTCGGGATTAGGCCGCGAAGAGCCCAACCGAGCCAGCTTGTCAGCTTTCTCGTTGCCAGCAATGCCGGTGTGACCCGGCACCCATAACAACTTTACTCGATTCTCACTTGAGAGTCGTTCCAATCTATTCCTGCAGTCCCGAACCAGCCCCGACGTAACCCTCACTGAGGAGAGCGCCCCGAGCGTGGCCCGGCTATCACTGCAGATATAGATGTGCCTGCCCCTGTAGCCCTTGTTCAAAATAAATCCGACGCAGGCCCAGATGGCAAACACCTCCGTTTGGAATACTGTAACGTCGCGACCCAGGGCGAAAGATAATTCCATCCTTGGCCCGCCGCACCATATTCCCGCCCCCGCTCCCGTCTCCATTTTGGACCCGTCTGTATACCAGACGAGTCCTTCCGGGGATAGAAGGTGATTTTTATCCCCTTTCCAGGACAATCTGTCCGGGGTGAGGATCTCGAATCGACGCTGAAAGCGATAGCTATCTAGGCATTGATCCCCCCTTTTCAGGGCGAACTCCTCTAGCACTCCTCCCCCCCCCCCCCCCCCTCGAAGGATCGTGGCGTGTCTCCTAGCCACTTGTCTCCAGTATCCACCGAAGTACAGGCGTAGGGTCGTTTTCCTCACCCCAGCCTCCGCCACAAGGTGGGGAGGTGCTAGGTTAAGGAGGGCCCCTATGGCCAGGGTCGGAGTTGTGCGCATGGCACCGGTTATCCCCAGGCATGCTAGCCTGTAGACTTTAAGTAACGTCTTGCGGTTGATGTTCCTCCTAAGAGAGGGCCACCAGACTACTGACGCATAGATGAGCTGAAGCACTAGGATGGCAGTGTAGATCCACGCCATCACTCCCGGTCTCAGTCCTCATGTTCTGCTGAACATTCTTCTACAGGCCCAAAAAGTAGAAATTGCCTCCTGGGCCTGCTTATTTATATGACTTCTCCACAGAAGTTTGCTATCCAGAGTTACCCCCAAATAGCGCATCTCTCCGGAGGTCTCCAGCTCAGCGCCGAAAATGGTAGGAGCTTTAAATGTAGAGCCCCTCCTACGTGTGAACAGCACCATCACAGTTTTGCTTGGGTTAATCCTTAGCGACTGAGATAGGCACCAATTTTGCACGAGGACCAGCGCACGTTGCATTTGCCTCGCCAGCACCTTGGTATCTTTCTCCTTAACAGAGATAGCCAAGTCATCAGCATATCCCTGCACAGTGAAGCCAGCCTCCCTGAGCCTCACCAGAAGCCCGTTCACCACCAGAGTCCACAGGAGTGGGAAAAGTACCCCCCCCCCTGCGGACATCCTCTGGCGGCCCGAGCTTCCACCTCAACTTCTCCGAGGCTGGCCCAAACCCTCCGCGTCTGCAGCATACTCTGGATCCAGCTAACGATGGATTCCTCGATGCCGAACCCTTGTGCTGCCTCGCAGATGGCTTCAAAGGAGGTGTTGTCAAAGGCCCCCTCAATATCCAGAAACACACTCAGAACCGATTCCTTCCTATCGAAAGACCCCTCTATCTTGCGAACAAGACAGTGGAGGGCCGTCTCTGCGGATTTACCGGTCTGGAATGCATGTTGAGTCCGCTCTATTGGTCTTTCGATCAGAGCGGTATCCCTGATATACCTATCAACCAGTCTCTCCATCGTTTTGAGCAAGAAAGATGTCAGGCTGATAGGTCTAAAAGACTTGGCCTGGTCGTAGCAGTGTTTACCCGGTTTTTTGGTATAAAGACTACCCTGACCTTTCTCCAAGCCCTAGGGGTATATCCCAAGGCCAGACAGGATCTGTAGATAGTATAGAGGCGTTTCAATAGGTCCTCCCATCCCTCCTGTAGAAGGGCTGGGAAGATCCCATCCACCCCCGGGCTCTTAAATCTCTCAAAAGATTTAACGGCCCACTCGATCCTGCTGATTGTGACTACCTTTGCGGCAGTCTTTCAGCCCCCCCCCCCCCCCATCGATCCTCTTCGATGTGGGGAATCGCAGGGCCAAAGCCTGGAAAATGCACCTCCAAAAGGTGCGTCAATATTTCTTCATGGCTGTTCACATCCCTGCCATCTGGGAGTGTAAGTCCATCAAGCTTTATTGAGGGTCCTGATACGAAGATCCTGCGTAGTCTGGTAACCTGAGGCAAAGCCTCCATTTCCCCACAGAACCTTCTCCAAGACTCTCTTTTTGATGATCTGACCAGCTTTTTATAGGTCCTCTGAGAAGACCTATAATTTTCCCAGTCCTGATCCAGGTCGGTTTTCACCGCCTTATTAAGCAGCCTTCGGATGCCCGTGCGGAGTTTATTTAGCTCCTTATTCCACTAGGGCACCCTGGTGCTGTTCTTGCGTCCTTTAGCTGGGCACGCGGACTCATAGGATTGGATGACGGCAGCTTGCAAATATTCTATCGCGCCGTCTATCCTCCCCTTGTCCTCGGGAAGCTGCTCTGGATGTCCCGAAGTCTCTCGCCGAGCTCTTCCCTATAGGAGACCCAGTTCGTGGCCTTTTAGGATTGCGGTATACCTCCGTTGTGGACTCGAGCCCGCGTCCCCCTCGACGCTAAAGGTAATCCGGCGATGATCCGAGAGTGTTACTTCTCCGCTCACCTGCCAGTTCCTGATCGCTTGGTCCAACTTGCGCGTGCACAAGGTTATATCAATCACCTCCTGTCTACGGGAGGTGACAAAGATAGGTTTCGAGCCCCTATTGAGGATGTCGAGATCTGTCGTCGAGAGATACTCTAACAATTCTGTACCTCTCCTGTTTATTTCAGAGCTGCCCCAGATGGTGTGGTGTGAATTTGCATCACCCCACTACCAACTGGAGCCCCTCCTTTTTGCAGTGGTCAACCAGGCTTTTGAGTTCCCTCGTAGGGGTAGGGTCCTCAGTAGGCTGGCCCGACCACTACATCAGTCCTCCCACCTCCCACACTAAGCCCGATTTTCACCGCCGCCAGATCTCTGGTGCAGGATTTTTGGAGTCAGAGCATTGTATCTCTTACTCCCAAAGACACAGGCCCTGGGGCCCTCCCTCGAGGGTGCGTATATTAGGCTGCCACCCCCTAGTTGCAGCCCCGCAACCCTGCCCTCTCCCGTAATCCAGGGCTCCTGAATCAGGACTATGTCTGTTTGCCCTACTGCCAGGCCTCGGCTAAGAATCGCCGAGGCCGCTATGCAGTGTTGCAAGTTTATCTGCGAGAATTTGATCCCCTCAATAGCCATGGTGACTTGGAGTCGGTAAGTCCTCGCTGACTGCAGGAGAATCAGAGGGCCAGATCTAGCGAGCCCCCCCCTTCCCCCTCCTCTTCTCGGGAGTAGCCGAATCGGCATCCTCTCGAGTTGAGGAAGACCAGCCAGTCAGGATCCCTTCAAGGATCTCCGCCTGGCCGGCTTTTGCCACCACGCAGGCCATAGGGGGTCTTCCCTTTTGTCTGCGGGCGGCTTCCTGAGGCGGATCCGACGCCCTACCCGAGGACCCCGAGGGTTTACCCCTCGGCGGGGCCGCGATCCGTAACCTCGCTCGAAGGGCCGGATATCGGGGCCGGACCGGACCCCTGTGCCAGAACTGGCTCAGGGACCATAGGACCTCCCCCCCGACACCTCCTTCATGTCTTCCTGTGGCGCTTTGGCAACTGTCGTGGGAACCCCGCGTCCCCCCCGTGCATCGGACTGAGCCTCTCTGAAGAGTACCCGCCCAATGCCGAGGTGAGCCATTAGGCCCCTCTCTTTCAGCTGCTTCAGCGACTCAGTGTCGACGCCTATGACAAGTTGGACAGAACGTTGTTCAACCTTCCTGTCCCACACCCTCCAGAGTTGGGTGTGGAGGCCCGGATTCTGTCTCCCCATCCTCCTCAGAATGACGCCGGTCTCCTCCGGGGTACCCGGAATTACTAGCGCCATCTTGCTAAGCCTTGGAAGGTTCTCCCTCTCCAACACGGTCAGAGAGGCGCCCTCCCAAGGCCTCAAGGCCGGGACCGATCTCCTCAGCCATGCTTTTGCCTCCTGAGAGGGGCAAGTGATCCAAAGGAGCCCCTGTTCAATCCTGTACTCGTTGAAGCACGGGATCTCCGTTCCCATGGGTACGGAGTCCAGAGCCCGTCCGAGCGCTAGAATGCCACCTTCTTATCCATCGCTACCGCCTCCCCATAGGAGGCAGGCCTTAGAAAAACCCTGCTTCATTTGGGCTTGTTATGCGCCTCGGGGGGAGTGCCATCCAACGGCCGAGCCCTTTTGCGGTCCCCGCCGTCGGCTCCCCCCGAGGGAGCATTCGGTCGCCCGCCGGTGTGGGTTGCCCACTGGCTGAGCCTCTCCCACCGATAAACGACCTCTCTGTCATGACCTCCGGGTTAGGCGTTGAAGAGGTCCCGTGCTCGGCCAGTCTGGCTTTGCGAGCCCTCTTCTACGCCGCCCTCAAACGGCTCTTCTTTCCACTTTTGGGGGTCGAGGCCTCGGAATTTTTGGCTAATGCCTTATCTTCACCAGCCTCGGATTCCCGGGATTCATTCAATGACAGGCAACTGGCCGTCTATGAGGCCAAAGCCCCATCGCCTTCCAGAGCCTGCCGTTTGAAAGTCTCTTCAACAGCTGGAGCTGCCTCCGTAGAAGCCTCCCCACCTGCTGGTTTCTCTAAGTTTACGTTTAAGTTTTTCTGATTGTCTGTATCCATGTGGTTCCCACGAGTAGGCAGGATTATACGGTCCGCCCCCGCAGAGCCTGCCATGCGGGGGTAAGGCTAAATACAGTGGGGTGGCGCCTGGTTCCCCAAGGGCATCGTTCGCGGCACTGTGGCCCCAGTACCATCCAGCCCTCGGCACGATAGCTTACGCCTTGGCTTGGGGGGCTGGTCCGCGGCGGGGCTTTAGCGCCGAAGTGCTGTATGGCAACCGCTAACCAGGGTCTTCCGTGGGCCCCGAACGGGGTCCACTTCAGTAACCTGGCCACCCTCTTATCCGCCATCTGGAGACGCGCCCGGTTGGAGCTCACCCAGTGTTCCCCGCTCTCCTTTACGGAGGTTGGGGAACCCGGGGGGTACTAATAGTACAAAGCATGATTTGATATAGTAATAAAATACAGGGTGTTACGTAATGATAGGCCATAATTGCAAGGGCACATTACTGAATCAATTTCCAGTAGAAAAGTTCATATTAACATGTGTTCTAAAAAATGTCTGGTTTTCAAGATACAGGACGTCAAAGTTTTTAAAAATAATCGGTTTTTTAATAATATCTCAAAGATCCTTGTGCCGATTTTGTTGACATTTGGCACTGTTGTTTGTTGTAATAAGACGCTAAGTTAGCACTAACTAGAAGATAGTTATGAGTTCCAGTGGCGTCCCGGGGGACAGGCTCACGAATTTTTATTTTTTTCCTCAAAAACGAAGTGAGGTACCAAGTAATGCCAAGAGACAAAAAAGTTGTATTTTTAGCTGGTTAATCTGAAAAAAATATAAAATTTTTAAAAAAGTCAGTGGCGTACACTTTTTTGTCAATATTATTCGTGAGGCTGTCCCTCGGGACGCCACTGTGGAACTCATAATTATTTTCTAGTTAGTGCTAACTTAGTGTCTTATTACAATAAACAACAGTGCCAAATGTCAACAAAATCGGCACAAGGATCTTTGAGATATTATTAAAAAACGGTTTTTTTTTAAACTTTGACGTCCTGTATCTTAAAAACCAGACATTTTAGGACACATGTTAATATGAACTTTTCTACTGGAAATTGATTCAGTAATGTGCCCTTGCAATTACAGCCTATCATTAAGTAACACCCTGTATATACTTTATATTTACATATACAAAAATTACTTTTGTTGCCAAAAATTTTTTTTCATTACTACAGAGATCCTGCAGTTCCGTTATTTTATACCTCTATTAAATATATAAATTATGTTTAAGCTAAACAGCATTTAACTACTCTGTGGAAAGAAAGTATAGAAAACGTATAGTATTGTACAAACAAGTTTGCAAATACGATCAATTTAATAAAAACTAAGAATCTTATTTTTAGGTCTGTTTGTATAATAGGTACAGTAGCGGTAAAAAAAAAAGGTACCACCTAGTGAAAAATTACGTTCAAGCATATTTCAGAATAAAGAATGGTGTAATAATGGCTATTTTGGGGTTTTGTTTACCTCTTTTTTGCGAATATTTTCTATATTTTATTTCGAAGATTTATTATTTTGTATTTAAGTTTATGATTAATTTTTTTCATGCACTTCAATTTTAGGGCAGTCAAAAAAAACATACCACTACTGTACTGCCCAACTATGGAGGAAGGCAGTAACTAGCAAAACAAACCGAGATGCGTTTTTTGGTACCATTGAATATCTTGAATCATTTTGTATCCAAATTTTGTACCCTTTTTTAATGTTAAAGCTAGGTTTCATTAGTAATCTGTCTTGGAAACCTTTCGATTAAAGGCATCAAAGTTACAGTAGATTTTCCACAAGTTTGTCGGTCAGCAGTTACTGCCTTTCTCCATAGTTGGGCAGTATAAAGGTAACATATCTTTTAAATGAAAACAAAATTGAATGGTGATAATGAAACAAAGGTATTGTGATCTCAGTGTTTAGTAGCATATCCTTTTGTCGCAATCACAGCCGCACAACAGGACGGCATTGAATTCACCAACTTTATCACTTGAATTATACGCGTTCTTTCATTCCAGGGTTGCAGAGAAAAGGCGCAGACCATTCCGGCGAGACTGAACGCTTCGGTGCAGCCACAATTGAAAGCGCTTGAGAACGTTATTGAATACATTTTCGATCGGAATGCTTGCCTGTTGCCAGGCTACTTTATCGTCAACGAGATACAGAAAGCGTATCCCGACAACAAGAACTGGCCACACTGGGTGAGATGGACCTTGTCGATTGTTAAGTTTAACTTCACCGCATTAAAATAACGAGCAGTTCTGTGCGCGGAAACTTATTTTTCCGTCATCGAGAGGTCGATATTTATACGTATACTCGGATTTTTTTTATAAATAAGAGTAAAATTACAATTTTATGAATGTTAAATTCTATATGCCTTTTATTAAATTTATATATATATTATAATATATATTAATTTTGTACTTTGTCGGTTACAAAAATCGCAGGAGATGAATTTGGTAGATTTTTTTATGGTGAAAATGAATCTGGTTTCAAAGTTTTCTCGGCACGTCAAGTTTTCGAGTAATTTGAGCTTAAATGGTCAAAAAATTGCTACTTTGGCCAAGTTTGTGAATTGTTTGTAAAAGAATGACATTCTTTTTTAATATTTTTGCCATTGACATCGTATAGTACTAGACTTCACCTATAAAATCCATTTTCGATTACCACTGAATAATTTCTTTTTCACTGAGATGTACTAGTATGAAGGACTTCCTGTAATTTCGTATTAATACCGACAACCAATATTAGGACCAAGAGAAACGAGCTAATTCAAGAATGTTAACCATTTCATGTGAAGTTTGAGTTAAATTAATAAACTCTCGTGAAAATTTGTTTGCATCCATTTCGAATCCTAGTCGAGAAAATAAACTTAGTTCGTTTATCTCTATTCCGAAATTTCAAAAAGTGACAAGCTTTTGTTAGAAGTGCGCCTTGACTTCAATTTTGATTCACATTGAAAATTTCTACGTTAAAAAACTGTTCGAGACGGAGAACTAGAACTGTTGAGTGGCAATGGCTCATTGGACCCCCATGCGTGACTTCATACTGGTATATCTCAGTTAAAAAAAAATCATTCAGTGACGATTGAAAATGAATCAGAATATCTAGGGGTCCTTGAAATCCTTGAAGTATTCAAAAAGTACTTGAACTTTGCTTGTCCTTAAAAAGTCCGTGAAATGTACTTACATTTTTTGTGTAAATCCTTGAACATTAAATTTTTCATTCATTTTAAGAAATCACGTAATTTTTTAAAGAATTAACTCTATTGTAGACTGGGCGAACCGAGCAGTGGGCAACGATGAATGAGCAAATAGGATATTGTTTGTTGAACCTAAAACTCTGCTTGTGTATACGTCTTTTAAACATCTGCAGCTTTAATCATTCAGTTATTTTAGTCAGATTACAAATCCCAAATTACATGCATAATTATTATTATTACTACGCCGTATTTCGATACTCAAATTTAACGTTCTGAGAGGCATCTCCTTATATGATAGTACTCTTAATTACCGGAAAGTCCGTAAAGACAAGGGCTTACTATGGGTGCTCAGACACCCAGGATAGCTCCCAGAGGGTTAATTATGTCAACTTATAAATTATAAAAACATTACGTAAGTGTACTTCATAAATATTCTTATTATTTAATTGCATGGACCATTTTATTTGCTTATCACGAATCAACATGCCTCTCATATAGCTTAATATCCATCATTTCACGTTCTTGAACATTTTTAAAACATCTTTGAAAAGTCTTGGAAAAGTACTTTAATTTCATTGTGAACCTGTACTAAAAATCTAGTGAATTCTAAAGATAAGCTTAATACTATACGATATCATTAGCAGACATGTTTAAAAAAAATGAATTCTTTCACAAATTCATTTTCAGCGTCAAGGAATTTATCAGATTTACCTCCCGTAATTTTTTTAACTCTCGCAGGCCTGTGTTATTGATCATTTAAATAATTATATCTTATCGATTTTGTTATATACAATCAGAGAAAAATTAATTTTCTTTGCTCACATTTTATTAGAATAGCATTCAATGAAATAACAAACTTAAATTTTAAATTCATAAAATATATATTTCTTCTTGTCCCTATTTAACTATCATTCATTCACACTTTTTTAGGCGATTTTATGAAAACGCTATCGATAACAAAATCCCGAGTATCCTTCTATCTACTCGACAATTTATTTCCGCGTCATTTACGAACGTCGGTTCGATCTTATGTTTTTGTCGTAGAAATTGGCGAGGCTCCTCTCGAGCTTCGTCGAGAGCTTTCGCGCTACGGCGCAAATGGTATCGATAGTGGGTCACTCGAAGATGTTGCCTGTCGTCGAACATACCGGCTACGCAGATCACCTGATAAACCCGTGGCTCTTGGATCCAACGACCCTCAAGTTTTCTCTAAAGGGAAATCTTCCGTATGATCAGGATCTACTCAAACCGCAAACAGAATTGCTCAGATATGTTTTGGAGCAGCCATACAGCAGGGACATGGTCTGCTCGATGCTCGGTCTGCAGAAACAGGTACCTAATCACGGCGAATTTGGTTACTCGTATCAATTTTGCTTAATATTTGATAGTGCTTACATCTTTTTAACGTTAGACTATACATTCTATCGATAAATATTATTGACCGTCGAATCTTGATGCGCTATCCATATTTTTCTTAAGAATTCTGATTCAGTATGCAAAAATCTCTAGGATCGATTATCTTTCATAATACACAATAAACTTCGAACAAATATGAGCCAAATTAAATTTTGGAATTGGGGCCCATTTTTTTTTCAACAATCTTAAATGTTAGCCACTTCTTGCTTACGGATTCGGATTCAGTTTTAGAAATTCTATAAAGATCGTTGATTGTATTTTGTGATTCTACAAATTCCGATCAAATTGGGATCAGTTTTTGTGGAAATACGCGCGATGCGATGAGATTTGGTCTACTTTTTTAAACTTTGTTTTGCTTCATTTATGTACTGAATCCAAATCCGTAAGTAAAAATATGGCTAACATTTAGTTTTTGAAAAAGAAAAACACCCATCATCTCTCTCTCCAAGAGCAGCATCGGACTCATCCCAATTAAATTGAATTTATATTTATATTATTTATAAGATAAAATTGAATTTTTATTTAAATTATTTATAAGATAAAAGTGGTATAAACGCCCCAAAGTTGAAATGCAAATTTGAGTCGATTATTTCGTAAACAATTAGAGATATCGAAAAAAAGTTTAAATAAAAAATGTTTTCCTAGGCTTTTTCTATAAAAAACGCTTCTTTTGATTTCTTACGTGTCTTCACTGCTTTTCGAGATAATAGCGTTCAAGTTTAAAGACAAACTGGGGCGCTTATCCAACCTTTACCTTTGTATACGTTTCCTTAGCTCTTCTTTAATATCTATAAGCTAAATTACTTTGCTTCTTTTAAAGTAGCTCTGCGAAAGAAAAATGATGTTTTTAAATCGCTCACGCATACACGAGACGCGTACCGTTTCATCGATTAGAATATCTTATAACAAACGTTACGATTGCAGCACAAGCAGCGATGTATAGCTTTGGAGGAGCAACTGGTGGAACTCGTCCTTCTAGCCATGGAACGGTCCGAAAACGATCCGCCGCCGACGGAAGGGACCGACGGTACCGTCGCGAATCATTGGGTCTGGTTGCACCTGTCCTCGCAACTCATATACTTCGTACTCTTTCAATTCGCCTGCTTTCCGAATATCGTAATGGCGATACACGACAAGGTGAGTTTTCTCAGATCGATCGACTATTTATCTATTTATAAAAATATTCTGTTAATACCCGAAAGGATATCTTACGGTGGCCTCTGCTTGAAGAACCTGATTAAATTCGATTAAAACCTGCTTGCTTTTTGAATTGATTTAAATTCGATTTTTACCTTAGTATTTCTCTATTTAAACCTACTTCATACTTGAGAAATATCTATCGGTTTTTATTGGAAAATTCCAACTCCTGTTTGAAGTGGGGTTTAATCCAAAAATATCAATCGTTACGAAGCGCGTATAGAGTATATCGGATTTAATATGACTATTCCAATTCAATCTCAATCGGAATGAATTGGTATTATCGTAATTCGTTGGATAAAACTAATAAATACAAACGCAAATATACTTAAGCAGGCCAGACTCAGTGAGAAAATGAATTCTTAGCAAATGTGCAAATTCGTACAATGTCGTTTTGATCGGAAATGGCAAGTCATACGAAATTGAATGGAAAATACTGAGAAATGTATTTAAAATTATTTTTATTCTAGTCAATTTTTTGTCCGAATCGATTTATTTTAATTTGAAAAAATTTATCGAGAAATAGTCATTGTGCCTAGTGGTAAGGGAATTTTGGACAACTTGGAATTGTCAGGGAATTATGTGGGACAGGGAAAATATAGGATTTTCTGAAATTTTTCGAAAATACTCAAATCTCACAAATAGCTTGACTTCTAGCCCGTTAAAATTGTTAAGAATTTATATAGAAATCTAAAAAGAGCCATTAAATAATAATATGATTTGACAAAATTAGATTATTTTAATGTTTATTTCTCAGTTATCATAATCCGGTCTATGAATATTAATTAATCTGTTCATTCGACGAAAGATGATTGATGCGTAACACCTTATACTAGGTTTGTACCCATATCATTCAGGGAAACTTGGCTATTTCAGACTGGAAAACCTGGAAAAAAAAGTCAGGGAATTTCTTTTTCACATCTTGCTAGACACACTGTGATAGTGTTTAAGTTGGAAACTTCTAGGATAAAAGTCGGACTTATTTCGATTTGTTTGATTTTAATAGATTTCAATCGTATCCTTTAAGATTCTGGCTTTGAGCTAGCAATGAGCCAGTAAATTGTATGGCTGTATTTACCTTAAGCTGTACTCGAACCATGCTTCGCGGAAATGAGATCTGAAGTAAGAATTTTGTAAAATTCTTTTCGAAGTTATTTATCAAAATGCTGCGAATCGAAGCGAGCAAAGATAGAATGTAGTACAAGGGTCATTTGAAAAATCCGTGCAAAATCAGGTTGTGGTGCACGCTTCAAGACTGGTCTATTATTCTGCGTTTGACTTTCATTTGAATCGAACAAATTGAGTGATTTTCAAGAACTGGATGAAAGAAAATTTCGTGTATTGTGATCAAACATTATTTTATGAAAGGCAATTCGCCTCAGGAGATTAAAAAGGAATTTGACAAACATTATGGTGAATCCGCACCTTCGATCCGAATGAATTATAAGTAGTTTCAAAATTTTCGGAGTGGCCATATGAGTACAAGTGAAGCTGAACGTTCTGGATGCCCTACTCCAGAAGTCATTGATAAAATCCATGATATTGTGATGGATGATGAAAGAGTGAAGGTACGTGAGATTGCTAGTACTGTAGATATCTTGAGTAAATTGGTAGGTATATGTATAATATTTTGCATCAACATTTGGATATGAGAAAGATACTCGCCACGATTACTCACAGTTGACCAAGAACGAAATCGTGTGACATGTTCCAAGGAAGGTTTGCAACTATGGGGGGGGGGGGGGGGTTGACGCGTGGAAAATAACTCTATTTTTACGAATTTTTTTGTCAGAGCTATTGTTGAAGTAGATATATTCTGATGTTTCGCATGTTACAAAGCATCATTCGAGCAACATTTTGTAATTTTTTTGTAGAAAAATATTGAGAAATAAGCTGGTGACGAAGCATTTTCGAGGACGCCTTTTAGAAAAGATAATTTGCGGTGGACACTATATTTCAGCGTAAAATTATCTCGAATCAAAAAATCAAAGCAATTTAGTTAAAACAGATGTTTATCTAGACCCCTACGTTTTTCTTTAATTTTTTTCTTCCATTTTTAAATTTTTGGTGGTTGTTTGAAGTAAAAATTGCAATTTTTCACGAAAAAATCCGTCATTTTGTTGCTGTAAAATCTCTTTAATGTAACAAAAAAAGAAAAAGAAAAACGTAGTGGTCTGGTATTTTATATGTAGAAAGAGTGTATACAAAATTTGAAAAGAATTGGTGCAGTAGTTTTTAAATGACGATGTCCACGGACTTTTAAAACTTGGTTTCTCGAGAAACAAAGCGCCGAGTTCTTTGCTCCGATTGACTTGAACTTTTGACACAATATTCTTTAAATGTTTAACTACAAGAAAAGGCAATAAAAAAAATTGATTTTTAGCCCCCCCCCCCCCCCCCCCCCCCTTGAAGGAATCCACAAGACTTTAGGCGTTGTTTTGTCACTGTGGGTAAAACATGCATACATCACTACACGCCTTAGATCGAAGAACAGTTTAAACAATAGCTATAGGTTACCAGTGGGAAATCTCCATCAAAGAAGGCGAAGACCATTCCTTCAGCTGGGAAAGTTATGGCGACTGTTTCTTTTTGGATTTGCAAGGGATAATTTTTATTGGCTACTTGGAGAAGGGTGGGATTTCAACTCGTTCCGCATCCTCTCTATTCTCCAGATTTAGCTCCCTTGGACTACTATCTGTTCCCTGATATGAAGAAATAGCTGGTGAGAAAGAAATTTTATTTAAACGAGGAAGTGATTGCAGAGACGAATGCCTATTTTGCTGAGCTGAACCAATCCTATTATTCGGAAGGGATTGACAAACTGGAGCAGCGTTGGACGAAGTGTATAAGCTTAAGAGGAGATTACGTTGAAAAATAAAAAATATTTACCCCGAAAATATGAGTAGTTTTCATTTCTGCACGGATTTTTCAAACGACCCTCGTACTTCTTTCGTACGAAGAAAAAAACCCCGAAACGAAACTAAACAAACTTCTCGCAAGCAGTGTAAAGTTTTTGAGTTTTCAATCAACGCGATCTTAAAAGAAGTGCGTGGTAGTATCAAAGACGAGCAGCTTCGGAAGGCGATAGTCTAACTGATCAAAATAAACTCCGTTCGCGATATGAATCGTAAATGCCGCAACGACGAACATTCATTTACATGATTCGCTGCCGCAGTTGGCTGGGAGAGAATTGAGGAAAGGACGAGATCACTTGATGTGGGTTCTGCTGCAATTCATCTCCGGAAGTATCCAACGAAATCCGGTAAGCGTTTATCTCGTCGCAAAAGTTTCCACGTTTCTAGTTTCCTTCGACTTTTCGTTAATCGTTCGATGTCGACTTCCAGCTGTCCAACTTCTTACCCGTCCTAAAGTTGTACGATCTCCTCTATCCGGAGAAGGAACCACTGCCCGTGCCCGACTTCAGTCAGGCGCTATGCACCCATCAAATGGCTATAACGTGCATTTGGATTCATCTACTGAAGAAGGCGCAATCCGAGCACCTAAATATACATCGACCTATTCCTCACACTCTCAAGGTTCATCACGAGTGAGTGGGGGGGGGGGGGGGGGACCACGGTGAAAATATTTCCCCGAAAAATCTCGAAAGAATTTGAGAAGGATTTTCGCGAGGTTTCTCAGAGAAAGTGTTCCAATCTCGTGAGAGCGTCAGAGATTTACGGAGAGTATCGACGAGTCCTGGGAATAAAACCGTAACTCTTTGCTATCAGGATGAAAAGTCGTATCTTTTTAATTGAGGTGAAACATATCGTAACCATGTAACTCAAAACTTCAAAAGAAACCATCGTATGCCTATTTTTCTTTAAAAATTGCGTAATTAATATCTCTGCGGATATTAATAACGTAACTCATTTATGCTTCGCTAAAATATCGTATCTCAATTATAAATAAATGCATAATCGAAATACGATATTAAATGTTCTTAGTTTTATTGAAATGAAAAGTGGCCGCGTTCTATAAATGAGGCAAATCGTGTCATTTCAAAGGGCCCCGGAACTTGGAGTCACAGAACTTGTATATTTTACTTTCGTAGTATTAAATGAGATATAAAAAGTTCCATGAACTACCTATACATTTTTTTTTATTCGATAAACGCCAATCGGCAATATACAACGTTCACAACATCCTTCAATAAGGCAAATTAATATAATTAATGACGCGATTTATCATCCAACATGCTCACTCATCCAATGATACGACCAACTTTTTGATTCCCGCAGTGAAACTCGATACCGAGCTACCAAAGAAGTTGATATCCTGATGACACGTATTTACAATATGCACAACTCTATTATACGGGCCATACGCTACATAATTCTCGTTAGATTTCCAAGGCTCCAGTAATCTTCTCGACCTCAGACCAACCCTCGAACATACGAGACCGAAGTCCGCCAATATTTCCGGCGAGTCTATAAACCGGTTAACTGTTTTGAAGAAGAACGGCAGTTCAACAATGAGTCTACGACTCTTTAAACTACTAATATTGTACATCTTATAAATCTCGCTAAGATCGCATACGTTCGTGTCCCGCAAACGATATAGTAACAGCTTGCAAAATTTTCCTTGTACTTTCTCCACCCCATTAATATGTACATCCGTGAACGGAGACCAGACAACCGCACCGTATTCGAGAATTGATCTAACAAAGGCCGAATATAACAGAATCAGGGGAGACGCATTTACAAAATCCATTCCCGACCTGCGAATGAATCCCAACGCACGATAAGCACGAATGGTTATGTAGCTGATATGAGCATTAAAACTGAGCCGGTCGTCAATCAGACTCCCAGGTCCTTCATCTCGCTAACAATATTGACAGCTTGACCATTTATGACATAGTTCTGTATTAGCCGGCTGTGCGAGCGCGAGAAAGCCATTACAGCACACTTACTAACATTCAGATATAATTTATTAGACTCACACCATCTCTCTAATCTGGAGATGTCACTCTGTAACTCACATACATCACGCTCACTTTCAACAGCTCTAAAAATTTTCATATCATCCGCATAGAGCAGAAAATCCGAACTAAACTCATTACCTATATCATTAATAAATATATTGAGTAATGTAGGGCCAAGATGCGAACCTTGTGGGACTCCTGAAGTTACACTGTATTCGTCGAACAGATGACCCATCATTCTAACCTGCTGATATTCCAGCCAAGTGACCCCAAGTGAGACCAGTCAAGTATGACTCAAGCCAATTGAGGGCAACCGAGCGAATACTATAGCCTTTTAATTTATGTAACAAAATGTCATGATTTACCGAGTCAAATGCCTTGCTAAAATCGGTGTACACCGAGTGTACACTGCGACTGTTATTGAGAGCATCGTGCGAGAATGTTATTTACATACCAATATAAATTTGTTGATGTCGAACGACCACCAACAAACCCATGTTGCTTCGTGGAAATAACATTTTTTTGCAAATCGTTCAATCGATAAACGTTATGGAAGTTATGCTTGATAGTAATAATTTGGAATCTACATCGGATTCCTAGGTAATTATTATTTTGAATAATGATGGTCACATGAAATGTTTATTTTTAGCGTATCTTTCAGGAAAAAGCTTATTGCAACTGTTTGCAAGACTAAAAGATCACATTTAACGGCATCTAACAGAAAAGTGCTTTTTTCCTCAAGAATGTAATTTTTTATTTCAATCCCGTTTCATTCCAAAATTCTAGATGGAATTACAAGATTCTTAAGCATAAGCTGACATTGGACCGAGACGTGAATTATTTATTATCAAAGATTTTAAAGTAAGAATGTATATTTAAAGAAGCGTGTATAATCGAAAACGATCCATATTCAATTCAATTGTTCCATTTATTTCTTTTTCTGTTATTGTATGTCGATTAAACTCAAAATCTGCGTCTATATTGCATTTTTCCAGGCAAGGATTGTTATGGAAAATGATCCACGTTCAGTTCAATGATTTCATCTATTTTTTTTATTCCGTATCGTTGACACTCAGTGGCAAATGAATATAATTTCGTATTTAAATAATAATCGGTGTCCGGAAAAATGCAATGCAGACGTAGCGTATGAGAAACTGTTTTTTCTTTTGGGATTGAAATCATTCCGAAAGGAAATCGCACACGATTTCGTAATACAACGTAGACGTAGAGTCAGTGATGAGTATAACCGATGTACAATAAAAAAAAAGAATGGAACATTGCATTGAGAACGGATAATTTTTTATTATACATCCTGAAGGATCCGATTAAATTCGAATCAAACCTATTCACTTCTTCAATCGGTTTAAATCCAATTTCTGTCTTAGTATTTTCCTATTTGAACCTACTCTTATTTGAAAAATATCGATCGGTTTATATTGGAAAATTTCAACTCCTATTTTATATGGTATTTAATCGGAAAATAATAATCGTCATGAAACGCACTTAGAGTATATCAGTTTTAATATGACTTCTGATTTAATCTCAATCAGAGTGAATTGGTATTATCGTATTTCATTGGATAAAACTAATGTAATGGGGGGGGGGGAATCAATTGGTATAAGTGGTTAAATAACAATGCCATATTCAATAAGAATGAACTCATAGGAAATATAAAAATCTGAAGAACCTCGTTTGATAGGAAATGACACAATTTATGTGAAATTAAATATAAAGCACTGTGAAATATTTCTCTTATATAAAATTAACCTTTTTTTTCCTCTTTCCCAATTTATTCCAATTTGAAAAACTGAGTCTGAAAATAATATTTGTGTCGGAAATTTGCAGGACCAAAATCGGATTTGTTCCAATCTGTTTGGCTCTAATCGGTTTTAATTGAATCCTTTAAACAGGGCATGCTTCTTTAAATACACATTCTTACTTCCAAATCTTTAATAATAAGTAAGCTATGTCTCGCCCAAACTTCAATTTACGTTTAAAAATCTTGTAATTCAACCTAGAATTTTGGAATAGAACAAGACTGAAATAAAAAATTATATTCTTGAGGGGAAAAAAAATTTCTTTTTGATACCGTGAAGTTTGGTTTTTTAGAATTGCAAACAGTTTCAATTTTATTTTTCCCTGAAAGATACATTCAAAATGAATATTTTACGTATCATTCTTTCATAATTAATAGTTGCCTAGGAATTAACGATGAAGATCCAAAGACTTGCCGTTAAGCATAATTTCGATAATGTTTATCGATTGAACTATTTGCAATAAAAACGCATAGTTTATGGAATTTTTACATCTACTCGAATACTACGAGAAAAAATTAAATAAGACAGATGACCTCAAGTTCCGGGGCCTTTCGAAATTGCATAATTTGCCTCAAATACACAGTTGAGACACGATATTTTACTCAAGCATTTAGGAATAAATTACACATTATTGATATCTGCAGAGAAATTAATTACGCGATTTAGGTATAGAAGGAGAATAGACATACGACGGCTTTGCTTAAAGTTTTGTGTTACATGGTTTTCACATGGAGATATCATTTACGTTATTTCAATATTTGTCTGATAAAGTTACGATATTCTTGATTTAAATTAAAGAGATACGACTTTTCATCCTTACAACAAAGCATTACCTCTCTATTCAAAGGAAAAATCGCGATGCGATAAATCCCGGAAATCATTCTCAGAGATTCTCACAGTTTTCTCGGAACAATTTGCAGATAAATATTATTCTCGTGAGACGGATATCGGCCAGCTCCTTCCGTTTCGGTGTTACAGATTCCTGCAACACCTGGTCATGCCTAACACGTCGCTCTGCATGGGATCGGACTATCGCATCGCCCTCTTGTGCAACGCGTACTCGACGAACCAGGAGTACTTCAGCAGACCGATGGCCGCTCTCGTGGACACGATACTCGGACCTCAAAAGGTAATCCTCTCGTTCGCCGCACGTATAACGCAAGTCGACGTGTTGCACGCAATTTCTCCGACAGGGCCAGCAGCAGCAGCCGTTGCAGCCGCTCCAAAATAACGCCGCTCTCGCCAACGGACCCACCACTCCGCTATCGATGTCCATTTTGGACTCGTTGACCGTTCACTCGAAGATGAGCCTGATACACAGCATCGTCACACACGTAATCAAGCTGGCGCAATCGAAGAGCAACATGGCTCTGGCGCCGGCGCTCGTCGAGACTTACAGCAGGTTGTTGGTCTACACCGAGATCGAGAGTCTCGGAATCAAGGGATTCATTAGTGAGTATCGCGAGTGCGGTTTAATTTCGATCGACGCGTCACGAATCTCCCTTGCTCTATTCGTAGGTCAACTGCTGCCGACGGTCTTCAAGTCACACGCGTGGGGTACGCTCTATACACTCCTCGAGATGTTCAGCTATCGTATGCACCACATTCAGCCTCACTACAGGGTACAGCTGTTGTCGCACCTGCACAGTCTCGCCGCCGTGCCGCAGACCAACCAGACTCAGCTGCATCTGTGGTGCGTTGCGCTAAAATTGTCACAGATTTCGAGTCGGTCGCGGTGAAACAAACCGACTTTTCGTAGAAAAATAGGGGAAGATCGTCTTCGCGTAAAGAGTGAAGAGCCGTAATCGAAGTGAAATGGTTAGGGGCCGACTTTCAGTATTGTTGGATGTTGGCAAAATTGATATGATTTAGTAGGACCGTAATATTTCTTTCTCTACTTATTTTTATGCATTATATTCAGCTTAAATCGATCATATTGGACTATTTCCAGACCACTATCGCGCGATTTTTTTATCCAACCGTTGACAAATGAATTGTAAATTAACTAAAGTTGCAGGCGATGCCGACGATTTCAAATAGATTCGAAAGGCAACCGTATTTCGAGCAATATTAGACTTCTCATATATTTACAGTAATTTCGGAAGCGACAGCAGACTACAAATTTTTCTGTTGAATTCAATACAATTTCTTTCAGTGTTGAAGCTGTTATTTGCGTGGAATTATTACAGTTTATGTGACACATGGCATATTTTCGACTTTCTGACTTAGGAAATATTCAATTTTATTCAAGGCACTCTCTAGGGCAATACATGTGGTTGTTCAATGAGGATTGAATTCTGATTGGGCGATTTTCGTCTGATATATCGATGTATTCTGACTAACTATTTCTCGAATCTCCAGTATTGAAAGACGTCCATTAACGTCTTTTTTTTTCAGCGTGGAGAGCACAGCGCTGCGTCTCATCACCGGTCTAGGATCCGCCGAAGTGCAGCCGCAATTGTCTCGGTTTTTGTCAGAACCAAAGACACTCGTATCCGCCGAATCCGAGGAGCTCAATCGCGCTCTGGTGCTGACTCTCGCACGATCCATGCACGTCACAGGTAGCTCGTTTGAAATTGTTCGGCGGTAAATGAATACGGACTGTCGTACGCTAAATTTCACATATTCGCGCGTAACTCGATCGTTGTTCTTCAGGAACCGGAGCCGACACGCTCAGCGGCACTTGGTGTAGAGAACTGTTGAACACCATCATGCAAAATACACCGCATTCTTGGGCCAATCACACTCTCCAGTGCTTTCCACCCGTGCTCAGCGAATTCTTCCAACAAAATACCGTCGCCAAGGAAAACAAGCAACAGATAAAGGTGCGCCTGTCTAGAGTTTTCTCGTTAAGATTTAACAATCTATCGAGAAATCCCGCTCCTCACACTTTGCAAGAACTTTCGCGTCTACCAACATGGTCCAGTATCTTTAGAAATTTTTAGAAAATAACTAAAAATAGATAGGCTTTTTCACGAAATGCTTATTCTAGTGTTGAATATGAACAGGGTTGCTAAGGACCTGGAAAACCGGGAAATGTCAGGGAATTTGATACACCAAGGAAAAGTCAGAGAAATGTCAAGTCATTTTTTATTTTTACTGGAAATTCTAAATAAAGCGGAGTTCATTTTTCGAAATTTTACCGTTAATACATTTTATGATGCAGTTTTCGCTGCTGCTTCAGATATCTCTAGTACTTATTGTTAGTAGCGTAGGTGTATCCGATCGACTAGAATCAGGGTCTCTACTATCAACGTTACTTTCTTAGCGTATCAATCTCTTTGCAAACAATCGTTTTTTCTAATTTTTCACCCAAAAAATTGGAGGGAAACCGGTAGCCTATCAACGGTGATATTCCAGGAGTTTATATTCAACACTAAAGTAAACGATTCGCGAAAAAACCTATCTATTTTTAATTATTTCCGAAATTCCATTGTCTTTGATTCAAGAGTATTGGACTAATAAAAGAAAATACGTTTGATTTAACACCGACAGAAAGCCGTGGAGGAGGAATATCGAAATTGGGCGTCCATGAGCAACGAAAACGATATCATAGCTCATTTCTCCGTGCCCGGAACGCCGCCGCTATTCCTGTGTTTGCTGTGGAAAATGATCCTCGAGACGGATCGTATCAGCCCCATCGCGTACAAGTAAGATGCGAGCGAGAAACTCTTTCTAAAAATCAGTCATCTCCGGAGATTTGAGCGACAGTTCGATCGTTGCAGAATTTTAGAGAGGATCGGCGCCAGGGCTTTGTCTGCGCACCTGCGAAAGTTCTGCGATTACCTCGTGTTCGAGTTCGCCAATAGTGTCGGTGGACAGCACGTGAATAAGTGTGTGGATACCATCAACGACATGATTTGGAAGTACAATATCGTCACGATAGACAGGCTGGTATTGTGTTTGGTAAGCAACAATAACTCTTCGTATGTATTTATGCGTGCAGAGTGAGGTGCTAAAAACCGAGCACCAGAATATCTTCCTTGGATCTGAGAAAATACGTTAAAATGCTTCTCACAAAAGTTGGAGGGTATTATAGGCTAAATTTACCGAGAGAAAGACTTTTGTCTTAAGTTAATTTCTTCCTGAGTTATCAAGGTCATCGGTATTTTTTTTCAATAGAAGTTTTATTTTATTTAATGCTACTAATGGCAATCTAGACAAATTGAACGATGTACGACTCGCCCCTTTTTATTTGAGAATTTGCAGAAACCGCTTTTAAGAATCGAAACTCATTTCACTCGAGTTCTTAATCTTCAGAGAAACAAGGTAATTCGCAGTGTTTATAAATTGACTAATTCGGGATTATCGCTACTCACCTCTTCTAGCTGTAGATAGAATCGATATAATTTTCATTTATGTTGAAATTAACCAGTGGATTTCTTTCTGTGGGGGATATTAAAGAGCTAGACGTATCATGACAACACGCTACTTCGCAAAACATAAAAGAATGCATAATTACTGCTTGTGCTGCAATCACAGCAGATACTCTTCAGAAAGCTGTGCAATCTGCGGCTTTACGCCTCGAAAAAAATCCATCAATGCTGAGACTCGTCATTTTAAATATGTCATGCACAAGAGGAAAAGTAACGATAGAATGGGATTAATCACCCGATAAACATTGCGACTTACTTTATTTCTCTAAAACCGATAATTCGAGCGAAATGAGTTTCGATAATTTAAAAGTGACTTTATTCTCCAAATTCTCAAATAAAATTACTTGAGTCATACATATATCGTTGGATTTGTTTTGATTAACACTTCAGTTACATTAAACAAAAGACGCATAGTTTCATTTAAAAAATATCGATAACCTTGATAACTAGAAAAAATGACCTTGAGTTAAACCTTTTTCTTTCGGTAAATTTGGCCTATAATACCCTTGAACTTTTCTAAGAAACATTTTTACGTATTTTTTTGAATTCGAGGAAAATGTTCAGGTTTTTGGTTTTAAGTACCTCACGGTTATTATTATATGCCATGCCTTCATTTACATGGTTTTACGTCTTTTTTTAACATTTAACTTAATATAAAAATACCATCTGAATGAAGTATCCATAGCGCAGCGATCTCTCTCACCCTTGTCTTCTTTCTCTCGTCATTCTTTCGAATTTCCTTGTAAAGGGTGATTCATTTAGACCTTTTTTTTAATTTCTCAACAAAACATAAAATGGAATTGGATGGCGGAATCTTTTTTATGACCTGTGAAAGAACAATCTTTGACATTTATTTTTTGAAAATAATTTCATTTAAATGCTGGCCGCGACTACGCCGTGCGTGGTCCATTCGGAAGGTCCAATTTTCGATCACTCTTTCTAGCATTGCGACCGGTATCTGCCCAATTACGCGTGTAATGTTGGCTGGCTTATCGACATTTGGTTTCAGCAAGACGAAGTTACGGCACACACAGCGCGCGAAACAATAGCTTTATTGATAAATCATTTTGGTGAGCAGATAATTTCGCATTTTGGACCTGTCAACTGGCCTCCTAGATCGTGTGATATCACACCCTTGGACTTTTTTCTTTGGGGTTATGTTGAATCAAAAGTCTTCGTCGATAAGCCAGCTACGATTCAGGACTTAGAAGCCAACATTTTACTCGCATAATTGGGCAGATACCGGTCGCAATGCTAGAAAGAGTGATCGAAAATTGGACCTTCCGAATGGACCACGTACGGCGTAGTCGCGGCCAACATTTAAATGAAATTATTTTCAAAAAATAAATGTCAAAGATTGTTCTTTCAGGTCATAATAAAGATTCCGCAATCCAATTCCATTTTATGTGTTTTATTTAGAATTTAAAAAAAAAAGATCTAAATGAATCACTCTTTATACAGGCAGTGCAGCGTGCTCTCGCCTCTCGTTTTAAATATTCCACCAAACGCTCTCCTTAAAGGGGGAATCTCATGTGGAGAAGGCCTATAAATTTAATTTTCGGGAGTCGATCCTAAAGGACATATTAAAACAATCTTTTGGAAACTTTGAATATACTTTATTACATATATTAAAAGTACTAAAAAACATGTGTCCCATTATACGAAACCTTATAATATTAGAGTTATAAAAACGTTTCTCAAAGTGATATTTTTCGAGCGGTGTAGAACGTAGAACCCTTCCGACCCCTCTCCAATTATTTGTGGCCTTCCTTTCATCTTTATCAATTTTTTTCCTGAACTTTTGACTAGGATGCCTACAGAAACTTTATTATTGATTTCTCTAACTTTTCCCTGATATTTCCTTGACTAAGTATCTCAAATTAAATTTTATAAATATTCCGTCATTTTTTGTCATATTAGCAGTTTTTCATTATCAACAATGCTATGATAAATCGTAATACAAGAATAGAAACTGGAACCAAACCCTCTCAGATTATTAGAGTGGCTACAAAGAGATTTATATACTGAGAAAGTAACGTCGATGGTATTAGAGGCTCTAATTCTTGTTGATGGAACACACGCGCGCTATTACTGGAGATATTTGAAACAATAGCAAAAACTGCGTTATGAAACGTATTAATGGCTAACTTTCGAGAAATTATATCCATTCTATTCGTAATTTCCAGTAAAAATCCAAAATTCCCTCAAATTTCCCTGTCTAATCAAATTCCCTAACATTTCCCGGTTTTTCAGGTCTAGAGCCACCAGTTTTGATACTCCCAGATAAGGACCAAGCTTCCTTCGTCTTCCTCACACAACCCGAATAATGAGAGTTTCTTTTATCACATTTTACTCGGCAACAATGTATTCGAATGTTCTCGTTAATCAATGCGCGTTTTACAATCGAGATTTCTCCAAATTTTCTTTCGCAATATCACCACTATTAATAATACGCGCCACAAAATCTTCCGCAGGCCCTGCGAACGCAGGAGGGAAGCGAGGCCCAAGTATGCTTCTTCATCATACAATTACTGCTGCTGAAAGCCGCTGAATTCAGGAATCGCGTTCAAGAGTTCGTAAAGGAGAACTCGCCGGAGCATTGGAAACAGTCCAACTGGCACGAGAAGCATCTCGCGTTTCACAGAAAGTTCCCTGAGAAGTTCGCGCCCGAGGGCATCATGGAGCAGACCACCGGCGGGCCCAGCCAGTACCAAAGTCTACCCGTGTACTTCGGCAACGTTTGCCTCCGCTTCTTGCCCGTGTTCGACATAGTCGTGCACCGATATTTGGAAATACCGCCCGTGTCGAAAAGTCTGGAGATACTTTTGGAGCATCTGGGTTGCCTTTATAAGTTTCACGGTTAGCCGTTGTTCCGAGTTTTACTTTTAGCGAATTTTCGTACCAAGTCGCATTGGAGTGAGATGAAATGTTACGATATGAATTCTTCTCTTTTTAGACCGGCCCGTTACTTATTTGTACAATACGCTGCACTATTACGAGCGCAAATTGAGAGACAGACCGCCGCTGAAGCGCCGTCTAGTCTCCGCGGTGCTGGGTTCGTTACGAGAGATTCGCGCGCCAGGATGGGCGTTGTCCGATGCGTATCAAATGTACATGGCCCGCTCCGTCGACGATGCGGTCACTTGGGTGCCGGAGTTGGATTACTACATTCGACTGGTGCAGCGGATAGTTGAAAGTAAGTTGCATCGGCGCGCATTATCGGAGCGGTCGAGGAAGAAGTCAGGCCTCACAATGTGCCCTTATTTATCCTAAAAGTGTCGTATTTTTGCGCCGTACACTTAAAGGACTTTAATATTGTAAAACGACCCTAAAAGTCCCTTATTTTAAAAATAATTTGAACATGAATGTAAGAATATTCCTACATTCATGAAGTTGAACGTCGATTTCATTCGTACTAATACAATAGTACAAAATACGATTTAATATAGTGATAAAATATAAAACATATATTTTATATTAACATATATTAACATTATTTTTATTGCGAAAAAGTTTTTTTTTATTACTACAGTTACCCTGCAATTCCGTCAATGTATGCCTCTATTAAATGTGTAAGCAATGTTTAAACTAAACTGCGTTTAAGTACTTTGTACAAAGAAAGTATAAAAACGTATATTTTCTACAAACGAGCTTACAAATAAGATCAATTTAATAGAAATCAGGGGTCTTATTTTTAGGCCTGTTTGTATAATAGGTATATGTTTTTATACTTTGAAAGATGATTACATATTTTATTATTTTCCATGTACCTTATTTCGTTTCTATTTAAAAAAAATTACCTTATTTCCCCTAAATTAAAGCTTAGGGATGCTGTGAGGCCTGAGAAATATTACTCATGAAAATCTATTTATCCTCTTGGATTCTAGTTTAAGGCGTAGAAAAGGAGGTGATCTTTTGGAATGTTTTTATGAATGAAGAACGCAAAGAGAAATTAACGATTTGGGGGGAGGCAAAACTCTCAACTGGGAAAGGATCATAATTTTTGCAATTTTATACTTATTGTTTTTCTTAGTTTATCGTCTATAAAATTACATGAAAATTAAAAATATATCCGGTTTTTTCATTTTAGACAAGAAACGAAGGCTCCGTATTTTCCGCTAATTTACAACTCGGCACGAAAATGAGTCGCAATTGATCTAATGTTTAGATCTATTTGTGTTCTACAATTCGCCCATCTATCATTTTTATATATTTTTTACTGCGTAAAGGCAGCGTTTTCCAGAAACTTGTTTGTGTGTACATTTTTACGATCTACGTCATTAAAATCGTCACTTGTAAACTCTCTTTTGTCAAAACCTCATGAAATATAGCCTGTATCCATTCAGAGTCCAGGCTCCTTATCAATGAGATTTTTTTCAATTGAATCAGAAGTTCCACAGATTAACCCCAACAATCAAGCAATCTCACAAATTTGTCCTCTTTATTATATCAGTGTAAATGATCCCGAAAGTTTTGGGAAGATCTGTTTCATTCTTCGTTTATAAAAACATTCCCAAAGATCGCCTTCTTTCTCAGCGTTCTAAGCCAGGCTCCGCCTTTAAATCGTCATCCGTTTTATCACTCTGCTTCAACAAATTTCTTAAGGAAACTTACTCACCATATCAATTTTTCCAGCCATGTCGGGCACGGCTCACTTTCCGGCCACTGATTGGAGGTTTAACGAATTCCCGAATCCGGCCGCCCACGCGCTGTACGTCACTTGCGTCGAGCTCATGGCAGTTCCGGTCGCCCCGAACCTGGTTGCCAATTCGTTGCTCGATGTCGTTGCCAAAGGGTAAGAACCGCAACTGATTCATCGGCGATTATTTTCCTTCGTGTTTTCGAGCGAAAGGGAGTAAATTTGCATTCTATCGTTGATTAGATACACGGTGGTTCCGTCGGAGGAGATACATCTGTGGATAAATTGCGTGGGGTTGCTGCTGGCGGCATTACCGGAGTGCTACTGGTCGGCGCTGCACGATCGTCTTGTAGAGACCGTGAGCAGTCCTGGTTTGGCGAGCTGGCAGTACAACAATCTGACGCCGTTTCAAATGTTCAATTTCAACGTCACACACAACAGTCTGCTGGAGAATAAGTATAGCTACACACTGGCTTTGGCGCATTCGATATGGCACCACGCCGGAGTCGGACAGATCACGACGATGCCGCAGTGAGTTATATTTATGGGGCACTCCAAACCACTTTAGCCGCTCAAGACATGAATGTATCCCAAAAACTGTCTAATAACGATACCTTACTTTGAAAACCTCGTAAGTGCAATTTTTGACAAAAATTCCATTTATAGCTTACTGCGTTAAAGTTTAAAATCTGAACACAGTAAGCTATAAATGGCATTTTTGTCAAAAATTGCACTTACGAGGTTTTCACAGTAAGGTACCGATAACAGGGTTCCCATTTGGTCATTTTTTCCAATCAAATTAGTAGGAAGTCATCTTTATTTTAAAAGTCACTGAAAATCATTATCTTTAAGATTTTATCCCTTGTGTGATTCGTCAAATAATTTCACGATATCTCCCGTCGCTAAAACGTTGCAACAATTCGTATGAATTCTCAATGTTGAGATGGTCGTGCTATCAGTATACAAATTTTGTGTAAATCGTTATAATGACGCGTTACAAGCAGTCGATATCGTTGCGCATTTCTAGTAGCATGAAGAAAGCTTTTTTTAAGGTATTCGTTCCTTAAAAAGTGATTTAATTTGTTATCTTTCATACCTTAGAATTTCAATGTATTCTTATGACGATACAATTGCAAATCTCAAACATTTTTTTCAATATTATTTCCTCAAAACTTTATCGAATTTATTACAAGCACCATTAGACTGCTTTTTTTATCTCTTCCTAATGTTCAAATGAGGAAAGATTGATCCATTTTTTGTTACTTTTTTTCAAATGAGGACTCATTAAAACCCACTATTTTTGAACATCTGACTGGATGGGACCCCTGTAACAATACTGGTCTACAAAATTAACTTAAATTTTTCTCGTCAAAAATGAATCAAGGTGGATGTGTAGATGCTGACATGCTAATTCTAAATTTCTTTTTATCATTTTGCTCTAGCATGGCATGTTTTTTTTAGAAAAGTGAGGTCAAATGTCGAAAAAAACGCGTTTCAGGAAGTTTCTAATTTAATTTTTCTAAAAATCTTGTCACAGTCTCTAGATTTTGGCTGTAGATTCGAATTAAGCGTCAGAGAAATGAATAAGAAGCGTCAATTGTATTCCGCGATGCGATTAGATTCTAATAGGTACAGGCAAGGATTCATCGAAGTGTGCGCGACACTGCTTATGTATGGCGGGCTGCCGAAGATCATCGGTCGTACACACTTCGATGAACTTTTACCAATACCTATTGGAACTTTATCGCATCGTGGAATGAAATCGATGCTAATTAATTTTTTGACGCTTGATCGGAATCTGCAGCCAACGTTTAGAAAAATGGAGTTAAAAACCCTCTGAAACGCGATATTGTCAACATTTGACCTAACTTTTTTAAAAAACGTGACGTGCCAAAGAAAAATGGAAAAAAGATTTAGAATCAACGTGTCGAGATCCCAATAATTGATCTTGTTTCATTTCTTATTATTTTTTTGTAGACCAGTGTAACTGATCTATAACGAAGTCATACTGGCCCAATAATTTAACTAAATTACACACCAATCCCCTCCCATAAATTGAGGGAGTAAGCGTATCCTTTTGTTTTAATATTCGTCCCGTCTCGGTGGTCCTTCTGTCCTTAATAATGGACGAGTAAAAAGAAAATTGTATGCAAAGCTACATCGTGGAACTCCCAGTCGTTTGAGAGATACGGCGTTTCTATGAGAGAGAAAATCGAAAATTCGCTGTATCTTTCGAATGATTGAAAGCTCCATGATAAAACTTTGTAAAAAATGTTCTTTTTACTTGTCAAATCTGAAGAAAAAAAACTTTAACGTCGATAGGGTTTGGCCCTCAATTTTAAAATTAAAAATAAGCTGATAGCTCCATGATTTATGGGAGGATTGGTTTGTAATTTCAGGGCTCCCATCTAGATAGATATTCAAAAATAGTGGGTGTTAATGACTCATTATTTGGAAACAATGACTAAAAAAGACCAATCTTTCTCCATTTTAACATTATGAAAGAATAAGAAAAAGCAAACATCATGTTTGTAACAAATTCAGTAAAGTTTTCAGGAAATAATGTTGAAAGGAAATAATTAAGATTTATAATCGAAATAATTTTTTTTTATAAGAACATATCGAAATTGTAAAGTAGAGAAGATAACAAATTAAATTATTATAAAAAATTGTCGTACTATAAAAAGCACTTGTTATGAATCATGACAAGTTACAGAATCTGGGCACTAATAACATCTATAGCAGCACTGAGAACTTATACAAATTATCGCTGCGTGTTAGCGGCGAAGGTATAATGAAATTATTTGACAAACCCTTAAAAATAATTATTTTTAACGACTTCTACAAATTAAAATGACCTTCTACTGACTTGATTGAAAAAAGCCGACTAATCATTAAACAAGTAATCAAATTGGAGCCCTGTACTCTTTAGATATATTTTGGGATCTTTTTAAGTACATTCATTTTTTGAATGACTACTGGCGTAGAATGTTTCGTTTGCATTCTATTTGTCGATCTCGTATTGATTAATTTGCCACTTCCCGAGAACATAATCGAAGAATCCTCGGTTGATAACTTGACGATCTCGGTTAAAGACCAAATTTTGTTCCGTAAAGATTCATCAAGGAGAAATTACAGCCCGTAGTCAACAGCGAGGAGCAGTTGATATACGCCTGCCACCTGATCGGACCTACCCTGGCGCGATTCAACGCTGAGAGACCACGTTGCGTCGTCGAGCTTACCGTCAGTCTGTACGAAATGTTGGAACAGGTTGACCGTACGCAGACCCAATTGAAGTACATGGATCCGATTTGCGATCTACTGTATCCTTTTCATATCTGTAGCAATTTTTGTAGGATTTTTATTATTCGTACGTGTTCGTAAATTCATCGAGAAACGAACATTTATGTAAAATCTTGCAGTGCCCGAAATGAGTTAGTAGAAAACGCAGTCGAATGCAAAAAATGTTTCCTTAACTACACTCGTCATTGTCAGATATCACATAAAGTACATGTTCGTCGGCGACATGATGAAAACGGAGGTCGAATGCATCATCCGGAGATTGAGACCCGCGCTGCAGATGCGACTGCGCTTCATCGCGCATCTGAACATCGAGGAAATTAATTCGTCCTGAGAAAAAGCGTCCGTGTCCAACGCGGCGTCGTTGAGCATCACCCGAGATCGGACGCAACCGTCTCCAGCGGTAGCAAATGAGTCGAGCGCGAGTATCCCGTCCGAATGAACATTCCTTCCTCCTATTTTTTAGCCGTCGTTCGTTGCGGCAAATGGAACAACGCGTAACGTGACAATCGTTGCGCGACGGCTAATGATTGGAAGAATCGTCACGCGAAGGAGATTAGAGAAAATTAGGAATATAATATGTTGTATCAACATATTTTTGCTCAAGTGTATATTACTTTAGTAATAAATGTTTATCAAATTTTGTAATATATTACTTCTTGTTTCACAGCGTCTCTTACGATCAATTCGTTGGTTCTTTTTCATTTTTTTTAACTCCAACATCACTTCGCACTTTCGCACTGTAAACATTGTGGCCACTCAACTGGAAAACCGGGGAATGTCAGGGAATTTGATCGGTCAAGGAAAAATCGGAGAAATATTAGGAAATTTTTGATACATCCAGAAAGTCTGAGAGATTCTTCTCTTTAATTATTTTATGTTAAATTTGTTGTACATTAATCTAATCCCGAGCAGTAATAAGCTATTGAAATATAGAGAAAACATATCCCTATATTTAAAAATTATAATCCATGTATTATAAGTACAGCCAATTGTTCATTTATATTGTTTTTATACTCATATAATCAATTATTAGTTATCAGGAAAGCCTTTTTTTATTCAATTTTAATTATGACTGATAATGTATCAACATATTTCAGAATTATTCAGTAATATGTGGGGAGATCGGGGGGTTATGAGACGAGTTTTGTTTTTGTAAGAAAAGTATAATGAAATAGAGTTATTTTCGTTATTAGGGCGTGAAGCGCTGTTTCGCTTCGCTCGTGCGGCAAACTTCACACTCGTTAGAACGGCGCGAAACAACCGAATAACGAATTCTATTTTTTGTCACTAAGTGCCAAATATGAGGTTGACGATTTCACGCACTGCGCAACTTTTCATGAATTGGTGCGTGAAAGATGATTTCACATGCGTCGAGGACGCCCATGAAACCGAGTATTTGACACTGAGTGATAAAAAACTTTTTTTCTGCGCATAAATTGTGTCAAATCGTGAGTAAGTATAACAACACTTTAAAAAAAGATGGGTTTGCTGAAATTTCAAAAAATCCTATAAGTTTGGCCTGTTAGCTCGAAAGTTGGTTTTTCTGGATTTTTACAGTGTTCGGGGGGTTGTGAGACACGCCTTCAAATCATAGAAAGTGGCATACATTTATCAAAATTGTTTATTCAAATTAAAAAAAGAAAGCAAATGTTGCGGCTTACAATGTATTCAAGTTTAAAAAGGTTAGATTTTTACATGTAACTAATAAACAAGTTTTAGGTGCGACTCGCTACAAAATAATAATGAAAAAATCATTTAAAGAAGGCTAAATTAATTAAAAACAATTAAAATTGCACAAAACGTGCAATGTTCACAAAAAATTCAAAATACGCTCATAAAATACGATTTTTAGTAAATCGCTTTTAGAAATAACGTGTCTCACAACCCCCCGAAAGTGTTGTCTCACGACCCTCCCAAGTTCAATATTTTTAAAATAGCCACTGCTTCATGGATACATAAAATGTTTATCAAAGATTCTTTTTGTGTGTCAAAAGGCTACTCACCAAGGAATGATTTACATCTACATATATACTTTTGTGAACAGCTTGAAAACGGGTGAAAATACTGCAAACACAATTAATGGTCGAAAAAACTTTAAAACACAAAATTGAAGTTGCAATCTGAAGAGATACTAAGAATCCGCGTCAACGTGACGAGTGTCAAATGAAAATAGAGATACAGGACGAGAAAATGAAGTTTGACAGTCATTAGTACATGTCGTACTTTTCAATTCAGTGCTGTGAGCTTGTCTCACAACCCCCCGTGTTTCACAACCCCTCGATCTCCCCTATAATAATTTTGACATGATAATTCTACCCCTAACCCGATTATCGTCACAAAATATGAAAATATTCCGATTAGGATAAACACGTAAGCATTTTTTTATTTATATGAATTATATTATTACAGCGTTCAATTCTTTTCTCACATCTCGCAAATTAAAAAATCAGGGAAAATTATAGTGATTTTAATGAGGGAAACCGGGAAGTCAGTGAGCGGAGTTGAATTGTCACCCTATGTAAATGATGTAGATTTTTAATTGTCGGTTTATTCCGGAATGTTTATTTTGCGAAACCTTCATACGCGTATACAGATTCTTACGTAAAAAATATTTCAGCGATGGCCGATAACGATCGAGATTGAAATTGCAATTCTATTGTCAGTCCAAATCAGCCCCCTGCAACTCTGCGTTTCGCATGGCCACACCGTTATCGCCAACCGCGTGGTGGCGCAGTGTCGCTGGCCCGGCTGAAAGCGGGCGAATGAGGTGTGAATGAAGGGACTTGAGTGCAATGAAGCATTATTCCATTTTGTAATAAATATGTAGGGATAAGGAATTTTATGAAGTAATAAAAATAGTCCAGTAAATGTTCGAACGAATTTTATATGAGCCAGCGCAGCCAACAGCCAGCAGCAGCCAATACAGGGCCAGCGTGTAGGGCGCCACGTAGCGGATTAGTACGACTGGCGACAAAGCGTGCTCAAAGATATCCAATGGGTGCATTTTCAGCAGATCATTCCGCTCCGCAACAGTTGTGGAGCAGCTCAGTAAAAATCTGCTGAACGCGCATTCTCTACCGAGCGCTCCAAGTGAGTGCAAGTGGTAGCGGTCGCCATGTTTTGTAGCGAAGAAAAGTTACGCTCCAGCGCTCCCGCTCACTTCCATCGGAAGAAGTTTTGGCGCATTTTATGAATGATGTCGAGCGGTGTGAACCGATGTGTCGAATTCCGTCTGTCGTGCGACGGAACATCTTATATTTTATATATTATTACGAAAAAAATTACATTTTCTTGCCACCGGCAATGGAGTTAATATTGTTTAGCTCTGAGGTGCTGATACAAACAACACAATATTTTGTAACCAGAGATAACACCGGACAACAGTGATTTTGTTACTCGAACCAAACCAGGTGATTCTTATAGATTTATGTGCGCTAAAAACGAATCTAACTCTCAAATTTGCATACCACACGTCAGGATTTTTAAATACTTGAAGTTAAATATAAGAAAACGGGCGATTTTGGCCATATTGACGGGTCTATTACTAACTAAAAAATGTTTCTTTTCGAACTTTTTAATACATTAGTTTATTGTTTCTAAACGAGTTTACAAAGCCAAATTTCAATCCGAAAGTACGATTTTTCAAAGCTAAAGTACGACAAGTCGATCATTTAAATCCACTGCGCCACGCGCCTAATGTATCGCAGGCCACGGCCAGAACTTGTTGTCAGCAGAACAGAGAGCACTACTTCTGAGCGTACTGAGCGGTAGCGGTTTATGCTCGATCTGCTGAATGCAACCAATGGTTTAGCTCTGAGGTACTGATATGGTAACAGATTGTTTTACGATTGCCGGTGGCAAGAAAATGTAATTTTTTTCGTAATAATACTTAAAATATAAGATATTCCGTCGCACGACAGACGGAATTCGACACATCAGTTCACACCGCTCGACATCATTCATAAAATGCGCCAAAACTTCTTCCGATGGAAGTGAGCGGAAGCACTGGAGCGTAACTTTTCTTCGCTACAAAATATGGCGACCGCTACCACTTACGCTCACTTGGAGCGCTCGGTAGCATGCGCGTTCGGCAGATTTTTGCTGAGCTGCTCCACAACTGTTGCGGAGCGGTATGATCTGCTGAACGCACCCAATGGGAATACGTGTAAGTTGCAGGGGGCTGGTCCAAATATTCGTTACGATACGTCTTACGATAGATTACGCGCTATATCGAACGCACTCGCGGAGAGAAGCTGCATATATTTATACTCTACGATTCTCTCCTTCACATCTTTTAAGATATGTAATACATCGTTTAAATGCCAATGCGGTGCATATTGTACGTCTCCTCGGTGCGCGCGTATTTAGATATTGTCATAATCGCTGCCTCCCGCGTTGATAGCCTGGACCAGCCGAGCAAACTCCTCGTAAGGTGTCGCGTTTTCCGATACAAACGGTTGCTTCAACATTTCAGCCATCCACTTTGTCTGGAAGAAAAATGCAGTATCGTAACTTTAGCGAAGTAATCGCGCGGATGAAATACGCGCTTATAAGCGAAAGCGACTGAACGAGGAGGGAATAGAAGAGAAGGGAAAAGTACGACAGGCGATTCACGAAAGGGAAGATTTCTCTGAACGCAATTTTTAATACGCGAAGTTAACTTTCTGAAATTCGGTTTTCTCATTAATTTCTTTTTATTGCAGATTCGAAAAATTGGAACAAAACTATTTAAAATTATTTACACCGTATTTTTTCATTTTTGGCCTTATTTAACCCTTTGCACTCGAGAGGCGACTCTCAGTCGTTACGGCGGGCGTTTCGTGCGACAACTCGAATGGCGAGACAGTCTTTGTTCATGCTAGATTTCGTAATACTAAAATACAGAACTTAATCTTACAGAATTATATTCTTAAAGGTGTAAATATAGATAAACTTTTGAAATATAACGTTTTTGTAAGTTATTTGTATAGGTATAAGATCATTTTATGGTACCTGTAAGATATTCGTCACATTTGCAAAAATTACCTCGAGTTGCTACCTCGCCCGGCCGAAAAAGTCGCAGAGCGCAAAGGGTTAAACCGAAAAACGATATTTAAAAATACAGCTACGCCATCGTATTGTAAAACTATCTCTCTCGCACACTCGTTGTTTGATATACGGTGTATTTTCGAGGAAGCTTGAGATAGAAGATACGCAAGTGCGAGAGAGAACATGTGATGAGGGCATGAGAGCCACTCTGTCGCTCAATCTTGAGCTGGACAAGTCTAGGGAAATATGCGAAAGAGACTCTTATGCACTCGCCATATTATATTCTCTCTCGCACTCTTATGTCTCCTAGGTATGTTAAAGTAGTATGGTCACTCTCGAAAGTGATCGTTGAGTGTCCGTAAAAGAAATATTAAAAAAGTCATCAAAAAACTATGATTTATAATTGAAAATTTTCTTTGTGAATTATAAAATGTATGACCATAAGAATTTGTCGATTATTTTGATTATTTTTCACTTATTATTCAAATAATGTGCTTTCTTTGACTAGCGTCTTTTTATGTGTGGCAACGGTGGCAACGCATATCATCAACAGCTCGTAGCCCTAGTAGGGAAAACGAGATTTGAAATGCACACTTGAACCCACTCCACTGACTCGACGATGCCGCATCTACTCGACACGCTATTTCCGAACACAGAGAAAGAGAAATTAGTTATAACTAAAGTATCAAACGGTCAATAATTTTCATCAATGGTTTTAAATTTTTGTTTCTCCCCTCCGTTTTTTGGTATTTTTAAAAAATATTTTAATCTTGGATTTTACCTACAAACACACTCCGAAAAATGTGTCTTGCCCATAAGACTCTGGGTTATTTTCTACTCGGTAATTAATTTTTATCAGACATACTAAACGGTCAATCTACCCCAAATTGCACCAGGAGGTTTCTATTGATATTAGCTTGCATACATAATTATTTCATATTTAAATCTTGGAAATCGATTCGTGACCATACTACCTTAAGCTTCCTCGAAAATATCTCGTAAGTGCATCTCTCTTGCCTTTCGATGACACGGTGTCTAGCAAAACAGGAAAAAGAAATTTTCTGATTTTTCCAGATTTTCCAGTCTGAGATATAATAGCCAAATATTCTGACCGCTATGGGTGTAGATCCAGTATAAAGTGTTATGCATCAGTTGAATGAACAAATTAATTAATATTCATAGAACAGTGTTATGACACAACTGAGAAATAAACATTGAAATAATAAAATTTTGAAACCATATTATTTAATGTTTTTTCTTAAAATAAGGGAAAAATTTTGACTCATTACACTTTTCTTCAGGATGTGCGATGTATACAAAATGGAACTTCTTATATATAATTTCTATATAAATTCTTTAAAATTTCAACGTACTTACTAGGAATCAAGCTATTTGAGATTTTTTAGTATTTTCATAAAATTGTAAAAAAATTTTTATTTTCTCTGACATCGCTGATCCGCATAATTCCCTAACCACTCTAGGTTTTCCAGAATGCCCTGGCCGCTAGACACCGTAGATGACATCACAATGTTGTGGAAAGAAGCGCGAATACTTTTTTATGAGAAGATCGAATTGCGAAGTTAAAAAAGATTAAACAGATCGAACTTACAATGTGTGGAAACTTCTCTTTGTTGAAACTGTACGATTGCTTGCAAATCAGTGGCAGAGCCTTCGCCCGTTCGGTCCACGGCCACATCAGTATGTCCAAAATACCGGGTTGATTTCCTGCGAGAGAGAAAACAGAAAAGATAAGTTTCCGCATATAAAACGTTAATGCGTTACGAGATACGCGTGTTAACCTCCGAAAAATGTTGTACTCCGGTAGATCAACTCATCCTCGAATTCGCTGAAATGGCTCTCTATATCGGAGACTATTTCGTCGAGTGGCCTCACATCCTTCAAATGTATACAGTCGGAGAATAGAGAAACAATCTGAAACATTATACGCGAAGGAACGGTTTCTAATGAGTTTCGTTTCTACGACAAAGATTACTGATCCACAAATGAAATGGATTATATAAATCGTGAGTCATTAATTTCAAATCTTCTTACCAAAATGGTAAAGCAAAATGCAAAATGCAAAATGCAAAATGGAGGAAAATGCTCCAGCTCGTCACGTTGTACAGAAAAACAAAAAAACACGTATTCAATAGTTTTAAAAGTTCTGTCCAACCATATCAAACTCGATCCCCCTCCACACTTCCCCTGGGGGGTTAACTTCAAAATTTTTCATGAAAACCCCCAATTTTTATCGCAGATTCGGGGTTTGCGTTAAAAAATAGGAAACTTTTGTCTGAAATATTTTTTTGTATCAGGGGTAAATGGCGCTCGAATCGATGGGGGAAACGTAAAAATATGAAATCCTAAAAATTCATGGAAAAAAACTTCAAAACGAAAAACAAAAAAACACGGTTTCAATATTTTTAAAAGTTCTATCCAATCATACCAAACTCGACTCCCTGTCCTCTCCCCCATTAGGGGGCGGGGGGTAACTTCAAAATTTTTAATGGAAACCCTTAATTTTTATTGCAGATTCGGGGTTTACGTTCAAAAATAAGAAACTTTTGTCTGAAATATTTGTTTGTATCAAGGGTACATAGCGCTCCAATCGATTTTGAAGTTACCCCTCGCCCCACCAAATAACTTTCCTTCCTTCTATTATATAAAATAGTTTTCGAATAAATGTATCGCTAAAAACCCCGGCGGGGGGACCGGATGCGCGAAGTACGGACGGTTGTTAGAGGAGGAGGAGGAGAAGTAGTAGAAGGAGAAGAAGAAGGAGAAGGAGAAGAGGGAGAAGAAGAAGCATAAGGAGAAGTAGAAGAAGAAGAAGAAGAAAAGGAAGAAGGAGAAGAAGAAGAAGAAGAAGAAGAAGAACGTATTGAATGGAGAAGACAGAAACGACGTGATGCTACTGCAAAAGCTTGAGGGAGCACCACGATAGCGGCGCAGGGGCGGTGATAGCCCCCCGGGGGTTGACGAGCGAAGCGAGTAGGGGCGGAGCCCCCTAGTTATTCAAAAATTCTTTATAAAATAACGGATATAAAAAAATGCAGACCTTAGCAAATGTACACCTTGTATAGTTTTTTTTATCGCAGTAATTATTATATTTAGTTACCTCGTTGAGTATCAAATCATGATATTTCGACTTCAAACGATGCGGCAAGATCTGTCAGCTTCATTTCGCTGTACGATGGTAAAGAAGAATGATGACAAGATTTTCAATAGCCGAGGCCGATAATTATGGCACGTGTGAATGCGCAGCGTTGCTAAGCATTCATAGCTACCGAAATTTTATTGCTTTTCGCGACGTTTCGTTAGATTCAACTGAATATTTGAAGGGTTTCTTTCAAAAACAACATTTATCAAAAACGCCAATCCATGTAGTGGTAATAATGCCTACTCTTTCGTTGTATCTAGCCGTGTAGTGGTGCCTACTCTTTCATTATATTATTATGTTATACACGGCTAGATACAACGAAACAGTAGGCATTATTACCAATACTACAGGGATTGGCGTTTTTGACAAATGTTGTTTTTGAAAGAAACCCTTCATTTCTCATCGAGATGGTCGTTAAACCCCTTCGCTTTCGAAATTTTGAAAACCGTTGACCTTCAGTGCATATTGTTTTTGTACATTTCCGTTTCATCTAATCAAATATTATTATAATTCTTTTATCGAAACCTCCAAAGATTGTGAGTTCTGCTGCAATAACGCCTGTGTTAAATTTTCATAATTTACAATGAAGGGTCCTTTTATCAGGCATTGAGCAAAGTATGGGTTGGCATAACTGTTTCGGACATAAAATCTTATGTCTCAGTTGCTGTAACTTGTACAAGTTATCATAAATTCTAAAGACTTGTACGCATACTGACCAACTGTCATCGATTCTGGGTGATCATTTATATATCGAAATTCAACGTTTTTGTCGAAAAAATAGTCAAGAAATATACTCACGAAAATGGTGAAGGAATCGAAGAGGAAATCGACAGCCACTATACTTCCAACAATATTAGGATTTTTTGAGTACTTACTATAAAATAGGGCTGCACTATGTCACGTATTTCAACTCGTACTATCTAACAAAACTTATTTCCACGGCCATACGGTTATCTTTTAAAAAAATCGTGTTATTCAGATTCCATGTAATCGGAGTTCTTCTGTGATGCATTCGTCTACGAAATTGTCATTGTATTTTCAATTGTCTAGTCTCAGAATGCTCTTTTCTTTTATTCCGGTCAATAATATTTTTAGGAACTGTAAATGTCGAAGCACGCTTTCTCTTGATTCAGACCAATAATATTCATCGAATTCCAAGCATATCATTTGTCAAAATCAAGGGAAGATGTTCTAAGAGAATTTCCATTTTCAGTAACACTATTGATCGAAAACAGGGGAAATGGAACTCAGAATATTTCGAAACTAGTCAGTCAAAAACGCCATGACAGTTTCGTAGATATCGCGGAAAAGCTCCTGATTACATGGAATCAGAATAACACGATTTCTCTCAAAGTGCTTTTGTACTTATTGTTGTAAACGTGAATTCTTATTTCTTAAATATCTACATTTCTGCATATTTTCTTGCAAGTAAGTGAATCTAGGGCGACCGTCCTTATAATTTACTAGGCGATATGAAAAAATATTGAACGAAATCGTATAAAAACGAATAAGTTGTTTATGAAATAGGGACAGACGACTTTGACAGTTCGACGGCTGCAGAAATATACATAGTTTTTAGAGTTTTTAGGTACACTGAGAAAAAAATGTACTTGATCAAAATAAACGTGCCTTTGTATAGTCCCAAGAGCGTATTTATTCGATTAAAATGAATATCGATTTGATTCAAATAACATCTAATTAATTCAATAATCTAATATTTGCGTCCAACCGATATTCATTTAAATCAAATAAATATGTACGCTCTTGGGACTATCCGAAGGCACGTTTATTTCAATCGAGTAAATTTTTTTTCTCAATGTACTTACGGCGAATCCGGGCTTCTTTCCACCCGCTTGGAGAACGCTCCGCGCCGTCGATTGCTAATTATTTTCGGTAACTACCTGTTTCCTTCGAGGAAATACCGTGGAACCTGTCTCTAATTCGTAAATACGCTTATCGGCGCAAATGTATGGAGTATCGAACTCAATTGTTTTCCACAGAAGCTATGTCATTTTATCTTTGGGCATAGGTAGATGGTGGAATTAGTTGAAATGAATACTTCTCGCTATCACAATATAGCTTCTGTAGAAAACAAATGAGTTCGATACTCCCCACATTTGCGTCGATGAGCGCATTTACGAACTAACTAAAGGCAGGTTCCGCGGTATTTCCTCGGACGAAACAGGCAGCTACAGGAAATAATTAGGAATCGACGGTTCGAAGAATCCTCCGGAACGAAAAGAAGCCCGAATTCGCTGTAAGTATCTCAAAACTCTAAAAACAGTGTATATTTCTGCAGCTGTAGAACTGTCAAAGTCGTCTATCCATATTTCATAAACGACTTATTCGTTTTTAGACGATTTCGTTCAATATTTTTTCATATCGCCTAGTAAATTAATGGACAGTCGACTTAGATTCACTTACTTGCAAGAAAATATGCAGAAATGTAGATATTTAAGAAATAAGAATCCGCGTTTACAATAGGTACAGAAGCACCTTAAAAGATAATTGTATAGCTGTGGAAACAAGTTTTATTGGATAGTACGAATTGGATTACGTGTCACAATGCAGCCTAATTTTATGGTAAGTACCCAAAAATCCTAATATTGCTTGAAGTATAGGGTGGTCCAGAAATATAGAAACGCAAATACTTAGTCATAAAAACAAAACCAGTCAATAAATCAATGTGAACTTATCACAATAATGTATTCAGAGGTACACCCAGCGTCACGGATTCTGCTTCTGGTGACTTTTGCAAAATGTCATTTTTAAGGTTCTATCCAATGAACAAGTAATTCTAATGCTTTCATTAGCCAGGATAAACGCCGCTGTAGTTAAAGAAAGCATGAGAATTACTTGTTCATTGGATAGTACCTTGAAAATGACATTTTGCAAAAGTCACCAGAAGCAGAATCCGTGACGCTGGGTGTACATGGATACAAAATTATTAGCAGTTTTCAAAAATTCCACCTTTAGGTTTTTATACAAGCGCGAAGTCGCTTGGGGAAGGACGGCCTTTAACGATGTAACATTCAAGTGGAGAGTAGTGCAGGCCTTGTTCTCTAAAACTGACCTCACCGAATAATCCAGAGGATTCAAATCGGGGGCGAGTGGGGGGCTCTCCGATTTAGAAATAAAATCCGGGAGAGTGCGAGAGCACCATTCTTGAACGAACTTTGTTTCGTGAGCCAGTGCAGAATCTAACTGCAGTCCATGCTCTTCCGGTGAAATGGGCTTGGCTCCAGAGCTCCACACATACAACGTCCTTAAAAATTTTCTTCAGGTATATTTCCTTATTTATTTTGACTTCCTGGTCGACAAAAACCAGCGGGGTCTTCCCATCCGAGGTAACGCCGGCCCAGACCGTCACGGATGCCGGATATCCACTTCTTCCGATTCTTCAATTTTGGGAGGCTGTCGTCGTGATGTTTGAAGAGATAATACGATCGTTTTTTTGACGATTAATCGATGCCTCAATCGTGAAGAGGTTCCCGCCAGAGAAGAGGACGTTGCGATACCGTGCTGAAGAAAATTGCCTCAGCAGTTCTCGATATCGATCGAGCTGTGTGGCTATCATTTTTGCTGTCAGCCATGGGCCTTCTGCATAGGATAGGAGTGAAGGTGAAGATCGTGGCGGATGATCCTTCCGATAGATGGCCTGCGGATTTTGTCCTTTCAACGATTCAACGCATCGACCTCCTTGGATTTCTTTGGATCGCCTCTCGAATCCGTTTGATGTTCTTCAGAGTGCGTGCCGTTACTTTACGTCCGGATCTGGATCTATCAGCAGTTGTACCAACTTCCTGAAATCGTTTGATGGTCTTCCAAATGGTTGATCTATTGTACTTAAATTCAGTCGTTTCGCGATCTCGGAATTCAAAATACCAGCTCGATGAAAATCGATGATTGCAGATCGTTTCGAACACGGGGCAACCATTATTAAAAAATGTAATTTATTTATCTAAAACATGAAGTAATTTAATAATTAAATTTATAAAAATAGAAAAAGAAAAAAATTACACAAAATAACAGAAAGTGTTACTTTTACACTGTGCCTAACATGCGTTTCCATATTTCTGAGCAACCCTATACAGGGTGTCCCTAAATAGCATGTACAAACGGAAGGAGATAATTCTTTGGCTTATTTCATGATTAAAAGTTCATATAAACATAGGCTCGTAAACGTTTCGTTACTGATCTACAGGGTGTTGAAATTTCACAATTTTTTAGTTTTTTTTTATAGCTTATGCAGTTTTTAAGATATTTAGCTCAAATTTGGAATGTAGGTTATGCTGTAGGGCTTATATCATTGGGCATGTCAAATGGTTGTGAGAACCTATTGGGGGTTATTTTTTCAGGGGTCATGCCCCCTTTTCTCCCCCTGAACTTTTTTGCGGTGCGCCTCTGGTAGATTCTGAAATACAAAATAAATGTTCTGTTTTATTTACAAATTTGTTGGTCTCTTGTAGTTTCAATGGGAAGAAGAGCGGAGGCATGTGTAAGGGTTGGAGGTCACTTTCAGCAGTTTTTGTAACGTTGTTTTGTTATCTTTATTATTTAGGTTTTTCTTATTGCAATAAATCAATGTTTAAAAAACCGCGTTATCCCAGCTTTAATTTTTTTTAATTTTAATTTCATCTAGCGAATTACAGAAAATCGTTTTTTATTTTTTTTCTCGATAACGGTGGCAGGCATGAAAAAACTACAAGAGACCAAAAAGTTTGTAAACAAAACAGAAAACTTATTTTGTATTTTAGAATCTATCAGAGGCGCTTCGTAAAAAAGTTCAGGGAGAGAAAAGGGGGTACGATCCCTGAAAAAATAACCTCCTGTAGATTCTCACAACCATTTGACATGCCCAATGATATAAGCCCTACAGCATAACCTGCATTCCAAATTTGAACTAAATATCTTAAAAACTGCATGAGCTATAAAAAAAACTAAAAAATTGTGAAATTTCAACACCCTGTAGATCAGTAACGAAGCTTTTACGGGCCTATGTTTATATGAACTTTTAGTCAGGAAATAAGGCAAAGAATTACCTCTTTCCGTTTGTACATGATATTTAGAGACACCCTGCATAGTGCACTGTTAGAAGTGTTTTTGATTTCACAATATGACGCTATACGGATGTGTAGAGAATTCAAAAATACATTCTTAACTTTAAGAAGCAAACTTTGAATTCACTACAAAATTTTTAAAATCACAAATTTCGTTTTGATTTCCAAACACATATTAGGAAATAAAAAACTCGTACTTTTATTTAATCACACTGTCTCTTTAAAATAGGCAACGTTCACTCGGAATTCCTAACATCGTGTTTGTATTTCACAACAGCGTTTGAAAAAGACAATACCCATATTTGGTTTTAAAACATGTATGGGAAAAACCTAAAACGTCTATTTTGAATTCACAATACATTGTGATGTGTCAATAGCGTCAGTTCAGTTTGCGTCTACGTGTGATATAATAATGATGTTTCAAACAGTGCAAATTGTACCGAATTATTCCATAAATAATGAATGATTAATATTATCATAATCGCTACTGTTTTGAAAAAGAAAGTATCAAATTATTTTATAAAATTTAATGAGAACCTTCGAGAGCAGTCACTGTCATGTTCGGTTTCTATGTATGACTGGAGTCGACCGACACCAATATTGAAGAGTCGGTGGCTCAATTGCTAGAATGCGATGCAGCTCGTCCTAAAGATCGCAGGTTCAAGTCCCGGTAGGGTATGAAAAAAAAAACCGACACTACTAGGCGGGTCGGCAGGTAGCAGTGTAAAGTCACTGCGTGCGTTCCATTTTTAGGCTGAGTTAGTAGTGTATTGTGATTTCACAACACCTTATCTTTCGAATTTCACAGTACCGAAGCGCTTCTATTTTTCCACACAAAGTATTGTGATTTTAAAATACAACGATTTCGGAATTTCTAACACCATTACGCATTAGTTTCAATGTACACTCGTGTTTGTAAAACTGCTTCCATTACATTTATTATGATTTCCTAATAGAAACTTCTAACAGTGTGGCTATCAACCTTCCCTTCAATTCCTTCGCAATTTTCGTGAGTGAATAATAATATATTTCTTGATTATTTTTCCATAAAAACGCTGCATTGCAATGTATAAATGATCACCTAGAATCGATGAGTTATTCTGTATGCGTAAGTCTTTAAAAATTATGATAACGTAAAAATTACAACAATAGAGACATAAAGGTTTATTCAGAGACATTCATACCATCCTATATTTTGTTTAAAACCTGGAAAAGGGCCCTTAACCTTTAGAGTCCGGAGGTGGTCGATAATCGCCAGCAGTCAGGTTGAGGCCTCCAAATAGGAAATTTATTGATTTTATTAATTATTAATTTTACGTCTAAAAAAAGTCGATTTTAAGTGAACTTTCTCTGGACTTAAAACATTTTAAGGACCGACGTTTCCATTTTCATATCGTTTCACAATTCAATATACTTTGCATTGTCAACATTTCATCCATTTTGCCATATTTTTTAGCATTTCCGAGATGTTTGCTTCAATTCATCGGAACCTTTTAAGTCCGGGGAAGTTTCAGTTAAAATCGACTTTTTTTTAGACGTGAAATTTATAAATAAAATCAATAAATGTCCTATTTGAAGGCCCGGACCTAACTGCTGGTCGATTTATCGACCACCCCCGGACTCTAAAGGTTAAATATCTTGCTGAAATAGTCGTGAAGATGATTTGAAATTTCGCTAACATGAACAAAATTCAGACTTTTATCTAATATTAGACACGGCGATCCAACATGCTTAAGGCGAGTCTTTTTAGGTTTTAGATTGTTTTTTTTTAGTCGGTAGTAGTATTTCGGGCATACGCCCTAATGAAATTAAAACTCCTGTTACTATAATTTATACGATATCTGTATTTTTAAACATTTTTTCTACATGAAAAAAATGTTTAAAAATCTCTAAATTGCTGCCTCCATGATTTTGTCTTCATTTTTTTAACGCGAGGCTTTAGCGTAAAATGGGAAAGACATTTGAAATTAGCCACCCAAAATTCATATCTATATACCTCAGAGCCAGACTATGTTAAGTCCTATGTTAAACCTATGGACTTAACATAGTCTGGCTCTGAGGTACAAATATAATCCATCTAGTTTCGTTCTCGATAATGAGATAAGATCTCATTTTGGAGATCCACGTTATTATTCTCAGGACGAAGACGCGTTCTGTCTTCGCCTTTTCTGAGAAAAGGACTAAAAAAGTGACTGGCATTAAAAAAATTTTTGAAACCTTGGAATACTTGTCGATGAGCTCCAAATCGCGAGCTTTCGTTGTATCCTGATAAAGTGGTGGCTCGGGATACTTCTCGTCCAAGTAGTTCACTATGGCTATGGAATCTACCACCACCTTGCCATCCGCATCGACGAAAGCGGGGACTTTGCCTTCTGGATGAATCTGAAAATGGAGACGATGGCGTTCTGATCGTTCGGTACGACGAGTAGACTTGAAAATTCCGAGAACCAGTCGAGAATTCGAATTTCCCCCGCGTAAATGAATCCCCTTTCGTGAAGTAAAAAAATACCGTAGTCCGAGAATCGTGGAACTGAGAGATCAATTTTATAATGAAGATTAAGCTAGCCTGGAAGCTGTTAATTTCGAGATATGGTTGTTATTTATGAATACCGATAAAAGTGACCAGTTCTCTACCATTCACGTTACTTTCTTAGCGTATAAACCTCTTTGCAACCTCGTGCTTTTGTGTTATGATTATCCATAGTTTTGTTGATTTGATTACACAGTGGAAATTCAAGAATTTGGGCATCCAGAGATTTAAGGATATCCTACTTTCGTGCCCTTTCTACAGTTATTCTGTCGGTATTCAAGCGAGAGACACAATAATTAGGACGGCCCACTGCAGCATAATATACTTCTACATATTCCGAAGATGTCTGCGTGCACTGAAAGCATACGAACAAAAGATATCAGGAATATGTACAACTTTATCTTAAATATTCTAGGAAAAATCAGGGAAATGTCACGGAACGGGCATGTTCACGATTTTTTTTTGGCTTATTCGTTAATACTTTTTGTGCTTATTAATAAGATGTGTTTGTTTTTTTTCTGAGCACTAATTTCTTTTTTTTTAATGTTTAGTTTGACTTCGATTCAAACGAAATCCTTAGTGACGTCACTAGAGCCATTGGCAAGGGATTTGTGAATGGTGGGGAATCTGTTGCCCGACTCTGATTGGTCAGTTAAAATGGTGGTGAAAGTGCGACGCTTTAAAACGAATGCCTATTTTAACATCTCAAAAATAATGGAAAAATATTTTTTTAATGATCCATTTTTTACCTACATTACTTTAATACCCTAATCTTCCGATTCATGCACTTTAAACAGTTGTACAAAAAGTTGTGAACATGCCCATTCTATAATTAAGTTTCTATAGCCGGCTTGCATAAGTGTATAATGATTTTTAAATAATTATTACTTAAAACTGATTTTTAAAATAATAATTGATTTGTTAAAAACAATTATTGATCCACGTTACTATAAATAAATTAAATTAAAATAAATTATATTAAATAATGATTATTTAATAGGGATCAGTCATTATTTAATGAAAATCAATAACTAATTAAAAATAATTAAAAGATAATTATTCAATAAAAACCAATGATTTAAAAATAATTATACGCTTATACAGGGTTGCTGTACAAACTTAATTTCCGATAAAGTCGTAAATATTCCTAATATTTTTTCTTCATATTAGGAGTCCTGTATAATCAAATCAACAAAACTATGGATAATTATAACACAAGATTATGAGGTTGCAAAGAGGTTTATACGCTAAGAAAGTAACGTTGATGTAGACCCTAATTCTAGTCGATGGGGCATACGTGTGCTACTATTGAATATCTGAAGCAGCGGCGCAAATTACATCATAAAATGTATCAACGGTGAAATGTAATAGGCCAGTCACCAAGTCGTATAAAATAGCTAATAGCGGGAGCAATTCCGGACAAGCTGGAAATAATTTTAATTTGTTTAATTTGGTGTTAAAAAGCACGTATTAAATTTGCACCCCCCAGAAAGCCCGGATTTGGCCGCCATCTTAAGAAAAGGGGGTAAAAAAACGTTTTTTCTTTATTATTAAAAAATGTAGTTACGAAAATTAAAGCAAATTTAATTATCTATAAAAAATGTCCTATATGTTTTTCCCGTGCGACTATCTGGTTCAAAGTTATATGGGCATCAAGAGCTGGATATATTATAGGCATTTATTATTTTCTTTATTTTAGGCACATTTAACCCCTTTCTGCATGATTTTTGTAAATTCCATGAAAAATATATATATGACAGCTTTGCCCCTTTTTTTAATAAAAATGTACCTACATAACGTTTTCAATAGAGCACCTACTCTTCTTTAATTTTGATAACTACATATTTTGCTATAAAATTGATACTAATCGAGATATTTGCTAATATTAAGAAACAATTCCTTTTTTGGCCCTTTTTGAGCATATTAGCGGGAGGCTCGATCGGGAAAGCCCGACTCTTTCCCTGTATAGATTCTTACACCCGACATTCCTTGTCTAGGGGCTTACAGGGTTAATGACCTTGAGTTAAACATTACGTATATAACAGAAGTAGGGTGGCCGAGAGAAAACAAATATAAATGCAATCATGAAAGCATAACAGCAGTTCCTATTTTTTAACCCCTTCCTGCATCTTGTGTACCATATAATATGGCACATACACTGATACCTACCTGATGTGTGTGCTACCATAAATCGTTGTAAATCTTCTCGACTGCAATATATATAAAAAAGTTATATGTATTAATAGCCAATTGTACGTATGTTATTGTTCCTATGTATGGTGTGCCATATATGGCATAAATAATTTTTTTTTAAATAGGTAAATGTTTATTATTTCATAAATATTTTAAAAATTATTTTTCTGATGAATAATAGAGGCAAACCTGTCATATATATATTTTTCATGGAATTTACAAAAATCATGCAGAGAGAAAGGGGTTAAATATGCCTAGAATAAAGGAAATAATAAATTCCTATAATATATCCAGCTCTTGATGCCCATATAACTTCGAACCAGATAGTCGCACGGGAAAAACATATAGGACATTTTTTATAGATAATTTAATTTGCTTTAATTTTCGTAACTACATTTTTTGCTCTAAAGTTTATAGAAATCGAGTTATTGACAAATAATAAAGAAAAAAACGTTTTTTTAACCCCTTTTCTTAAGATGGCGGCCAAATCCGAGCTTTCTGAGGGGTGCAAATTTAATACGTGCTTTTTAACACCAAATGAAACAAATTAAAATTATGTCCAGCTTGTCCGGATTTGCTCCCGCTATCAATGCACTTGTCGACTGGCCTATTAGGGATTGAACACTCCACTTTATTTATAATTTCCAGTAAAAATCCGAAATTCCTTGACATTACCCTCACGAATCAAATTAAATTTATTTTCCGATTTTCCAGGTCTGTAGCTACCCTGTTATACGTATCAAATAGCGTGATACTCACCTCGTAATACCATTTTGGCTTATTCTTCAAGTTTATGTTGACTATATCGTGAGGAATCTTCTTGTAGGACAGCGCGAGTCGTGCCCTGTGCGAGAACGGGCAGTGTTTCATGCTGTAGAGACGAGCCTGCCCGTCTACAGGCTTCGGCTTTTCCGACCCTTCGACAAAATGAACCTGAATGAACATATTCCTACCATGCGTGGAGGATTGTTTCATCGTAAAGAATATTTCCCATTCAAATCAAATAATGAATGTATAGTAGAACATTGATTACGCAATCACCTAAAAAAAAGTGGGATATACTTTTGATGCGATATATGTTATCCGTAGTAATTTTGCTTCCTGATCACGAATCCCGTGTCAAAATTTGGCCATCACATCACTTTTTTTTAATCAAAAAACCAGCCGGAGATCACGATTTTCAAAGAGTTAATAAACTTAAACAAAATTCGGTATAGGGAGTTTTTTGGGTCGCTGATCACGAATCTGAAATCATATTTCAAAAATTCAAAATGGCGGATCCAATATGGCGGATGAGATTTTCGAAAATTTTGAATTTTTACAAATATAATTTCATATTCGTAATCAGCGAACCAAAAAACCCTACACCAAATTTGGCATGAATCCCTCGATTTTCGAAAATCTCGTCCGCCATATTGGATCCGCCATCTTGCATTTTTGAAATCTGACTTCACATTCGTAATCAGCGACTCAAAAAATCCCCTATACCGAATTTGGTTTAAGTCCATTAACTCTTTGAAAATCATGATCTCTGGCTGGTTTTTTGATTTAAAAAAATATGACGTGATGGCCAAATTTTGACACCGGATTCGTGATCAGGAGACAAAATTACCACGAATAACATATATCGCATGAAAAGTATACCTACCCTACTTTTTTTTGTCTGTGCACAGTTTTTTTGAGGTTAAAAAAATGGTGACGTGATGGCCAAATTTTGACACCGGGTTCGTAATCAGTAGGCAAAATTACTACGGATAACATAGGTATCGCACATCAAATGTATACCCCACTTTCTTTTGTGTGACTGTGTTATCCAAACCTCTTAGTTATTCGAACTACGATTTGCTTTAACACATTGACTGCCGCCTTAAAAATATATATGCCCTAAGGGGACAGTTATGCTTTTTTTACTTTTACTTAGATTTGGTATTTTTGGTTACTCCTCTTTCTTCCTCTCGAACACGGCAACGGTGCTCTCTTAAGGGGGGGGGAGGGGAGGGGGCTCCCCCTCCCCCTCCCCCAACCCCGCGCAAGGAGAATGGCGCGGTTGCACTAACCGTTCGATGCCGATCACGCACGGTTTGCGTGATGCGAGTATTTGCCGAGAGGCCAGTCACGCAGACCGTGCGTGATATGCATACCGCTGTTCTATGATATATACGAAAGTCGGGTGGTGTAGCAATCAGTCTATCTCGTGCCGGCGTGTTGGTAACGCTTGTAAAAACTGCTTTGCAGTCGTGGTTTGAAATCCAAAGTAAAGATAGCTAGCATATAATAATGGATCCTCATGATATCCCAGGGCCTTCTGGTGTAAAAAAACGGTGTACAATTACTGTGAAAAACCTCAAAGAACTAAAAGATGAAATGTTCGCATACGCGATGCTTTCGGATTCGGATGATAGTGATGAAAAATATGCTTCTTCTGACGAAGAATTATATCAGCTGAGTGGAGATGAAGAAAGTACCGACGGAGATAGTGAAAGTGAGATAGATAATGTTTCTTTAGGCATAGCATCGGAAAATACAATGCCAAGTAATACTGGCAATATTGTTTGGAGTGATCCTCCGTTAGTTAATCGGCAGCAACTTATGTTTTCGGAAATAACTGGGTTAAAACAACAGCCGGAAGGAAATAGCCCGGTTGATTATTTTAACATGATTGTAGATGATAAATTCTATGATATAATTGTAGAACAGACCAATATTTATGCCGAGGAGATGTTTCAGTCTAGTAGTGGAGTTCGAGCAAGAATATCGGAGTGGAAGATGCTTACCACAGAAGAATTGAAAGTTTTTGTTGGCATTGTTCTCCATATGGGCACAATTAAAATTAATAGGATTCAGGATTATTGGAGGAAACACAGACTTTTTAATTTAAACTGCTTTTCGGACTATATGGGACGAAATCGTTTCATGCTGATTTTAAGGTGTTTACACTTCGCAAAGAATCCGGCGGAAGGTGAAATAGCCCCAAATGACAGAATATATAAAATACGGCCGATTATAAGTTATTTTAACGAAAAAATGATTGAGGTGAGATGTTTTTATTAAAAAAAATAGGCAGTTACTTTATAAATTCAAAATTTTTAGGTCTACTATCCTTGCAGGAAGCTGTCATTGGATGAATCAATGTTATCGTGGAAGGGCCTTTTAAGTTTTCGGCAGTATTTGCCTGGCAAATCCCACAAATACGGAATTAAGTTTCATGTTTTGGCAGAACCAAATGGGATTGCTTTGAAATTAATGTTGTATGCAGGTGCAAATGATGTCACGAGTGGTTTAGGTCATGCTTCTACTATTGTTCTGCATTTAATGCAAGAAAAGTTGGATAAAGGACATGCCTTATTTATGGACAATTTTTATAATAGCCATTCCTTAGCGTCAACGTTATTGAAACGTAAAACTTTCTGTACTGGGACCATCAGAGCGAATCGTAAAGGTAACTGTGAAGAAGTTATGAAGAAAAAAATAAGAAAGGGTGAAGTTGTTGAGAAATGTGATGAATTGAATGGTATAATAATGGCAAAATGGCGTGATAAGCGGGACGTAACATTTATTAGCACTGAATACAGTGCAACTCTTATGGAAGTGAAAAATAAACGCGGTGAAGGTAAACTGAAACCAGAAGCAATTATAGCATATAATAAATATATGTCGGGCGTGGATTGTAAATACCAGATGCTTGCATATAATTCTTGCGATCGAAAAACTTTGCGGTGGTATAAGAAAGCCGCTATATACATATTGCAAACACTTTTGTTGAATTCATGGTTTCTATATAACAAATACTCCGGAAATAGAATGACTTTTTATGACTTTCGGTTGAAGATTATAGAAGATCTTTTAGTACCAAAGACGACTGCAATACGTCCGCAACCTACAAATAGACCTGATGCTGTTCATCTTCCATCAAAACTACCAACGATGGGTGGAAAGGTTCAACGCAAAGATTGCAAAATTTGCAGAAGCAAAAATAAAACTCGAAAGATGACCAATTATTGCTGCAAAATCTGTTCTGGAAATCCCGGATTGTGCTTGGAACCTTGCTTCAAAATTTGGCATGACCAGTAAATGTGCAATATTGTTTGTGTTATAAAGGAATACTTTTTATATTTATGATAATTATTAGAAATTGTACTTGTTTTATATTTATGATGTACCGTTTCAATTGTTACAAAAAGTATATTTTCATTTCTTTTCATAAAATAATAATTATTCGTTTCTGCTATATTAATACTTACTTATTTTTGTAATAAATGTGTTCTTTTTTTGGTAAATCGCTGTTTTATTTAATTTTTCATTTTTCCAACTTCAAAAATTACATTATCCAATGTCACACCGTGCGCGTGTTAGCGTTTCCAAGCACCATTTTGTCATATTTGTCTTAACATGTTCTTCTGATCATCTTGTATTAAAATAAACTAATTTACATTATAAAAGTCAGCCTGGTTTTTATGGATGTCCAAAAAACTACGCCGGCATTGAACGTGTTAATTGTAGGGGGGATAGGGGATATTTTTACAAAAGAAAGAGGACAATTTTGATTAAAAAGAGATCTTCCAAAAATTAGAAACATGCAGTGATTAAAAAAATATCAATTTTTTAGATATCGCGTCACTGATGCAAAAAGGTCGTATATGCCAAAAAGTGCCTTTATAAAGTCAAAAGAGTGTACAATACCTAAATATGAATAAAATAAAAAAAAAATTATTGGAAACTTAAAAGCAAAAATTATTGGAAACTTATGGCATTAGTTTTCGTAATTTTCAAGAAACTTAATGCCAAAAGGGCGTATCGACCATATCCTATATGCCCTTTTGGCTTATTTTCAAATGTTTATTTTACCATTTTTAGACCTCTTTTATATATTAGGTATATTTTATGTACCTATTGAAATATGAGGAAAACAGCTGAAGCAAAGTTGTACACCTATTATTTCTATCAGTTTCGAGAACGAACTTTTTATTATAAGCCCTTTTGTCTTTTACAAAGTAATGAAACATCAATATTTATTAAGTGAATAAAGGATGTTTTTGTAACTCAAAAACTTATATCTTATGTTAAGCAATTTAAATCTGAACATCACAATCTAATTTAGAGAAATGGGACCTTTCATCAAATCTAAGAAACATTAATTCAACCACGCTATTATATTTTAAACGAAATATTAATGCAGGTTGATAATGATAAAGCAGGGTTTCTAATATTTTAGAAAAGAGAAAGTGACAATTTTCATTCTCATTTAATCTGAAACGATGAAAGGACAAACTCAACTGTACAGCTGAATGATAAGTGACTCTATTGGGATCTGACATGGGGGAGGAGCTTAGTTCGAAAAATCCAATATGGCCGGAATGAGTATACTACCGACACAGAGTCTTATGGGAGTAAAGTCATTATTTATTGTTTTGGCACGCGCAGGGCTCCGTGAATCCTTTCCAACTTTCACTAGACTCGCGGGAGGACATGAGCAACCTTTACCCTCCGTTATCGTCCAGGGTTGACCTCCCATAAATATAAATTCAGCCTTCGAGACGCGTATATGTCTGTCCCTGGACGGGCGCATCACGGAACGTCGACGTAGGTATCTGCGCGCAACCCCGGAGTCTTTTTCACGTTTTTACTCTTCCACTTTCTCGAAAATTTCTTCTCACATCGTGAAATGGAAAAAACCCGCCCTTGTGCCGAAGCATACGGCATTCCTTGCGAGCCGTTTCCCGGCAGTCGTGAAAAATTCGTTATCGTGTTCGTATCTCCTCCTGCTCCTCACTTGCGCAAGCATCGCACTCATTCTAAGTGTTCCCGGACATTTACGAATGGCTTTAACTATGAACGCGATTTGCTCTTGGGCAGGTACAAACCCTGCTCAAAGAAATTTTATCGAAGGTGAAAGAGTGTTACGCGCTGGCTATATTTTAAAATGTGGTGTTGATCAGGAGAGACTGGGGTCTGTCAACGGTCTTCCATTTATATAAGTATGTGTATTAAAACCTCTGACATCAGAGGACATGTGCACAACATTGTAGGCGAAATTAAAGATGGGACTATCAAAAGTGTTGTGTGTTCCTGTACAGCGGGCCAAGGAGAAAAAAATTGCACGAGGGAACAGCATTTTTTTTAGATGTCTTATTTTGCACTCTACATCTACAACAAATCAATAAAATTGATAATGCTATGTAACAAATTATTTCGAAACTGACATTTTTTGTCGTATAAAATATCCGCAAAAATACAGCTTAACGCTGTAAAAAGTTGATGACATTCTAACATACCTGGCAGTATATAATCCGTTTTTTAAAAATGTAATGAACATACTCGCATACTGTTCGAAGTACGAACCATTTTTAGGGCATTTTTCCACGCTTTTAACCGATCAACTTTTTCCAAATTTCCGAACAAATTTTCCTTATACACACATTCTTTGCCCGCACGTGGTAAACGGTGAAAACGAACGTCTGGATTTTTCTTTCAGTTACTCTTACAGCCATTCACGTAACAATAAACTTTACTGTTGGATTTGCCATGTGGCGAAAATCTTACACCTTCCATTTCTCCCCGAGGCGAAATTTCTATATTCACTTTGACACTGAACACCCTGCTAGTTTCCCTTGCGCTAGCAGTGTCTTCAGTGTCAAAGTAGTGTTCATGTCCATGTGAAAATGACACTGACTTTGACACTGCTGACCCTACATAATTCCATTTTCGGTAGTAGCAGGGTCAAGTCAGTGTCTTTGAACGCAAACTTTCTATACTCATTTTGACACTGGTGACCCTGCTATTCAGGGTCTTCAGCGTGGTTAGCAGGTAGCTGAAATTCAGGGTATTCAGGTTGGAAATAGGGTTTTCTTAAATATGTATGCGATCTATGTAAACTCCACAGAAAGTATAGGACTAGAATTTTGCTACTTCAAATTGTTGCAGTGCCTTGATAATTTCTTCCTTATGATACAAATAAGAATAATTTTGTTACCGAATTTTTTAAACATTATTTAACAAATCTATGAAGTAGTTCTATACTTTTTGCAGAGTCTATCGACTGCATACATTTTTAATACAGAAGTTTACAACATGATGAATATCATTTAAAAGTTAATTATATTATAAATATATATTCACATAATATGTATAGTTATATAATTGTAATATGATATTTATAGTATTTATAATATATATTCATATTATTTATAATTATATAGTAATAACGTAATATTTATAGTATTTGTAATATATATTCATAATATTTATAGTTATATAGTAATAATATAATTCAATATCATAAAATTAAAAAATCTGCAATATACAAAATTGATTTTCACTTGACTAACATTTTTAGAACTATTTCCGGTTATTGTTGATGTAGCAACTACTGGAACTGCTGCAGCAACGTTTCTAGAATACATCATTTTAATTCGCAATTATATTACTGCATGTAAGTGATTAAAGCTTTAAAATTGATTTACTTACCAAGCAATCCTTTGAATAATTTCGGATTTACTCCAGGTCGGGACGTTCTTTTTATTAGATGCCTCTCCGCGTTCGATGGCCGTCCTACTTTTGATTTTCCCGCTTCTTCTTTTCTTCCCGGTTTCACTCGCCCGCGATCCTCCTTATCGACCATCGTTTCTCTTCGCTGAATACTTCCTACCTTACCTCCTCCCCGCTTGACCATCTGATCTAACCTCCTAAACTTGCCCTAACCTCTATCTTTCCCCCGCTTTCGTTTTCCGTAATTTCTGCCTTTCTTCCTCTTCCCGTACTTATCTATTATCTTATCAGCTGCCTATCTATCTTTCCTTCACGCTTGCCTCATTTTTCGGCTTCCCTATAGCTATATTCACTTATTTCTTCGCTTTTCACTCACTCCCTCTCACACGTCAACCGCATGCTTCCACTACCGCTAACCAAGCCCAGATAGCAAAGTGGCGCCACCGTGACTGCACACTGCTTTCACGCGGTGTATTCGAGTGCATGCACTGGGGTGTCCATCTGTCTGTGCACCGTGAAGCCACGCTGCAGTCACGCAGTGTGAGCACCGAGTGGAAGCACTGTGGCATAACAGGATGACTCCACAGTGCTTGTACTGTGAGATGATGGTGTAGACCCAGTGGCTTCGCTGTGAAGTTATCATATGGGCTACAGGGATGTATTCTAATAAAATATTTATATTAAAAAACAACATTTCTTTTACTATTCCATTTATTAAATGAACATATTGTAGCTGGAGATCCCAATATTAACATATCAAAATGTATTATCCGTCAATTCCCGGGAAAATTTATAATTAATTAAAAACTATCGAAGTTTTGGCCCTAAGCCACTTTATAGTATAGTCTTATTAGATATTCGCGAAACAATTTATTAGTGTCAGGATAAAACCGGTACCAATCGATAGGAAAAAATCTCCTGAATGACATATAGAAATGGGTAATCTTCAAATTGACGAGAAATAATGTAATTAATTAAAAACTACCTGTCAAAATCACATGCCAACAAATCGCGAAGCTATATTTTTTCTGTAACCAATTTCATAAATAAAAATATCCCAATGTACAGGAGAAAATTCTTTACAAATTTCAAGTCGGAACTTATAGTCTACGATGCACCGTTTTTGTGTAATAAATTATTATACATATCGATACCTTACTTTGAAAACCTCGTAAGTGCAATTTTGGACAAAAATGCCATTTATAGCTTACTGCGTTAAGATTTAAAATCTGAACACACAGTAAGCTATAAATGGCATTTTTGTCAAAAATTGCACTTACGAGGTTTTCAAAGTAAGGTATCGATATGTAATTCAAATTGGCTTAAATCGATCAGCTGATCGTTACGCGACGCTCCTTTATTACGCGTGCAACTAACGGAGGAAAGCGCGTTCCGCAATCTATTCAAATTTATACTCTTTTTCCTGGGCATCCTAGATTTACTCGATCAAAAAAATGAAGCTACCAATTTGTAGCGGGGAAAATTTACTATGAAATTGATGCAAGAACCTACTTGACAAAATGCACGGTTAATTTATAATAATTTTTTGAAAGTCCCGGTGTACGAAAGTACAATAAGCTGCGCATGTCGCGTTTTACGTGGTCGCCATGAGAACAGCTGATTGCTTGGCGAAACATGCTCAGGGGTGCTATTCTCGACGCGTGGGAAATCCTTTTCGTGGACGAAATATTTTTCGTTAACGGACATAAAATTTCGTCGATCACTTTCGTTAACGATTCGAATATCCCTTCCAAGATAGATCTCGTCAACGAAATTAATTTTCTCACACGAAAAATGTGTTTACATCCTTTATAGCGACGTCTTCTTTTTAGAATCTCGTTTAATCACTTAGCAACGACCCGTCGCATCGGCCCACCACCTCGTCATGCAACTCACCGGCATACAAATACCAAACAACATTCGTTGACGAAAACAGCGAGAACGACGAATGACAATTTCGTCAATGAAAAAAGTAATTTCGTTAACGAAGGAGTTTCGTATGGGAAAAAATTCCGTGTACAAAATTTCTCAAACGAAATAATAATTCCGTTCACGAAATCGTTTCTGACGTATCGAGAATTGCCCCCCAGGGGCAATTGCGTTTTGGTTGAGAAATTTTGTACGCGAAATGTTTTCCCATACGCGCGAAACTCCTTCGCTAACGAAATTACTTTTTTCGTTGACGAAAGTGTCATTCGTCGTTCTCGCTGTTTTCGTCAACGAATGGGTTTGGTATTTGTCCGAGGCGGTGGGCCGATGCGACGGGTCGTTGCTAAGTGATTAAACGAGATTCTAAAAAGAAGACGTCGCTAAGGGATGTAAACACATTTTTCGTGTGAGAAAATTAATTTCATTGACGAGATCTATCTTGGAAGGAATTTTCGAATCGTTAACGAAAGTGATCGACGAAACTTTAAATCCGTTAACGAAAAATATCTCGTCCACGAAAAGCATTTCCCACGCGTCGAGAATAGCTCCCCTGAAATTACTTTCGTACACCGTGTTCATTTTCCGCATGTCTCCCTTGAGCTTCTCCATCACCACGAATATCCTCTCCGGCGTCTCGAACATCCTCTCGAGATTAACGACTCCGCTGTGGGACAGATTCTGCAGGATGGCTACTTCGTTCTTGAGCTGGGCCTTTTGCTCGGTGGTAAAACGCAGCTTGTCGATCACCTTTATCGCCATCGCGCGGCCGGTCTTGCGATGAACTCCGCCGTAGATGATATCAAATTAACCCGAGCCAAGAACTTCGTCCGGGAAGATGTGATAGAGCTGCGACATGTCGGTTACGCGTTCCTCTGGCTCGGTTGTCGACTGCTCCTACCGACCTGTGGAAAACGACGCGTGTTTTTCGGTATAGCATCGGTACGCGTTCGCGCGCACACTCGCGAGCTCTGAACGTACTTGCCGATCCGGAGGTGACGGGCATTGATGCCTGCCTGATATTCGTTTTCCAGGTCCTCGCCAAGTGAGCGCCAACGCCACTTTCCGGCGATGGAAGCTGACCACTAGCACCTCCATAGAGGGGATCTTCGCCGACGTAGTAATCGACGTTGGCCGTTCTCAATTCGAAACAATGCATCGTGCCTGGAAGGAGAGAACGCGCGCGTTGTACATCGACTAAACGCGCACAGACAATTTCTAACGATATACATATGTACTCACGAGAATGTTGTTCCCTGGCGGCGGCGACGACTAGAATTTCAGCCAACGGAATCTCTTTGAAGTACTTGGAACTGCTGTCGCTTTGGAACAGAATTATGGCCTTTGTGTCCAATCGCCAGTAGTGTCTCTTCCTCTGAAAACACGCGCGCCTTAATGATGGGGGAAGCGAAACCGAATCAGCGTCACGTCGTCAACCTACCATCGGATCGCGATTCGTCGAGTGCACCATCCATCCTTCCTTCAGGATCTTGGAGCCGCGTCGTTTCATGTGCTTGGCGCTTTGAACTATTCACATCAGCGGTATATTGTTACTCGGCGATGAGCTGCACCTGCGTTATCGCGTACGAGGTACCAAGTGTGACGGAGGGAGTGATGGAGAAGAAAAAAAGATAAAGTATCGCAAGTGTCGAGATACGACGTTGATTGAATAATTACCTCGATGGTCTGGAATTTTGAAATTCGTCGGAAGATGCGTCGTCATGGCACGGAACGAGGTCCTACGGAAATATCATACGCCTAAAACGATTCTTAGTGCGCTTTCCTCGTGTTTCCTTGTGTTTATGCGATTAGAGGGGGGATGATGACAGGTTGGCTTATTGTCACTTCGCTGTAGACTCCCAGCATAGCTCGGTCGTTCGCAAGGGCCTCTTCGGTGTCCCGGAGCTCCCGAGGCGGTTTCTCGCGAGGGTCGCTCGTCTGGTGTTCCTCTGCTGGCCTTTGCGGTCTTTCGTCAACCGACGCTATGTAGCGGCGGCCATGATGGCGTTCGTGCCACGAGGGAACTCGATACGACAGACTTCGTCATCGTCGAATACTGCTTAAACGCCGGCCTCGCCGCACTTCCATTTCACTTATTCGCACTGCTCCGTGAACACCACCATGCACTTTTTATCGCACTCACTCGCGAAAAACCCGACTAAAGTTCCGAATTTCGTAGGAGCGATCCGCCACACGTCCGTACTGCTCGACCACCGAACCTTTAAATTATTTAATTACGAACACGCGTGTTCCCTGCGTATTAAAATGATTGAGTTAACCCCCGTACTAAAATCTTGAAATTTGCATAAAACTATGTTGGCGTGCCGCGGGAGCTGCGTGTTCCGCAGCGAATTCATTAATTCGTTAACAATTTTGTGAAGACAGTGAATTTACCGATATTCATGGTCGGTAAATTTACGAAGTGTGCACGTCGAAAAGGCACCGTGACTGCACTGAGTGTAACCACTGTGTCTTTATCCTGTGAACCACTCCGTGTGCTCACTGTGTAGCCACGGTGCTTTTAGTTTGTGTACGCCACGCGATCACGCCACGGTGAGACCACAGTGGTGCCACTACGTGGCAGCACTGCGTGCGGCTAGCGTGTAAATCCACGCTTTGCTGTCGGGGAAGTCTTAAAATAAGAATTCTTTTGTCAACATTTTTCTAAATTTGTTATTACATCTTTTGATAAATATTCTTGCATAGACGCAAATCATCCTACATTAATTGATTGTCTTTGATTTACTATAATATGTGCTTTTTAATATATGCTGCATAGAAGTAAAAGGTATTGAAATTCAAAATTACGAGTAAAAAACTTATATTTCAAGAACTTAGAGAAATTGTTAGAGTTTCGGACTTAGAATATTTTCAACATGACGAACGAGACAGAAAAATTTCGGTCTCCTGCATGCAGGGACTTGAAAATAATAAATTTTCTAAGTCCGAAACTGACAATTTTTCTAAGTTCTTGAAATATAAGTTTTTTATTCATAATTTTGAATTTCAATACCTTTTGCTTCTATGCAGTAAAGGGGCTGTGGCGTGTGTTCAGCGTGAAGTAAAAATCATAGAGAGGCATAGCAGTGTGTTCAGTGTCAAAATGAATATAAAATCTTCGACTTGGGTAAGAGCAGTGTGTTCAGGGTCTAAATGAGTTTGAAAATAAAATTTCCGGTTGAACCTTATTCGACACTGACGACCCTTCTATTGGTTAGAATGAAAGAATGTAGCGTAGTCAGGGTGAAAGCAGCGCCGAAACAGTGTGTTCAGGGTGAAGTAAGGGTCATAGAGGGGCATAGCAGTGTCTTCATTGTCAAAGTAGTGTTCATGTCCATGTGAAAATGACACTGACTTGGACACTGCTGACCCTACGTAATTCCATTTTCGGTAGTAGCAGGGTGAAAGCAGCGTCGAAACAGTGTGTTCAGGGTGAAGTAAGGATCATAGCAGGGTGTTCAGTGTCAAAATGAATATAGAAATTTCGCCTCGGGTCTGTTCGCTCCGAGGTTTTTGAACGTACTGGACGCTCTTCGACTAGGAGCTTGTTGTATGACTTTTTTAGTTTTCTCTTACGACCGGGGGTGGGGGTGCTAACTACGCAACGCGAAGAAATTTCCAGGGAAATGCGGAAGGCAGGATTAAGCGTTGTAAATCCCGAGGAAACTCTAGTGCTCGGTTCCTATGTCCCGGCCGACGTACATTTACACGGGACCCTGTGGCATTGAGGAACATTCCCGGATCTAATTTATGACTCAAAGGGTCCCAAGGAGTGTCGAATTTTTCCCTTGCACCGGTCTACGGCCCAAGTGCGAGAAGCATTTGGGCGAATACGCGACATACATACATTAATCCAATGCCAGTCACTAGCTAACCCACTAAACGGTATGCTAGGAATAGTTTCACTTCTCGCCACCAGACGACGTATCGAGACATGTCAGATCCCAATAGAGGAAGAATATCGGATTATAGGAAGAAATGGGGAGTCGTGAGTTTTAGGGTAAAAAAAAGGGGAAACTTAAAAAAAATTAGAAATAAAGGGAAATAGGGGACACACTGTAATATAAGGTTTGTTCCTGCAGAGAATCCCGGACAAATTCCCGACAGTTTGTGACTTGTATTTTGTGCGCATGTACGAAATTAGACTAGTTAGTAACTGTTTCGGATTCCCGTCGGAACACTGTACTCTGTGACACATTGGGTGCTTTCTATGTATGACACAAGTCGACACACTTCTATTAGAACCACCAATTGATTGGCAGGCTCCAGCAGAAAGAACCAGTGATTTAATTTTGTGTTTCTCACTTCAACACCATTTCTATCTTCTGGTTCTTTATCAGGATCATTTTCAATATCATTCTCTCTCTCTCAATACTGGAACAACTTCTTCAATTTCATTTTCTTCAGCTTCATAGGGAAAGTCATCCACTATTCCCAAATTATGTAATACACAATATGCTCCTATCAAGTGTACAATGTTATTTTTCTTAGTTTAACATGAAAAATGATGTATCACTTTCTACAGAAATATCACTCATATTTATAAAACTGTAAAACAAACAACAAAACACAACACGAAAAATTAGGTTATTGTCTCTGGTTAAACGATTAATTCATACAAAACAGCTGGTATGCCTGCGTTGGACTAGAAGTTTCAGAATAATCCGCAAACTTTTGTAACTGTCAGCAAACTCAATTGACTCTTGCTGGAACAGCGAATTTGTAATCAGTACCTATACCGCATGTCCTATGGCCAACCGCGCAGGTGAGCTGCGACCTGAATTCTTGACTTCGGCAGTATTTATGGTACAATTAGAGTGGGCTTCAGACGAGTGCGCTGCATAAGAACGAAAAGTGTCGACTGCTCTTCTAATAGCTGTCAATTCGGGAGATCGAAGCGTTTCGTGTAACCTCAAAATCGTAAAGTTTTGAATCAGTAGTGAATTAATTTGTAGAAGTGATGAGAAATAATCATAAATAATCTTCCGAATTGTGATAGCCATCGGGAAATCAGACGACGCTTTTCGCTCTTACGCTGCGTTCTTACGAAAAGTGTGAAACGTCTGATCTCCCGATGGCTATCAATTCGGGAGATCGAAGTCTAAGCTCGAAATCGTGAATCTTTGAATAAATGGTAAGTAATGTTCAGAAGTGAGAGTTAACAATCATTCGGGTTTTTTCGATGTCCAACCGAATTACACGCCTCATGTGTGTGTGTGTGTGTGCCTATTTGTTTCAGAAATTATTTCCGCGCTAGCACCGCGCATGTCTAGGAAGTAGTTTTACGAAGTGGCGTGAGCGATACCTAAGGTGTCACACAATTCGGAAGATTATTTATGATCATTTCTCATCACTTTTCTACAAATTATTCACTACTAATTCAAAACTTTACGATTTTGAGGTTACACGAAACGTTTCGATCTCCCGAATTGACAGCTATTAGAAGAGCAGTCGACACTTTTCGTTCTTATGCAGCGCACTCGTCTGAAGCCCACTCTAACTGTACCATAAATACTGCCGAAGTCAAGAATTCAGGTCGCAGCTCACCTGCGCGGTTGGCCATAGGACATGCGGTATATGTCTCGTATTCTTGCTGGAACACGTAGAATCGAAATGCGCACGCTCTCCTGATAGTTATAGACAGTCTTGGGCTCTTGCAGGAACAAACCTATAACTATATAAAGCTTGTTTTTCAAAAACATGGAACATTCCATGTCACTTCAGCCACTCAAAAATTTTATGTATCCCAAAAGATGCCTAAATGTTAAGTTCTAACTATATGAATACAATTCTATCGAATTACAGATCAATCCTCCCATATGTCATGGAGTAATAGTATTTCTTTACTTTTATTCTTGAAATTTTGAGGACCAAGCTCTATCGACAGTATCCTTTTTTCTTCGTATTTGATGAGTAAAAAGAAAAATTCGTGCAAAGTTGAGCCATGGAACTCTTAATCGCTCGAGAGGTACAACGTTATTTAAAAAGTGAAAATCCGAAAATCACCGTATCTCTCGAACGATTGGGAGTTCCATGATGCAGTTTTGCATAAAATTTTCTCTAGGTACTAGTTGAATATGAAAAAAAGGTACAGCCGATTGGGCTTGGTCCTCAATTTTTTAAATAAAAATAGAAAGATACGATCACTCAATGACTTATGAGAGGATTGGTTTTTAACACTTTCAATGCCGATCACGCAGCATATGCGTGATGCGAGATTTGCCGAGAGGCCGGTCACGCAGACGGTGCGTGATTTACATTTCGCTGTTATATGATATATACAAAAGTCGGCCGCTGTAGCAATCGCTCTGGCTGGTGCTGGCGTGGTTGGAACACTTGTAAAAACTGCTCTGCACTCTTGGTTTGAAACTCGACACCTCAGTCATGGGGGAGTTCGAGGGTCTTGGTCCTCGACGCCGAGACTGTTTATCGTTCTCACGCTATGTGATAAGGACCATAGATTTATGATTGTTATGTCTCGGTTGCAATCGGCTAGCACATAGACGAGGTGCCCACGATTGAACAGCGATGCTGTAGCATGCAGGGTTATTCGTTGGTTTGACTTTGAGAAGTTAAGATCGCTCTCTATTTGAATATATTTTCGTGCGTTCTAGTATTATTTTTATTCTCATCGCTTTCATCAGCTAGTATATAATAATGGATCCCTCTGATATCCCAGGGCCTTCTGGTGTAAAAAAAATGGCATACAGTTACTGTGAAAAACCCCAAAAAACGAACACATGAAGAAATGCTCACATACGCGATGCTTTCGGATTCGGATGATAGTGATGGAAAATCTGTTTCTTCGGACGATGTATTATATCAGCAGAGTGGATATGAAGAAAATACCGACAGTGATAGTGAAAGTGAGACAGATAATGATTCAACGTAAAGATTGCAAAATTCGCAGAAAAAAAATAAAATTCGTAAGATGACCAATTATTGCTGCAAAATCTGTTCTGAAAATCCCGGATTCTGCTTGGAACCTTGCTTCAAAATATGGCATGACCAGTAAATGTCCAATATTGCTTGTGTTATAAGAGAATACCAATTTTATATTTATGATAACTATTAGAAATTGTTCTTGTTTCATATTTATGATGTACCGTTTCAATTACCACAAAAAGTATATTTTTATTTCTTTTCATAAAATAATAATTATTCGTTTCTGCTATGTTAATACTTACTTATTTTTGTAATAAATGTGTTCTTTTTTTGATAAATCGCCGTGTTTTATTTATTATAATTGTTCATTTTTTTAACTTCAAAAATTATATTATCCAATATCATACCGTGTACGCACACGCGATCATGCGATCGGCCTCTGGCGAATTATACATTTCAGGAGACCGATCACGCACCGTGTGGGTGATCGGCCTCTGGCGAATTAATTATACATCTCAGGAGGCCGATCACGCACCGTGTGCGTGTTAGCGTTTTTAAGCGCCATTTTGTCATATTTGTCTTAAAACATGCTCTTCTGATCATCTTGTACCAAAATAAATTAATTTACATTATAAAAGTTAGTCCGGTTTTTGACGAAGTCCGAGAAATTTCGCCGGCATTGAAAGTGTTAATTTGGCAGATGTTGTACTTGTATAACTTGAGCTTTAAAAATCTTTTAGAATACATTAATTTTTTGAGTGGCTGAAGTGGCGTGGAATACCTCATATATAATTATAAAAAATAATATACTCTCTTGTGAAATTCGTATCAAATATTCGTCGAATTTTATATAAAATTATATTAAAAAATTGAATGTAAATTTCATAACGAAGTACAGTAGAACTCCAATTATCCGAATTAATTGGGACCGAGCCCCATTAGGATAATAAAAAATTCGGATAATTGGACTTCGGATAATTATATAGTACATATATGTATATATACCGTATGTCCGGGATCAATTGAACCATAGGAAAATTGCGAGTTTTTTGCATGAGCACCCCTTTGGGTCTCCTCGTCCAATGGGGATCTTCATTTGTCAAGCTCAGCGCAGAGGGCACTGCAGTACTTGGTACATTACGCGGATAGACACAAACAGAGAATGAGTGACAAATATTTTAATTGGACAGTAGCTCAATTAAAAGGTGAATTAAATCGTCGGGGAGCTTCTTTGCAAGGAAAGAAGAAAGATCTTCTGGACATGTAGATAAATTCCAAATCATATGTGGGGACAATCCTCATAACGTTAACAATTTCATTTTATTTATGAAAGAAATCATTCGAATACACGTATGGTTAGAAAATGATCAATTAGATCATGAGCAATATATTTTTTATTTCAGATTATGCTTGTACGATGCAAATAACTATTTTAATTTGCCGAACACCTCAACTTCAAATGATAATAGCAGTATTTTGGATCCAACGTTTTGGTCACCAAATTCTTTATAGTATAGACATTGATGCAGATACCATCATTTCTTGGAATAGCCACAGAACGACGTGCTTTCCAATACGTATACAGCATAACATAATGTAGTACGATTTAAGGCAGTTGGACCGCTATAACATTTTTCGAGTAATTTTTTAAAAATTTTGTCAGATTTTAGATTATAAAAAACTGATAACTTTTCCTTATAAATGAAATCATTCTGACATTTAGAAATAGAGATATTCGGTTTTTTTATTTCTCCATTGAAATCAATGAGAGAGACAGAACCGTCTGGAGCTTCCGCAGTCGTGTGCGTGCGGGCGTGCGCGCGGCGTAGTACGGCCTTGTCTCATTGAATTCAATGGAGAAATAAAAACCAAATATCTCTATTTTAAAAAGTCAGAATGATTTTATTCATAAGGAAAAGTTATCAGTTTTTTTATAGGTAATCTAAAATCTGACAAGTTTTAAAAAATTGCTCGAAAAGTGCTATAGCGGTCCAACTACCTTAACCCTCAAACGATTTAGACCAATATACGTAAAATACATTTATAGATATCTAATTTCATTATTTTTATGCTCCAACTGCTAGACTACAGATTTCGAATCATCGATATATGTGTAATTTTTAAATAAATAATTCATTGTTGTGTATTTAATGGATTGAAATTCGCGCGGAAAAGCCTAGGCAGTGGTGCTGCCGTCAAGTGGTGAAGTTTGGCAGTGAACTTATCCATAGAATCACCGGAGAAGCTAGAATGAGCTTGCGTAGTCATCCGCGAGTGTTGGCGTTTCAGCAAGTTCAAGTCGGTTATCGAAATAACTCGATCGGTTATCGATCACTCGCGGATGACTACGCATGCGCATTCACGCTTCTCCGGTGATTCTATTGGACGAGGAGTCCCAAAGGGGTGCTCATGCAAAACTCGCAATTTTCCTATGGTTCAAATGATCGCGGACATACGGTACATAAATGAAACAAAACAACGCACCGACGCGAAAGAGTGCCGATATGTACTAATCATCCCAATAATGTTCGCGTTGCGCCTACACTAGAGGAAAGGACAATAGCGCGCGTAGACAGAATCATTATATTTTGCTGAAATTTTTTTTTCTGGAAGCGATTCGGATAATCTGCGATTCGGAGTTCGGATAATTGGAGTTCTACTGTATATCAATTTTCATAATCACGTATTGGATAAAAGTTTCCTACACAATTTTATATTAAGTTTAATGGAAATTTTCTTTATAGTATATTCTGTATTTTGTTACCAACAAATTTACTCGTTCGTTATCAGTAACAAAGATAACACAGTCTTCAACTGAATTTGGATAAAGGCGGGACTAAGTGATTTAGATAGATTGTATAGATTAGATTATACATGTAGATTTTTCGATGCTGAAAATGACCTCGTTCATTGAATTTGGCTGCCACGTCAGATTTTTTAGAAAACCCAATTTGAATATCACAATAAATGGTGTTTTGCAAGAATCAGGTAGAAATATATACTGTACTAAACGTGGTAAGCTAGTTTTGATTACAGAGTTGTACTGAACATTAGAAAATGTACAATAACCACCCAATCCTGTTTTTGAACTGTGTGATGAATTTAGAATAAATAATACAAAGTTTACAAAGGTGTTCGCAACGTCAACAACTTGACGAGGAAACACTGCATCATCTCCCATCTCGATGCTATATCATTAATTCTGAATCCATCAGAAAAAATGAACCCTCCTTCTTTTCATACATGTAAAATTTGGCTTAAATTACTTTAGCAACTAAACAACTTTCACAATTAAGCTTTTTTCATAGAAAATTCACAAAAGCCAAAGTTTGCAATGAAAATGACCATACGAGGAAATACTGCGTCGTCTCTAATCTCACTGCTATTTCACTAATTTGGATTTCGAACAACTTTTGCAATCAAGCTTTCTTTGTATCTAGTTTCTCTTTTGAAATAGCTTTCGGAGTATCAGATTTTGGAAGCGCGAGTGGGCACACTTATATTAAAATTTTGCACCTATAAAAAGAAGATTCTTCTTTTCCGATGAACTCAGAATTAATAAAATAGCATCAAGATGGGAGACAATGCAGTGTTCCCTCGTTTGGTCATCTTCATTGCAAACATCTTGAACTTTGTATGAAGAAAGTTTTATTACGAAGTTTCTTAGTTTTTAAATTAATTTAAACCAATATTTTTCGTTTATGAAAATAAGGAAGGGTTCATCTTGTTCTATGGACTCCAAATTAATGAAGTAGTATAAAGATCGGAGATGACATAGTATTTCCACGTTTGATCGTTTTGCTTGCGAACACATTCATGAATTTTCTGTTTATTCGAAATTCATTACAGATCAAGAACCAAATCAGGTCTTTCTTATATATCTTTTAACGCTGAATACGATCCCGTAGTCGAAATTAGGTCATGACGTCTAGTACTAGATATTTAATTTCACAATTTTCTGATCAAGTTGGAAGGTTTTAAGCTCTATTATTGTAAAAAAACACCATTCTCCCGACACTACACTCGAATTTCCTCAAAAATCTAACGCGATAGTCAAATTCTATACGCGGGATCGTTTTCATCGTCAAAATATCTGTAAGAATCGAAATTCAGTGCGAGACTGATAATCGAGACTTGAAAATCGAAGGGCCAACTTTACAGGGCTTCGCGCGAGAGATCCCCGATTTGTTTGCGCGGTCCATGACAGTCTGTCTTCGTTTGAAAAATACACATTTAAATACCGCTGACGAAATACTTACCGGCTCCGAGGTGTAGCGTGCTCATTGGGATTTGTGCGATTAAATTGGAATTATATATAAATAACAGAAACGTGTTCACGATTGCTAAACACTCGCAAATTGTCGCGAATACTTATGTCACGGGAGCAATTGCTACCAGAGGAAAGGAACTGCCGTGTGTTATGTCCCAAATTTTTAGTTATTGGGCAGGAGCGGGAGATGGCGCGGGATGCAAAATTTCGTGGGATTTGTACCTACACCCGGGAACACGGAATCTGTCGCGGGTGACTTTTTTTAAGTGTTATTTTTAAACGTACTAACCAATGATTAACAATCCTCATGCTTTCATTAACGAGAGTAGACGCCACCGTAGCTAATGAGGGTATGAGAATTAAGTCATATATAAACCGGCTTTTACACAATGCAACACTGAGATATCTCTGCAAAACTATTTAAATGAAATATTTATTTAAATATTTTTGCAGAGATATCTCAGTGTTGCATTGTATAAAAAGGCCGGTTTTAGCTAAGACCACTTGAAGAGTTGGTGGCGCAATGGGGTCATCCCGCCCATCACAATTTTATAAAAATAATAGTTGCATTCGGAAACTGAAACGTAATAAGATTCTGTCTCATTAAAAAAAACGATTTTGTTGATTGTTGCAAATAGGAGAGCGTAAAATATGAAAATCTTCAATTAAATTTCGCGCCGGATGTGACGTGGTATAACCCAACGTCGAACGCACTGCGCGCATGCGTTTTCGGCAAGCGTCGAATGGTATTTGGCGTTTGTTTACATTCGTAACCAATCACAACTTTCGTCGCTTTCTAACCAATCAAAGGGGCGGGATATAAGACGTCATATGAAGGCGCACTTTTTAACTTTCTTGTTAATTTCCATTTTTTTCACGTATTAGGAGGAATAAATTTGAAAAACGAAAAAATAGGGGTATTTTAATTTTTCCTGAACTTTCATAATCCAAGAAAAAAAATTGACGGGATGACCCTATTGGTAGAATGCGAAAGCATTCCCAGTCTCGAAGCATCTCATCCTAAAGAGCGCAGGTTCGAGTCCCAGCCGGATAGGGTTTGAAAAAAAAAAAACCGACCCCCCCCCCCAAGTAGACATTTTTCTGAAAAAAATTAGAAATTAACTGAAAGTTAACTTTTAGACGAAACATTTCTACTTGGGATTGGATAAGGGGCCATCCATATATTACGTAAGACATTTTTGGCCTCTTTTTGACCCCCTTCCCCTTCCCCCAGCGTAAGATACTGTAAGATTTCAGATGACCCCCCCCCCCCCCTAAATCTTACATAAGACGTAACTTTTTAAGTCATTCTTGAGCTTGCCGTTTATACTGCTTTCAAATATCAGATGAATATTAAGAAGAGATTGACTATATTTCGAGACGGTCCTGCTAAACAATAGCATCATACATAGTCAGAACGAGGGTGCTGTACATAGGAGCTGTTTAAATATACTCTTCATTATTCGCTATTTTCTAATTGTGTATCAACAGCGTCTTTTATCCGAGTGGAAGCCCAACACGATTGATGTAAAGTTTATAGTCTACTGCGGTATATTTCTTTATGCACTTCACACATCCTCGTTCTAACTCTTCGTATCAACGGAAAATATTAGAAACCATATATTCACTCAGTTCAAGTAACTTCATTTTTAAACTTCGTTTAATAAAATATATCTTCAGTAGAGACGTCCTGCTCCTCAACCCACTCGACGTCCTCCACTCCCGTTTCACTATCTTGGAAGATGCACATAAGCTCCCGATCACGACGCATTGTCGCTCGTGCAGGTCGCCTCTTCTCTGCTGGAACCTGGGTTTTGCACATTCTTTTGTCTATTGTTACTGCTTTATTTGATGCAAAGTACAGCGCTTCTTTCAATCTGTATTGAGTGATTTGATAGCATTTTTGGCTAGGAATTTCTCACATAAGATGAGGTCTAGCGGTGAAAAGGCCCGCCAATTTTCAACATCGATGATTTCTTGAATGGGGGCTCCGTTCGTACATGAGCCGAGGCACACGCCGCAGGCTCCGGAGCAGGCAATTCCTGTTTTGCGGCAACCGCGGCGCACTCCACACCCGGTCGTGTATCGGCAAAAGATCATGTTCAAAACGGAAGCGAGTGCCACAGAGCCATTCGTGGTAACTGGGTTGAGGATCCCATCTTCTCACATTGGGTGGGTGGTAGGGGGTTACCGAGCCACTGTTGTATCTGTAAGAAAGTAATCAGACTAAGGTAAGTATTCAGCAGAAATTGATATTTGTAATTTTAAGAAACCTGTATTTAACAACTATATGTAAATAAATTTACCTGTAGATATACTCTGAGCGAGTGTTGCTTTGAAGCTCCTCTGGTGGGAGGAAGAGTGGCTATGTCCGATTTGGGCTTCGTTGCTTTTAAAAATGCCGAGTACCGATGTTTGTTCAGGTTCTCTTGATGTGCAGGCGCTTGGTATACAGCCAGAAAAAGCTTCTCGCCAGCATGTTCAATATCTTCAGGTGAAGTTGAGAGATCTGTGAATATTGCTGAGATGTCATGGGTAAGGCCAGGATTTGCCGTGAAAAGCTTAGCGATTCCCTCTTTCCGCATCCGGAGAAGCTATGGATTAGGAGGATTGTCTTGGCGAATGGAAGCTGTTGAAGTTGTCGTACTGAAAACAGTTCATCGCTCTGAAGCGAGATCTGACAACGTGGAAGGCTCTGAAGGATTGTCTCATCCGAGAATTCAAAGTAGAGATCAACAGCGCGATTATCCATACACAATTACAGAAACGAAAACGGCAAGTGAACGAGACTCCGCGTCAATACGTTTATGCGATGCAAACCATTGCAAATCAAGGTTATGTAGAGGACGAGGCTCTCGTCCAATACGTTATCGATGGCGTTTCGGATGATCAAACAAATAAGCAGATTTTATACAATTCTCGAACGATCGATGAAGTAAAAAAGAATATTAGACTTTACGATCGTATACGCGAGAAGTCCGGTCAAAAGAAACAAACGAGTAGAATAGACTCAAAAGCTGAATCGAGTAACGAGAAAAAAGACTCAAAGGAAAAAAGGGACGCGAACAAGTCAATGACGAAGAAGGCTCACTGTTACGCATGCGGATCACCAGACCATGAAGTAAAAGAATGTCCTCACAATGACAAAGGTCCGAAATATTTCCGATGCGACCAATTCGGACATATCTCTACAAAATCTGGGAATCCAGCCAAATCTGACAAACAAGAGGAGAAGGTTAATCGGGTGATGGCTGGCGACGACACAGTCATTGTTCGAATTAATGAAACGAATATACTGGCGATATTGGAGACAGGCTGTTCGAACTCTCCTACGAGAAGACGGATATTATAAGATTGGCAGCCCCCAACATTGCGCCCGACCGGACGCATGTTCAAAGGATTTGGAAACGCACAGAGCAAAGCGACCGGCGTCTTCGATACAAAGTTTACGATTCATGCTGAAGCCTACAACAACGAAGTGTATGTTATTCCGAGAGACGCTATGGACGTGAAAATGCTCTTGGGAAAAGACATACAAAGGCAGATGGATATCCATATAATCGGAGGGAAATCAACGATTCGAAAGTTACCTACGACAGTCACAGTGACGAAGGCTCCACGAGCAGAAATGAAGATAGAGGAAACCCGCAACATGACGGTCTCGTGGACGAAGACACTGTGGAATGGGCAGCAAAGGAACTTTCGTTGATCAACTACGTCGAGTCATCCGAGGTTAAGATTTATGGACCGTACAAGGCAGAAATCAGAAAATTAATAGATAATTACACGCCGAATCTCAGCAGGTGTAGACCGACGTTGAGATGAAAATCATACTGAAGGACCAAGAACCCGTTCGAGCTAGGCCTCGGCGGTTGTCAGTGGAAGATAAGCAGATTCTGCAAAAACAAGTCGACGAATGGTTGAACGACGGCACAGTTAGACCAAGCCGAAGCACGTACTCAAGCGCTGTCGTTATCGTCGCGAAGCAAGGCGGATTTCATCGTGTTTGTGTCGACTATCGTCGTCTCAACAAGAAGATCATTCGCGATCAGTTCCCAATGCTACTGATCAAAGATTGCATCGATGCTCTGGCCCCGGCGCGAGTTTTCTGTGCTTGATTTGAAAAACGACTTTTTCCACGTACCAGTTGAAGAAGCAAGCCGAAAATATACATCATTCGCAACACACGACGGTCAATATGAGTTCATGAAGACTCCATTTGGCCTATGTAACAGCCCTACGACGTTTTTGAGATTCGTAGACGAAGTATTTCGTGATCTCAGCCGAAAAGGTGTTGTTATCACCTACATGGACGATCTCATCATACATGCCAAAGACGAAAAGGAAGCATTGGACAGACTTCGCGAAATCCTCGTAGTAGCAGCCGAAAAGGGATTGTCGATAAATTGGAAAAAGTGCACGTTCTTGGAGCGAGAGATTGAGTTCCTTGGACATATCGTCGGAGATGGCTTTGTCCGCTCTTCCAATGAAAAGATTAAGGCTGTACAGAAGTTCCAGAAGCCAAAATGCCAAAAAGACATTCAAAGTTTTCTCGGCCTGACGGGCTACTTTCGCAAGTTTGTGATGAACTACGCGACCATCGCTCGTCCATTATCTGACCTACTAAGGAGCAACCAGAAGTTTATCTTTGGAGTAGAACAAGAGAAATCATTCAACGAACTGAAGAGAGTATTAACGAGTGAACCGGTGTTGCGACTCTACAAGCCGGATGCAATAACGGAGCTTCATACTGACGCCAGTAAGCTGGGTTATAGGGCGATCCTATTGCAAAAAGACACTGTGGATGATGCCTTTCGTCCAGTGTACTACATGAGTCGGAAAACGTCGGATGCCGAAAAGAAGCTCCACTCTTACGAGTTAGAAGTACTCGCAATTATCAATGCGCTGACGAATTTCCAGATCTACCTCCAAGGCATCAAGTTCAAAATTGTCATGGACTGTGATGCGTTTCGAAGGACGTTAGACAAGCACGATTTAGCAGCTAAAGTTGCAAGATGGGCATTGTTCCTGGAAGGTTTCAAGTACGAAGTGGAACACCGCGCAGGAACGCGCCTACGATACGTCGACGCCCTTAGCCGCTACCCTGTATTAACTGTGGACGATATGGTTACCCAAAAAATTCAAAAGCAACAAGACGAGGATGAGAGGCTACGTGCGATAAAGCAGATACTTCAGAAGGAACCATACGAAGATTATGCTATCGAGAACGGACTGCTGATGAAGAAGGTCGCTGGCAGAATGTTGATTGCACTTCCCAGTCGCATGCACACGGACATCATACGCAGAGCTCACGAAAGTGCACACTTTGGCTTCAAAAAGATGGCCGAAAACATCCAGGAAGATATTCTATATTCCAAAGCTCAAGGAAAAGCTCGAAATGTTCATCAGTTGTTGCGTGTCATGTATTCTCGCGGAAAAGAAGAAGCGGAAGAAAGAAGGTGAGCTCATACCTATTCCGAAAGGAGATGTGCCGTTGTCGACATACCACGTCGATCATCTTGGCCCGATGAGTTCGACCTCGAAACTATACAAACATCTGTTTGTAGTCGTCGATGGATTGTCAAAGTTTGTGTGGCTTTATCCTACAAAAACGACGAACGCGAAAGAAGTTATAGCCAAATTAACGTCGTAGTAGGTAGCGTTTGGCAATCTCCAACGTATTATCAGCGATCGAGGTGGTGCCTTTACATCAGATAACTTCACAAACTACTGTGAATCAGAAGGTGTCGAACATGTCAAGATCACCACCGGAGTACCTAGAGGAAATGGTCAGGTTGAAAGGATCAACAAAATTGTCATACCAATATTAACGAAGCTCGCCCTGGACCACCTAGATAAATGGTACCGCTACCTCGACAAGGTGCAAAGATGTCTAAATAGTTCATATCAACGAAGCGTCGGAATGACTCCGTTCGAGGTAACGTTTGGGGTGAAAATGCGACGAAAAGAAGATCCCCGAATTATGCAGGCTATCGAACAAGAGTCGACTGAATTATTCGACAACGAACGTGAAGAGCTTCGCAATCTAGCAAAGGCCAATTTGGTTAAGATCCAGGAAGAAAACCGACGAACTTACAATCGAAAACGAAAAACTGCTACGCAATACAAAACTGGCGATCTCGTCGCTATTAAAAGGACGCAGTTCGGTCCAGGCCTCAAGATAAAGAAGAAGTTCCTTGGACCATACAAAGTCTTACAGATCAACGGTAATAATAATCACTACGAGGTTATTCCTTCCTTCATTACTCCGATTTAACTGTATTTTTACTTTTTATTAATAAGCGCGTCCGAGGGTCGAAATAAACGCGAAGGAAATCGTTTCGCGCATGGAAAGATTTTATTAACTTTGAAAACCACGTTTTATTTCCAAAAAATACAATTACTCTGAAGAATTCCATTTTGTAAACAAACGCATATGTCAACCGCCATACGTTCTCGTCTGCTAGGTGCCTACGCCCTAGGGAACTTCTGTCGCGACGATTGACGACTGTCGGCGATAGACAAAGCCAATCGTTCGGCGTCCTTGCGTCTCCGACCAATAGCGTACATCCTACAGTCTACAAAGCGCTATGTACCATATCGTCCTATGCCCACAACATTGCCTAAGACCCGGCATAAGAGGACCACAGAGCGTCTAAGGCAGGAGTCGGCCTAGCCTCACTGACGAGTACACAGGCCGACTCTGGGACGAAACACTCCGCCAATTAGATGGAGACCACATCTTTTCGCCACAGGGCCAGCAACACTTGCACCACCACGCGGTTGGCGTCAACGTTGTGGCCATGTGAAACACGGAGTTGCAGGGGGCTGCACGAGAGTATTGGGATCTGACATGTCTCGATACGCCGTCTGGTGGCGAGAAGTAAAACTATTCCTAGTATACCGTTTAGTGGGTTTAGCGAGTAGGGAGTTTTTGAGCTCCTTAATTTTAGAACGTCCCCGATAGCCAAGCGTGACTTTCACCCAAGCGTCACGCGGTGGCGTCACTGAGTGACGTTATTGTGATGCCACAGTGAGGATCCGAAGTGCGAATTTTTGCCACAACGGAATACTTGATCCTGATTGGTCTATTCGCTTACGCTTACGGAATTTTTATTCGCGTCGGACACCACCGTATGATGGCGTTTCGTTCTTCCTAAAATGGCCATCATTAAGTAGCCCCTAGACGGTCAATATATTGATTGAATATGAATTGATCAATATATTGAAGGTCTCATCAATACGCTTCAATATAGCTTCAATATAGCTCCTTCAATTCGACGACTAGCCATTCTCACTTTGACTGTTGGTTGTGCTTGGAAAGTTCGCGATACGTTGTGCGCGTTTTTATTTTTATTACTTATTTTTTCCAATATCAAGCAATGGTGTCCCATAGAGATTTAGCTTTTCTTACTTTGACTTTGGCTGTGTGTGAAATGAAAAAACGAAAGAAGAAAAGACAAAGACGCTGGTCAAAAGAATGGTACACGCTGAGCAATCGTTTTATACACGAACATTTGCTGAACTATCTTCGAGTCACAGAAGCAGAGCAATTATTGATCAATATGCCTCATAGACGTCAACATGAGCATCAATATAGCTTCCATCAATACGCTTCAATATAAGTTTCCATCAATATGCTTCAATATGCCGTCAATATGTTTGAAGCTCTCCTAAACGTTCAATATAGCCTTTCAATACGTATTGATCAATACATATTGAATCAATATATTGACCCTCTAAGGGCTACTTTAGAGACCGAATGTTAACATATAACCACGTAACATAAACAAAGTATTTGTAAATAAAAGTAGTTTTTTGTCACTCACAGTGTTAAATACTCGGTTTTATGGGCGTCCTCGACGCATGTGAAATCATCTTTCACACACCAATTCGTGAAAACTTGCGCAGTGCGTGAAATAACCTGCGCAGTGCGTGAGATCGTCAACCTCGTATTTGACACTTAGTGACAAAAAATAGAATTCATTATTCGGTTGTTTCGCGCCGTTCTAACGAGTGTGATTGCCGTACTCGCTTCGCTCGTGCGGCAAACTTCACACTCGTTAGCAACAGCGCTTCACGCCCTAATAACGAAAATAACTATTAAGTCTGCAAGTGCAATAAACCCAATAATTCATAAGTGATGCATATCGGTATCGAAGATATCTTGTCAATTCTAGGACAGTCAAAAAGGCCGTTAGTGGAAGGAGAAGCGGTATTGAAAGCAGAGAGAGTCTGTATTTTCCTGCGGAATCAAAAAGAGAAACCAAAATGCAGTGAAAATCGTCGCTTCTTGCGTACAACCGTCACATGTAACAAGTACTCCTCACGAAGTTAAAGTGAACATCTTACTGGTAAACAACAATAAAGAAGTAACGTGCAAGTGCAGCTGGGCCAGAGGAAGATGCAAACATGTTTTTGCAATGCTTCTGTACATAAATCGGTAGGGCAAATAGTATCATGTGACGATTGTACGCAAGAAGCGACGATTTTCACTGCATTTTGGTTTCTCTTTTTGATTCTGCAGGAAAATATAAAACTACTTTTAAAACTACTTTTATTTACAAATTCTTTGTTTATGTTACGTGGTTATGTTGACATTTATTTTGAAAAAGAAAAATATCAAATTATTTTAAAAAATTTAATGAGAACCTTCGAGAGCAGTCACTGTCATGTCCGCTTTCTATATCATGACCGGAGTGGATCGACACCGCTTGAAGAATCGGTGGCTCAATTGGTAGAATGCGAAGGCATTTCCAGTTTTGAAGCATCTCGTATCCTAAAGAACGCAGGTTCGAATCCGGGTAGGGTGGGTAGGGTATGAAAACAAAAAGCGACACCACTAGGCGGGTAGCAGGCGGCGGCACTGCACGGGCACACAGTGAAAAACCTCGGTAAAGTCACTGCGTGCGTTCCCCTTTTGCAAAATCCTACTTCATCCACTTTGTACACTGCGTGATGCCACAGTGGTACCCCCCAGTGGGCACGCACCAAGACATCACTGTGATGTTTCTCAAAGTCACCGCGTGGTCCCACAGTGCCACTACTGTAAAGCCACCTGGCTATCGGGGTAATTAAATATTTTTTCCTCATATGATATATTTTTTTGTGAATAGGGTTTCATTACATTTTCCATTAATGGAAATGCTTCATCCCCAATAAAAACGTATGGTGCCTTATCATTTGAACCTGGTAAATTGGTGGGATTGGTGGGTTGGTGGGGTGGGGTGGGGGTTGGGGGGGTGGGATTGGTGGGGTTGGGCGGTTGGTGGGGTTGGGTGGGGGTTTAGTATGTTTAATGTTTTGGAAAGTAAACGCTTGTAAATGCTCGTTGCAGACCATATTTCACCATCCGACACTCGTCCATTTGATCGTGTATGCACATATAGGAATTTATAATTTGCATTTACTATAGCAAACAGTACTACACTATACGCCCCCTTATAGTTGAAAAATATGATTCACTTTCTGCAGGTTTTGTTATAATTATATGTTTCCCGTCTATCGCCTCTAAATAATTTTCAAACTGCCACATATTCTTAAACCCATTAGCTACTTCTTTCCACTCAGCTTCTGTTGACGGTACCTGTAGAAAAACTATAAATAGTACACACAAATTCTTAATGTTAAATAAATATGTGTAGGTATCGACATAGTATATGTTTCATTACATTAATTTTACTAGTAATATAACATCTTTAGTTTTTAATGAACCATATTATTTTATTGAATGCTTTTTATATTTTTTCTTTTTTTGTTTTTAGAATGATCTATCCGATGAAGATATTGTAGAATCTGTAACAACACCTGATACGTAAACGCATTGAAGAAATTTCAACGGATATTCGTGAAGACATTTCTGACAGTAGCATAGTTACTGGTTATAATACCCCCCCCCCCCCTTCAAAACCAAAAATAATTTCACGTAAAAGAGTAATTACCAAAGCCAACGATCGTTTGGAATGAAAAAAGGCGGTTAGATATAACTCATAAAACTTTAACGGATTCAGAAGTTAGTGACGAATTTAACATAGGTACCTACCTACCTAATAGGTAAATGATTTGCTTTTCAGTTAAAAAAATTAGATGACCGCCAGAGATTAATAGCAGAGAAATTAATATCAGATATCATACTCTATGGTGCAATGGGAAAACTTCAAGAAGACTGTACAGCCAATATTCCTTCGAATAATTTCTAAAATGTTGAAGAAAATAATAAGTTAAATATGTTTATACCGAACTCAACAACAACATCTTTCACACCAATACCGAAGGTGCTATAATAGAGAAATATCTGTTAGCCATCAACCAGAAACAACTCAGCATCAAGAACTGACTTCGTTACAGCCTGTCACAGAGAGAGAGAGAGAGTACAAACTTTAATACCGTCTTAAATTCAGATTTATATATATAAGTATGAGAGTTCATTGTGTTACCTTCTGGTAGTAAATGAAATAATTGTTATTACATTTTTTATAACCCTTTTTATTACTGTTTTGTAATCAGATATTTTTCGTTGCTTTTGTAAAAAAAAGTTTATTTTCCTTTACATTAAAATAATATGTTTAGTTTAAAAATACGCCTTTGTTTGCTTTACTTATCTTTAAATAATTATTCTTCAGTCCATCATACTATGCGAGCTCGCACAGGGTGCAGCAAGGTAGGTATCTCTATTTACTAAAGCGCTGTGATGCTATGTGTGTCACGAAATCTTTGAGGCCGTGTACGTAACGCCGGAATTCCGGAATTCTGAAAAAATCTACCAAGTTTTGAACTCATAGTATCGAGCTCAGCGCAGTTTCACTTGCCAGAAACAGCAAATTGATTAAGTCATTGTGACTACATTAATTATCATTTGCATTATCGTAAGGGTAAAAAAGAAAAGTAGGTATGTTTTCAATCCTTTGCATTATGGTGAAAAATTATTATCTCAACAGTGGATAGTTGAACGATGGGTTTGTATTGAATCGGAACGATTAACATACATACGTTTAAATCAAAATAATATAAAAGCAACTTTTTATAGTGGTTTGCAAGATTGGTTAAACAACACTGCAAATAAAACGGGCAATTCCATTGGGCGTCAAGTTGTCCTACCTTCCAGCTATACTGGAGGTCCGCGTTATATGTTAAACAGTTATAATGACGCGATGTGTACTTGTGCGGAATACGGAATTCCAGACTTATTCATCACCATGACATGTGATCCGACGAACCCAGATATATTAAATAACATTCCTCTAAAGGTGATACACCAAACAATCATCCAATGTTATATTGTCGCGTATTTAAACAACAATGTAACAAATTGTTGGAAGTGCTTAATTGCAAAAACAAGAAAAAAGGTGGAATTTTTAGAACATGCATTGCAATTATAATGATGAATATATGAAAATCATTGAAGAAGCTTGCGTTAGCAAATATCCAAAACGGACCCACAGTTTGTTTGTGCTTCTTTAGTACATTGTAACCCCGCTGAGCCTGAGAAAATTTGGGAGGCATTTAAGTCTAAAATGTTAGAATATGTTATGCTAAGATACAAAAATCAGTTAATGGCATGGGAATTGGCGAACGCCCCTGCATTGTACCTAGGCTAATAAGTTACGGCAAAAGTATGGCCAGTGATTTTCCTTCAATGCCTAAAATTGACTTAGGCAAAGTTTCTAAACAAAAGGAAAAGCTTGATAGAACCAAGCATGCCAGGTTGGCCGAAAAGATGGCAGGGAAGATGAACTCTGAACAAAATATTGTTCACCAGAAAGTAAAAAACCTCCTTGAAAATCCGAACACGAAGCATTATGGATGTTTCTTTATTTACGGTCCCGGGGGAACCGGAAAAACATTTGTTTATAAAGCTGTATAGGTATCACTTAGCACTTTCTATGGATAAAAAGGTGGAATGTACTCCATTTTCCGGTATTGCCGCAACGTTATTGCCAAAGGGCAAGACGAATCACAATATGTTGAAGTTGCCTGTCCCTCTCACAGCAGATTGAATTTCAAGATTAGAATCCAATTCAGCCAAAGGAAAATACCTTAAAGAGGTCGATATTGTTGTATGGGACGAGAAGCTCCTATGTCGCCTAAATTTATGTTAGATATTTGTGATAAAAAGTTCAGAGAATTTATGCGCAATTCTAAGCCGTTTAGCGGCAAAATAACGTTGCTGGGAGGAGATTTTCGCCAAGTTTTACCAATAAAAAAAATGCATTTCACGCTAATGAAATAATGGCATTAAGCATTAAATACACTAATTTATGGAAGCAATTCGAAGTTATTGAACTAACTGAGAATAAGCGTGCTGATGATAATGCTAAAAAATTTGCGGAAAATATTTTACAAATTGGCAATGGTTCACCGAATGACAAAGATGAAATGGTAGAATTGCTAAATGATTGCATTTTACCAAGCATTTGCTTCACAAGACGATCTTCTCAGAATGTATTAAAAACGAGATTGGAAGCGAATGTGCGATTCTGCAATTTAAGCGGGAAAAAATAATGACGTTGATATACACAATGAATTTGTGCTTAACATGCTACCAGGTGAAACTGAACATACAGGACCAGCATTTACCTCGCTGAAATTGGAAAGGACCACCATTAAGTGGTTAAGTGGCAAATGAAGTTCTACAAAGATTCATTCATCCTGGCTTTTCGCAGCCAAAATTAACAATAAAAAATAATAGTATTGTTATTTTAATTCGGAACTTGAACATAGATGAGGGTCTCTGCAATGGGACAAGAATGAGAGTGTTTAAAATGGGTGAAAGATTATAGACATGTGAAATAATTACTGGTGATAAAAAAGGTAAAGTTGTACTCATACCTAAAATCAATCTCATTGATGATAATAACTTTTCATGCGAGTTGCACAGGAATCAGTTTCAAATAAAATTGGCCTTTGCTATGTCAATAAACAAGTCACAAGGACAAACATTTTTTTAAATTGGGATTGATCTGAGAAATGAAGTGTTTAGTCACGGACAATATACGTTGCATTATCAAGGACACCATCATGGAAATGCATTAAAGTATTGCTTCCAAAAAGTAGGGAAAATAGAAAAGTTAAAAATATTGTATGGAAAGAAATACTGCTGTGTGAGAGAGGTATGCGTAATTCTAATCCGTTTGGCGGAAAAATAATTTTGATTGGAGGAGATTTTCGCAGTTTTATCAATAAAAAAAAATGTATTTCACGTTAATGAAATAATGGAATTAAGAATTAAATACTCTAATTTATGTAAGAAATTAAGTTATTGAACTAATTGAGAATAAGCGTGCTGATCATAATGCTAAAAAATTTTAGTAAGATATTTTAAAAATTGGCAATGGTTCAACGAATGACAAAGATGAAATGGTAGAATTGCCAAATGATTGCATCATCAAGCATTCGCTTCAAAAGACCATATTCTATTCTCAAAATGTATTAAAAAACAGTTATAAGTTTGAAATAAAATTTGCCTTTGCTATGTCAAGAGAAGATATATAGTAAAGTTAAAAATATTTTATGAAAAGAAATACTGCTGTGAGGTTTAGAGAGAACACGATTTTCAGAGAAAAAGCCAAGGCCACAAACGAGAAAAAAATAAAGCTTAAAAAGGCAAACGGCTATGGGCTGATTTAAATGCTACCTACACGTGGTGCAGCCTGGAAACTGCTTATGATAAATGAAAATAAGAATAAGCAGGTTAAACGCATTTTGAATACTTTCGATTCCTTAGTCGTAATTGACAAATATAAGGCCACGAATCGCGGCATCGGCCGCGGCGCCTCACTAGTCACCTATAGGGCGATTGGGTAACTACACAAAACAGATAGAATGCCATCTGTGGCACGCACCAAGCATTAAGCAGATGCCCGTGGTATAAGCGCTGTTTACACGTTATTTTGGATAATAATTGAAGTGTTTTACCTATGAGATTTAATCAACATGGCCTCAATTATAAGAGAATGTAGATTTCAAAGCATTCAAATAAATTCTTTCCGTGGAAAATCGTTATCAAAAGGTAAATACAAGCAGCGCCACCAAGCTGGGTTTCTTGGCGAAACTTGGATGTACATTCTCTATATGTACATGTGTAACACAAACAAAAGCTACGTTTGTGGAAGTACGCTAGAGCCCTATATTAATTTGGCATAAAGTCGCATTTCGAAAAATATGGACATGTGTTGTTTTTCAAATAATCGCCTCATATATGTACCTACTTCGATTATTTCCGTCATTTTTTATGTTACAAAAAAATTCGTTCGACAAAAATTATTATTAGTATCGAGGGAGATGTAAAATATACCTATACCTATATACATACGAATCATATATGTATTAACGTAAAATATACGTATGATATATGAAGTGTGACGTGTGGGATTATTATGTAGGTACGTATTAAGGAATAGTTGTTCGAAGAATAAATCAAGTTTCAAATTTAAAAGTTTAAAAAATATCCTATTTCGACATTGCATCGACCAGTTAGAGGTTGACAAACGTAAAACAAGCAGCGCGCAAAAATGATGAAATAATCACGAGCATATCCTTTTCATTCGAAACGTTTATTGCATATTTGTAAAATTAGAGGAATGCCCATACGAAATACATAATTTTTTCTTGCTAGAAAGTTACACCTCGATATAATTATATACATACCATAACAACGTCGCAGAAATTATTTATATGCGACGGGCAATCCGCGATCGTCTAGAAGATGTTCTTCCGGATTATTAAGATTCCGCGGCCCGTCTCCGACGCGAGTTTGTATCATGTATTTCAATTTCCTCGGCTCTTGCCTCGTCAACTTGATTTTGCTCAACACGCCCTGTCGAACGCAATGATTTTTCTTATGGTATTTATTGACTCGTGCCACATTAAATGCGTGTATTCTAACGTACTGTAATACAATGCATTACACTCGAAAATTCCATCGAAGTTGCTAGCATTTACGTAAAATATGAAACTTGGGAGAGAGAGAAGACAAAATACCTTATCTGGAGGGACGTCTTGCACTGGAATCCCTTTTCGATATTCGATTGGGTCGATTTCCGTTGACGGGAAGAAATGATCCAGTACGCTCACGAATTCGGGCACATCCTTCTCTAACAAGAATAAACTGGCGTTCGGGCCCGCATCGTAAGTGTAGGCGACCTGAAATGTGAAATAAAAAATTTGTCAAAACGAATGACGATTGAAGCACACAGCTAATCATTGGTAATACTGGTCAACACTAAAAGTGTTTCCGGCGTAAAATTAGTTAATTATGCTCAACTTCAGTATGAGAAAAACGAATAGAACATTAAAAACTCTTAGTTAGCTCTAGGTCCCAAGAGATATACAGAATGTGGCTTTGAAAATTAAGGCACATGAATATCTACGAAGTAAAGCGTTTTAGAAAAAATGCTTCCAAATAAAGTTGTTTGCTTTAAAGGGGGAAAGAGAACGGAATTTTGTATTTTTCATACAGTGGACGTTTTCAAGGTGATTTCAAGGTCAAAGTTTGTATTTTTTTTCAACAGATCTTTAATCTATATAGGAAAACAGATAGTTTTTATCTGAAATATTTTTTTACACGGCCCAAAAGTTTTAAGATACATCAATATCACAGGTTTACAAAAAAAAAAGTCCGGACTATTTGACCGGACCGGTCAAATAGTCCGGACTTTTTTTTTTGTAAACCTGTGTATATATATATTTCGCGTCTTTCTGTGTCTCACAAAAACTAGAGTAAATAAGAAAAATTAAATCATATTTGTGCTTCTCAATTCAAAATAAGTAAAATTTGACTATTTTAAAAAAGGAAACAAATTTGAAGTATTTTTTTGTTGCCAAGTGTAATATTCATAATCGGACCTTGATCTCACCAACCGCTGAGTTGTATGCATGAATCAATTCGACAATAATACGAGAGACATCGTTCATGTAGTGACACGGTGGATACGTGTCTTGGCACACCGCGTGAAACTGATTAGAGTCCCGCATGGTGAGTTCGGCGAACTTTGCAAAGTTCCTTTCCATGATGGCTCGCGTCATCTCGTCCACCCTCCGAGGAATGCGCGAGGCTCTGTATTGCAACAGCTCCGACGTTTCCAGGGTTCTCTTCATGCCTTCGGCACTGGAAGTCGTCTTTCGCGCGTCATTCACCTACAACGATCGGTGTGTAGAATTCGATCTGAAAATTCGTTCGACATCAAATGGTCGGAGCACTCGATACATTGTTCGTACTACTAATATGAGAATCCTCATTTCCGGCCAATGGGAGGCCGGGGTGATTTGCTCCGCTAGACTATCGCTACCCCTCGGATCGGTCCCCATGTGCCACCTTACGAATCCTCCCATCATACTGCGGCACGCCGAACCAGAGCCCAAACGTGCGACGATGCTTACGTCGCCCTGTTTGGACGAGGAAACTTTGCATAGAAAATTATAACGGACGTTGGATTCGCCGCACATAGCACACACTGACTTCCGTGAGAAATTCATAGGACTTCCATAATGGTCTACATAGGACTTCCATTGATAAAACTCCTCAAGAACATTATTAATGACCACTAGTTCAAAATACAAGGGACTTTCATGTTGGATGTTCTCCAGAGGAAGGTTTTATATGGATATAATGTTGCAGGCTGTAAATGAAAATTACAATGGTTTCCAATAATCATCTTTCTGTTTTTATTTTAGAAACACACCGTTTTTTAAACATGAACATGTTGGATATCTATTCGAAATATTATGAATTCATATGTGTGTTTTATTTTACTTACGTGTTTTCTTTTAAAACACATAACTCAGTGTAACATTTAGAAAACATGTAAATAATAGAAAATCGTGAAAATGATCAACATATCTCAATACTTCAGTTTGAAAGGATGTAACTATCAAGGCGACGAAAGACTACAGCTAGGAATCCACTACACTCGACTCGACTAGACTCGACTCGACACGACACGACTCGATACGACACGGTGACAATTTGCGTGGTGAATCCACTGGAATCGACGCGACACGACGGTAGTGCTTCGTCCTTTTGAATGTTAACGTACAAGGATACATTGTGTATGGCTCTATAATTTTTCCAATTATTGCTTTTCTGTAACATCTATACAGATAGAAATTAACTATATACCTATTTATGTTTACCTGGTCTATTCACAAGGCTTTTGAAATTTCTTCCCAAGCTTCGTTGCGGATATTTTGGTCTCTACAGGGTGAACCAGGTTAAACGTCATTAATTTTGATATATTATAGAATAATAAAAATAAAGTAGACTTTTATAAGAAAATTTGTTTCAAAAATGTTTACTAACAAAGATACATGGTGTCAAAGTTGTGGAAAAAAAATGGTTTTCTCATCATAACTTCTAAACTACTGGATCGATTTCCATGAAATTTCGCACACAGACTAATGTAATACAGCTCTAAGTGTAATGATCAAATAATTTAAGGAAATTCTCCAGTGGCGTAGATACTGAGGGCCGGTACCCCTCTTTCCCCCTCCCAATCTTCGGCGCCACTGGATATTTTGCAAAGAAAATTTAATTATTGGATTCTCCGTTTAATTTAGAGAAAAAAATCACCCTTGCCAATTTTTGATTTATGGCTTAGTTTTTGAGATATTTATTTTAATTTATAGGGTTGCGAGCAGGCCAAAACTAGGTTGAACGTCATTAATTGAGGGGGTCAGAAGCCAAGGGGTCCAAGTAGAAATACAAGTTTTCCGAGATGCTCCACATTAAAGTATTCTTGTTCTTTAAAAATACCTGCAATTTCTTTGCCTCAAATATATAAGCTGTATGAACTATTCATACACCTTATACACTTGAGGCAAAGGAAAATTGCAGGTATTTTTAAAGAACAAGAATACTTTAATGTGGAGCATCTCGGAAAACTTGTATTTCTACTTGGACCCCTTGGCTTCTGACCCCCTCAATTATGATATGTGAGTCGTTTGGTTTCAAAATCGGCCACCTCCGTATTTGATAAAATCGGCCATCTCCATTTAAAAAATTATAATGCAGCTAAATCTTCCAAGAATTTTTTGTATACACATATGGATTAGTTGTTCCGAAGCAATATACTTGCATTTCTATGGTACATATTTTTTGAAGTCCTGACAAATTTGCTTACTTGGAATTGGCCGATTTTGAAACCAAGCGACTCATGTGATAGAACAAGAAAAAAGTAGACTTTTTCATAAGAAAATTTGTTTCAAAAATGTTTCCTTACAAAGATACAGGGTGTCAAAGTTATGATGAGAAAACCATTTTTTTTCCGAAACTTTGACACTGTATCTTTGTTAGGAAACATTTTTGAAAAAAATTTTCTTATGAAAGTCTACTTTATTTTTGTTGTTCTATAACATATCAAAATTAATGACGTTAACCTGGTTCACCCTGTATATTTCAAACTATGTATATTGTACAGCATCTCACATATGCTCTAACTTTATTAATGAGATCCTCCTCCATTCCTCTGCGAAATTGATGTAAAAGTGCGAGACTCGACTCGACTCGACGCGACAAATTTCTGGCCAGCCAGGGAAGTGTGTATCTTCCAAGTCGTGTTGTAGGTATCGATATAAAAAAAAGATAATCACTCGGGGCCAGGTCTGGTTGTGAGTGTGGGAGAACTTCCTATTCGAGCTTCATCAATATTCCTTTTACGGCTCTAGCAACATGAGGCCGGGCGTTGTCGTGAAAAAGAATCACTTTTCGGCGATTTCATGCAATTGATGGTCGTTTTTGCATCAAATTATCATTTAAACGCTCCAATTGTTGTTGATAACGTTCAGCAGTAATTGTTTTATTCGGTTTCAACAGCTCATAATAAACGACACCTTCCACATATCCAACCAAATTGAAAGCATTGTTTTGTGGCCGTGGATGTTTTGTTTTGGTATCGACGTTGATGGTTGGCCAGGGTAAACCTATGATTTTTTGCATTTTGGGTTATCGAAATAGATCCATCTCTCATCACTGGTTACGATACGCCATAAAAAACTTTTCTTTTTATACTTTGCAAGCAAAAAAATCGAGATGTTCAGAAGATTAGCAATGGCATTTTCAATCAATTCATGTGGCAGCTACTTTCCTTCTTTTTCAATCTTTCCCATAGCATGTACACATCGTGAAATTGTAGATTCGTATTGACTTCAAGCTGTTGAGCCAATTCTTTGAGCGTTTGAGTAGGGTTTTCTTCCAATAGAGCTTGCAGTTGTCCATCTCCGAACTTCTTTGTTTGACCTAGCCGTTGTTTGTCGTAAACATCACAGTTTCCACTTTTGAAGCGACGAAGCCAGTCTCTACGTACTGTTTCTGATCGAGCAGATTCAACATGAGCAGCACTTTTTTTAAATCAAAGTAGAAGAGCACATCGAAAAAAAAACTTATCGCGTTCTATCTTCTTTGTTTATAGACATAGACTTGTATTATATTTTTTAAAAATGGCATTTTAATGACTGAATCTTAATGAGAAATATCCATAATTTTGAGTGATACAAAAAGTATTAGTCGCTGTGGATGACATAAGTAGTTAGAATCATCTCCAAGAGAACAGCGGTTTTCAATGCAACCTACATACATTTTTTCGAACTGCAGTGATTATACAATTAATAGTCGTTATGTCCTTGTTGTTATGAAACCATTTTTATTGGAAAGATTTTTTCGTAAAATTAAAAATTATGAAAATAAACGAGGTATACGATGAGTTAAGGTTGTTCAACCGTAACTGGTCACGTCGACATATTTTTAAAAAATTTTTATGGTAGATAGTTAAAAAAATTAAGTACAAAATGAGCGAAACCCGACGACGATTGACCATCTCAAACTGTAGTTATACATTTTTGAAAATAATTAAATTTACATGTGTTTAGATAGGACTTCATCTATTTTAATTTTTTTTAAATCAACGGCTCGACATTTTTCAATGAAATGAAACATATAGTGTAGAAAAAGTATCAGTGAATACAGCAAAAAAAATGAAAGTAATTCACCATTTGGTTATCGAGAAATAATTAGTGAAAGTTCATTTATTTTGCTCAATGGCCGGGACGATTGATTTGAGAGCGCCAAGTTGGCAACAGAACACAGAGCACAGCCTAAACGAGGTTAGGGAGCAGACGAAGAGGTTGTATAGAACCCGAGAGAGACAGACTGCGCGCGGCTGCCACGGTCGCCACCAGCCCCCTGCAACTCACACGTATATATTCCCATTAGATATCTTTGACCACGCTTTGTCGCCAGTCGTACTAATCCGCTACGTGGCGCCCTATCGCTGGCCCTGTGTTGGCTGCTGCTGGCTGCTGGCTGTTGGCTGCGCTGGCTCATATAAAATTCGTTCGAACATTTACTGGACTATTTCTATTACTTTATAAAATTCCTTATCTCTACATATTTATTACAAAATGGAATAATGCTTCATTGCACTCAAGCCCCTTCATTCACACTTCATTCGCCCGCTTTCAGCCGGGCCTGCCGGACCAGCGACACTGCGCCACCACGCGGTTGGCGACAACGGTGTGGCCATGCGAAAAGCAGAGTTGCAGGGGGCTGGTCGCCACCATTCGGTGTTAGTTGTATGCGTACGTATTCATGTATCATACTTTTAGGTGTGTGTGAATAGAACGAGACTGTACCTCACCAAAACTTTTTGCTTCAACTCGGACCTTTTTGACTGAGCGTAACGCCAACCCAGGGCGTCCAAAATTTGTACGTGTGTATCGTCTCGGTTGAACAACCTTAATTGAAACTCTGTATATGTGGTTACACTGCCCTAGTGAAAAAAATTATTTAGTGGTCAATAGTTTTCAACAGTAACTATTGACAGATCAATAGTTCTCAATAATTACTATTGAAGTACAAACATTCTCTCCAATAGTTCCCAGCAGTAAACCAATAATTACCATTGATTACTCCATTGTACTATTGGGTATTCAACAGTTCCTATTGAAATTAAAAAATTCCCCTCAATAGTTTTTAATAGTCATTCAATAGTTACTATCGAATTCTTAAGGTAATACTTATGTTGCCTGTAGTAGTTTAAAACTAATTTAACTTAACCCTTAAATGCATGATTTTTTGTTTAAAAATAAAAAAATGAAAAACTGGAAGATTTTACAAAACTAATACAGGGAAAAATAAAAATAAAAATTATATTTCACTTTGAACCGTTTTTTTTTCGAAAAAAGGGTATGTAGCCAAATGGCAACATCATGCATTAAGTACATATGTAGTATGACATTACATTACGTGTGAAATTTTTTGACACAATTATTACGTTTATTGAAACATAATTCTACACCGCAATTCTCACACTTGGTATAGGTAAGTCCTTTGCAGTTAGGCAGCTTGCATCTCGTTTTCTTATCCCGTTGCTCGCCAGTTGTCTGCAGACTGGGACATGTCAATAATACAGTGACATGAGCGCCATGTACCAACAAATGCTTACAGCCTATTATAAAGCAATACGTAGCCCAACGGATACTCCATGCAGCAAGTCGATATTTGCTCTAGTGTGAGTTTGAAAGGTATAGTAGGCAGTGTGTTGCCGAAAAGCAACAATATGCATTTAAGGGTTAACTAGGTAATTATCAGGCCAACACCAACAACAATCACTTCACGTCTGACGTTTCGGTTCCTCTTCGAACCCTCTTCAGAGACGTAATGACCCACAGATGCTTGAATTGGGATGTATCCTAAAATTTTATTTTGCATGAAACACAGCAAACACAATAGTTAAAGTTATTCAAAACACAGTACCAATAGTAAAAACTTGATAAAAAACACAAAATGCGTCACGGGACGCTTGCTAGATGTGAAACATAGAAATCTTCTTTGTAGAAAGTATGCGATAGGAAGGATGGACCACGCGTCCGTCGAAAGAACACGTGCGCCAGTGCGCATTTGCATTTATGACTGTGATACTATTAAACGGTACGAACCGTTGTGTCGAATTCCGTTTATCGCGAGACGGAACAGCGACCGATGGCAGAGTTAAGAGAGAGTAAACTAAAGCGCTTTTTGAATTAGACAAGTTAGGGTCAAGTGGTGTAAAAACGAGACTAGAAATATTATATGTTGGGTAAAAACGAGATACTCGTACAAATCATACTAAAATACATTTAGTTTGAGTTCGATTTTTAAACTCAAAGTAAATGTATTTTAGTATGATTTGTACGAGAGTGTCTCGTTTTTACCCAACATATTTCTAGTCTCGTTTTTACACCACTTGACTCTAACTTGTCTAATTCAAAAAGCGCATTTAGTTTACTCTCTCTTAACTCTGCCATCGGTCGCTGTTCCGTCTCGCGATAAACGGAATTCGACACAACGGTTCGACACAACGGAGGACCGAAATATGTTCTCCCTCCATTTAGGCGTTGATTACCTGGAAATTGTTATAAATATCGGAGTGCGGCATTGAAAAAAATAATTGTAAATAAACCGTTCTAAGATGTCATAAAGACCCACTCCGATAGGTCAATCTGATTTTAAAAAATAAAAGTAAAATACAATTGCATAGGTCCGCTGGACCTACACGCGACTAACGGAGGGTTAAAGCCTCGTGTCCACTTGGAAGTGACTTGCGACAGTTTTTGTTAGAGCAACTTGGAGTTGCGTATGCACTTGAATCAAAATTCCCGCAAGTTTACTGTCGCAAGTCGTTGTAGCAATTTCTCTCGGAGCAAACACTTGCATGTGCGTTGCAACAGTCGCCGTTTAGTGTCACACCTAGAACTGCTGGCTTCGGGCACACTATGCCCGTGCGCGGGCTACGGAGGGTTAAATCGCTGCACTCTCTCTCTCTAGACTGATTCAAAAAAAGCTTTTTTAATTAATTCTCTTGGTGGGCACTTAAAACGTTAATATTTAATGTAACTTTGAATATGTCGCCGGGTGCACATCTGCACATTCTCACTCAATATTTAGAGGTGTCTCAATCGCTTTTTCTGATTTCCATTTGAATAACATGGTGAAATTGTTGAATCATTGGTTTAGTGCTAATTCCTTCTACGGTAAAAAAATTTCCCTGTGAAAAATTAGAAATATTGAGAGTTTTAGGTGTAATTGACGTAAAGAAATATTATTTTTAATTAATAAATAAAATTAAATGATAATTATGGGGGAATAAATTGTGCAATTGATCGTCGTTTCATGTAGGCTCATTTAAAGAACTGTCGCTCTATGAAAACGTAACGTAATGTCATAGTGAAGCACTAACTTGCGACAGAACTTTCAACTAGGCCCGAAAGCGTATAGAGCGCAATTTTGCTTTAGCAAGTAGCACGTGTCCACTTACAAGCCCGGACAGGTCGCAAGCACTTCCGCTGAGAACTGAAGTTTGCAGCAAGTCGACTTGCAGCGCTGTTTACACATGTTGCAAGCGCTGTCTGACAGCCAAACTTGCGCAATTTCTTGCATGTGGACACGAGGCTTAAGGGGGTAAAATAGAGAATGAGATTATTTCGTGATTCACGCGGACGAACTCGCGAGGAGAAAGCTAGATGTCACACCTGTGGCAGGTAAAAACATGCTTTTAAACAATTTCTATATCTGCACAGACAATGGAACAACAACAAAAAATGATCGCGTATAGCTATTAGTAAAATCGTTTGACCATTGTCCAAAATACATCGAGCAGCACACATTTCACCAATTTCTGCTACATTTACTGCTAAATTTTCGCTTTGTCGTATTTCCCGATCGGGACATCATCATTCGAACATTTTGTAACTTTATTGTAGAAAAATATTGAGAAATAAGCCGGTGACGAAGCATTTTCGAGGACGCCTTTTAGAAAAGATGATTTGCGGTGGACACTATATTTCAGCGTAGAATTACCTGACATCAAAAAATCAAAGCAATTTAGTTAAAACAGATGTTTTTCTAGATCCCGACGGTTAAAAAAACTTTTTTTTTCCATTTTTAAATTTTTGGTGGTTAATTGAAGTCAAAATTTCGATTTTTTATGAAAAAATCCGCCATTTTGTTGCTGTTAAACCCCCTTAATGTAACAAAAAAAAACCTTGGGGTCTGGTATTTTATATGTAGAAAGAGAGTGTGTACAAAATTTGAAAAGAATCGGTGCAGTAGTTTTTAAATGACGATGTCCACGGGCTTTTAAGACTTGGTTTCGAGAAAAAAGCGTTTAAGGTAGTACCTCCACAATATCGTTGAATTAAGAAATGGTTGAAATTTGACATATACAGAGAGGGTAACATTTTGAAAACTTGCCACCCTAATATCTCAGAAAGTTACAGATTTTCTAAAAAAAAAAGACGGTTTCGGCAGTGGAGAGGGGGAACCAAAATGACATAATCGAAGACGCACCCCCTCCAACCCCCTTAGGGGTAGCCCCCCCCCCCCAACTTAGTAATCTTAAATAGCAACCCCCCATGTGTGATACAGCGTTGGAAAGCTCTTTAAAAATGCTTTACAACAACACCAAATTTTGATACATTTCGATGAGTAGTTTTCGCGCAAATCGAGAAAGAAACTGTTAGAAGTAAGTTGTCAATTTATTTATTAACTAGGTCAGTTACGTTACAATAAATTTTCGAAATGATTTCCATTGATTTTTCGAACTTTTTCCAATGTTGTTCTTGAAATTTTGCGACATTCTTGCGTAATTCTCTGTTTCAGTTGGTTAATGCTTGCTGGTTGAGTTTGAAAAACAACAGATTTCAGATGTCCCCATAAGAAGAAATCGCAGGGAGCAAGATCAGGTGATGGAAATCACTTCGAAAATTTATTGTAACATAATTGACCTTTAATAAATCAATTGACAAAACTTACTTCTAGCAGTTTCTTTCTCGATTTGCGCGAAAACTACTCATCGAAAGGTACCAAAATTTGATGTTGTTGTAAAGCATTTTTAAAGAGCTTTCCAACGCTGTATCATACATGGGGGGTTGCTATTTAATATTACAAAGTTGGGGGGGGGGGAAGAGCTACCCCTAAGGGGGTTGGAATGTGTGCGTCTCCGATTATGTCATTTTGGTCCCCCCTCTCCACTGCCGAAACCGTATTTTTTTTTCAGAAAATCTCTGTAACTTTCTGTGATATTGGGGTGGCAAGTTTTCAAAATGTTACCCTGTATGTTATTTAATGCATTATCCAAATATCTGTGCAATTTAAATAAGTTTGACCACCCCAAACCTGAGATATTTACACTTGAAGTTGGCTTGATTTACACGTAACAGATACGTTATGATGGGCAAAACAGTACGTCATTAATTCTACCGCCAGAACTAAAATTAAGAAGTTGATAAAAAACGAGGATAAGGTAGAATAGGATATCACGAATAATGTGAAAAAAATGAGAATGATTCACCATCTAATTTCCAAGATATAACCATGAGAAGCCCTCACAATTTTGGTCGTATAGCATATCTGCAAGGCCTGCAAGCGAACAAGTGCGTGGAGGGGGAACGGAACAGCGAGCCACGATCGTCGCTCCCACGCGCACAGAAGAGTGTGTCATCTGTATATACAAGCTATTTCGTGTATTGGGGCAAAGCCCGGACAGTCCCGGCAAAAAGTTTACTGGCAATGGTAGATCAAAAACACAATATAGATTATATTTTACGGCAATAAATGATATCCATAGTATTATCTATTAGTACCGAGTTAATATTGCGTAGTTTTTAATTTTATTTACTACTAATTAAACCAATTATCAATATTTTAAACATGAACATGGTATGTAACTTTTGGTTGAGGTTGTCGCGGAGGAACTACCTCTTAAGGTGTTACATGGGTTTCACGGTTTCAAAAAAATTGAATTTTTCTTTATTATCTTATTAATTTCTACAACATCTCTAAAATATTCTCCTAAATTTTCAAGTCGATCCGAGTAATAGTTTCGGAGATACAGCCTTGGGAAGTTGCGCGCTCAAGGCTAGCGAGGCTCAGCGCACCGCAGGTATATCGCGTTTTTCTCGAAACTGTGTTTTTAAAGTCGGTTGTCAAGATTTCTCGAGAACTACTCAACCGATCTTGATGAAATTTTACACAGGTCTTCCAGATACAATTCACAAGGACTTGGACGAAGGACTTTTTTTTCAATTATAGCTATTATTTAAAAAAAAAGTATAGCAAATTTCACCGAAATTTGCATTTTTTTTTGTCAAAAGGTCGGCCAAGAATCCAATTTTCACTTTTTTTTTCCTTCGTCCAAGTTCTAGTTTATGGTCTTAACTAAAACACGTATTTTTTATTTTTCACTTCAAATGATCCTGTCATGAGTTCTGCTGTCAACGCGGACGCACCTTTTTTCCGAGGGGTCACCGGAAATGACGTCACAATGGCGGAGTTTTAAATATTTTTCTACGAAAATTTCAGAAATTCTTTGTCAAATGTGTATGTTTAAGACAAGAAAAAGTTTGAATGAAATATTTTATTTTTTATATGAAAAAAAAATTGTTGAAAATAGGCCGTTTTTTCCCCGAGTAAACCCATGTAACCCCTTAAAGCGCCGAGTTCTTACCGCTCCGCAGTATTAGAGGAGGGGAGACTTAAAGGTCTATGACTGAGTTTTGCTCCGAAATTTTGACACAAGATTCTTCAAATGTTTTACTATAAGAAAAGGCAATGAAAAAAAATTGATTTTTGGAAAGTGTTAGACCCCCCCCCCCCCCTCTTAACCTTCCAGAAAAGGTGCGGGACTACGAACACATCCGCAACCCACGTTCGCCGATACATACCGCCCGCCTCGCCGTTACGACCGATGTAGAAATTAGATCTAGATTAGTGTTATTTAGGTTGCGATAATAGTGAGAGTAAGAAATGACGTAGAAGTCCCCTTGCGACGGAACACATATCAACACAAACTTAAGTCACTTGATACATTTTGTAAATGTCATGATATAAACATTAACGTAACCTTAAAAAACTCTGTAGAGCAACGGCAACATAATATTTCGGAACGACGAAGCACCCAAATGCTCATGTCTCGACTGCGTAGCTCGGCTGCGCAGTGCATGAGAGAGAGTGTAGCAACCGTGCTACGCACGGTCGAGAGCGCTGGAGTGGGAATGTGACGTTATTTCATCCCATCTCGCGCGATTTCACTACCCTCAACGTTTACTTCAGTTTCACTTCATATTGTATACCCACAAGCATTGTAAAATTCAACATATTAGAAACGTACGCTTTCTCTTTTCTATCTTTTCCATTTAAGAGGCCGACATACCAGGCCCACTAGTTTCTCCTGCGGGGCAGCGGTGAGACGAGGTAATGTCAAAACGCTAGAAGGGGGTGGAGCTACGCGAGGTTAGCGATGTTGCCGAATGCATGCAGTGTGGACACGGTCCGGTTAGGTTAGGTCTTACGCCGGCCTCAGTGGCGAGAGCATGGCTCGCTCCCGTTTAGACCGGGATACCGCGTCGCGCGCGCGTTCCAAGTGTCTCCGGGATTGGCGTACGTCATGTCACCAATGCTTCGATAGCGCAACGGTTAAGTTGCCGGGCTGGGGGTCTCGATGTCGCGGGTTCAATTCTTGTTGGGACTTTTTTTTTATTAACTTTTTTCATTCGATTACAACCTTTTCTTGTTATAGAAAGTGGTTTACATTATCGAATAAAATAAGAGTTTCAATTTTTTTCATAGTTTTACGTTATTTTCTTCCTCGTTGAGGTGAACCAATATTATTAGAAAGAACAGTTGGAAGCATCGTTGCATTTTTTATTCTTACATTTCGTCATGGGAATTTTTGGCTGCCGAAGATTTTATACACGATTTTTTGGATAATAATTGTCGAAAAAACATTTGAAGCACACCGTATTTTGACACCATGAACATTTGACGAATGGAACTTTGCCACACGCACATTTACACTTTAAAAGCGTTATGGGAAAGCAAATTTCATTGACATTTTCGAAAAACGGCCTGGTTGGCAATAATAATGGTTCACCTCAACGAGGAAGAAAAAATAACGTAAAACTATAAAAACAATTGAAACTTTTATTTTATTCGATAATGTAAACCACTTTCTATAACAAGAAGGGATTGTATAATCGAATGAAAAAAGTTAATAAAAAAAAAAAACCGACAAGACTTGAACCCGCGACATCGAGACTCCCAGCCCGGCAACTTAACCGTTGCGCTATCGAAGCATTGGTAACATTATGCACGCCAATCCCGAAGACACTTGGAACACGCGCGCGACGCTATTCCAAGAAGTTTTCAAGACAAAATCGATTTGACATCTGCCGGGGTCCCCTTGTGAGATACGCCCTTACGTGATAAGACCGACGATATTCTGCTATTCGTGGCGGAGACAAATCTGACAACCCCGCAGTCCGTACGTAGTGAAGACGCTAGATGGAAGCATTACTCGGCTGATAAAAGTAGGCGAGTAATAGGTTTGAAATAAAGGTTTCCTGCAATGGGCTTTCAGAAATCTTTCGTGCAAAAGGTGGTAGTACCTTGTACAAGGTTTATTTTAGGGTCCCATAGAAGAATTCATTTCAATACTTTGATTGTTTCCGCGTTTACAACTTGCAAAATATAGGTATATTTGTGAGGTCGCCGATGGATTACAACAAAGAAATTTATTTATTTTTTTCTATAGGGCCCTAGATTTATGTTTTTTAAGTGTGGTGGCGAAAAGTACAAAAGGTTCTTATGCACCATGTTGGAATTATCGCTTTACAGCCGCGACAACTTTTCGGGCGTTTCCAGACGGGGTGTGTCGGCCTCTTAACCAGACTGAGCCACAGCAATGCGTGCCAGAGTACAGCTAGTCTATTTATAAGAATATAACACCCAAGATTGGTGTGTGGTCTAACATATGGTCAATAGCGGGCTTCTCCATTGTCAACTTTAGGTTACACACTAGTCTTGGATTTCAGAAAACTCATCTTGTATTATTATATACAATATTATACACGGCGGAAAGAAACGGCGGAAGCAAAATTGTACGCCTAATATATTGAAATTTAAATGCTTAGATGCCATTATATAACAATTACAAAGTCTAAAAAATTGTTGTGTACATCATAGTAAAATATCTAAATTTGAAAGCACTTAATGAGACATATAGTAATAAATGTATTCCTAATAGTATTTTTCCCAATAGTATTTCCAATAGTGGTCAAAATACTGTTGACGAACTTCAATAGTTTTTTCAATAGTTCCTTTTCGCAAGGTTGCCGACCTTCTGCCGGCATTTTATTGTCATAGTAATAGCAAGAATAAAAATCTTATTGTTGGTAAGATGTCATATGAAAGTAGACTTCGAAATCAATTAATATATAATTTAGTTCTTTTGATATGAGAATAAGTATATGGACATACTACTGAAACCCTCGCTTGGAACTCAATTCTCAATATCCATTCATATGAAAGTCCTCTGAATTCCCACATTCGGAAGTTCTCTGTACAGAAGTCATAGAAGTCTCTAGAATATTCACGGAGATTCTGTGGTATGTGGGATAGGTACCATATAATAATTTCCATTTGTCGTCGTCTGTTACGTTCTGTAACTGTAACATCGTTTGTAATGTGATATTTTACCTCCACTTTGTATAACTTCGACAGTGACGCGACGAGGCACGCGTAACCTGCCGCACTGGACGCCAAACCAGCCGCGGTTGGGAAATTATTTTCCGAGCAAATGTGAATATTCCATTGCTTCGCGTCGTCGGATAGTTGGGCCCGTTTTCTCACTGGAACGTACGTACATAGGTACATACAGATATTGATAACGTGGTAAATACTATCGAGATGACGAATACTCACTCTCTACTATACAATTTTGTAATCTCACGTTATTTATGGATTCCTCTCTGAAAACGAAAGGTTGTGAGTTGAACATTTTAAAAAATGTGTAAGAGTAACGAGTAAGGATTGTATTTTACAACAAACGAACCTTCCGTTTAGCCATATACGATCTTCCTTGAAATCGGGACTGGCCATTACGGTGGTCTTTGCGCATAACTGAAAATAAAAATTGATTAGGTATTTCTTTTACATTAATACGCAGGTATAGAGAAGACATATATCTGTGTATAACTATCATAGAATAGTAAAAATGATTACCTGATCCGTATGCAGTGTTGCGCTAATCGAATCGTTGATCGGCAGTATTAAAGCTTCGTCACGTTTTCCCCCTGCAAAATATAAGTTTATACAGGTAACGGCGGAAAAACGTTTTCTGAAAATCTCTTAAATTTATGAGAAACAAGATTTTTTTAGAATTCGTCTTTGATATGAGAATGCAGAACAGCAGAAATATTTTCAGAGAAAAACTTTGAACTCTTCATTAACACCTTTGATTTCTGCAATCTAAAAAATTGGAATTTTTAAATTCTCGACAAAGCTTTGAATTTATCTGAAACTGTATGAATTTTTTAAAATTCCCTATCGAATTTAGAAAACATAAGAGAATTTCACGGTACTGTTTCCTTCATTTCTCAGGGTTTTTTAAACATATCGAATTTCTCTGAATATATATTACAATATATCTACAGTTTTCCTACTCATTGCAACTTTTCTTACTAATAAGAATTCAAAGAATGTTGGTGATGGCCATAATAAGAATACTTTATCTGCAAATTTCTTTCAAATACCGAAAACCTGAAAATTATTTTCTGAGGCTAACGGATTAATTTATTAGAGTTTGTTGGATAAAGAAAATAGTCGGAGAAACCTTGGCGGGAGAAAATTGTGCGGTAAATTATGCAGAACTATATATTTCCATGACCATAATCGGTAATGGAAAACTGTAGAAAATCTTAGTTATTGATAGAATTTCATAGATGTGCATACAAATTTGAAGTGATGACTTTCAATATACGAGGGGGACCCAAAAATAACCGGAATCGTAATGCTGCGTATCGTGTACTTGTAGTACAAAGTTGCGCTGCCAGGGAATTGTTGTAGGACTTCTACTGATTCAGTCTGCCAAGTGGCGTCACCCGACACACGCGCGCGGTTTCTCTGGCAGTCTGCGTGTTTGCTGTTAGTGTATGCGTGACACAAAAAAATGGCTGTTTCTCACGAGTAACGTGCGGCTGTGAAATTTTGTTTTTTACTCGGCAAGAACGTAGCAGAAATTGTTGTGATGATGCAAACAGCTTACGAAGAATATGCTCTTAGTAAAACTTAAGTGTACGAATGGTTTTCTTGGTTTAAAATGGGAGAAATGGCCATTGAAGATCAGCCCCGTTCCGGTCACCCTTCAACTCCTCGAACTGAGGATAACATTGCCAAAATCCGTAATCTATTTAATGAAAATCGACGCAGGACAATCGACCAACTCGAATACTTATCCGGGTTGTCCTGAAGCTCAATTCAGCATATTTTGAGCGTTGATTTAGGAATGCGAAGAGTGGCAGCAAAATTTGTGCCCACAAACTTCTCACCGTGGATCATAAGGATCGTCGCGTTCAAACCTGTCGTGAAATGAAGGACGCATTCAAAGACGATCCAAATAACTTTTTCAACAAAATCATTATAGGTGATGAGTCATGGTGCTAAGGGTACGATTCAGAAAGTAAACCGCAGTCAAGTCAATGGAAGTCAACGAAGTAAAACTGAATGTCACGGCGGCGCTAGCAGGTATCAATGAGGATGAATTTAAAAGGTGCTTCCAACAATGGAATAATTATTTGGACAAGTGCATTAGCACTAATGGAGAGTACTTTGAAGGAGATTAAAGTTGTATTTGAAAAAAAATAAAGTACATATTTTTTATAAAGAAATTCCGGTTATTTTTGGGTCCCCCTTCGTATGAGTTACTCCATGCTAAATCAGACAACAGTGAATCTCCACTTTTTTGATTTGGCTGATTCTTTTATGTTGTTTGTACCCTTCAGAGGAGTACGAAGAAAATTATTTCGGATTCTTCTTCCTAACCGTTTTCGAATCGAACATTTTCATATAATCGTAATTATCAGTTGATTACATTATGATATTAATAAAAACGAATACATGAAAATGTTTGTTTTGAAACGGCCTAAAATTCAAAAAAAATTAAAAATTTTAAAACTAGAAATACTTAATCATTTTTTTTTAATTCAATCATGATTACATTTTTTGACATCGTCCCTTTTTTTTCAAAAATTACTTTCCTTATTACTAATCTTTTGAACTACGTCAGATCATGGAAAATTCCTAGTCTTTCTATTTTTTAAATTCACTCTTCAATGCTTTCATACGATTCTCTTATAAAACTACGATAAAAGTCGTTGAATCGGAATAAAAAAAACTCGGCGTATCAATGTGATTATTTATTATTTATTCTCCTTTTGAAGAAAGAATAAAATAGGAAAACAAAAATAACATTAATTTGATCAATTAGAACATCGAAGCGGATTAAAAAATAGGAGAAATTGGAAAAAAACGGGCGAAATAAAAAATGGCAATCATGTCTAAATTACAAAAAAGAACATAAAAAACAAGATTATTTCAAGTTTTTAAATTTTCAAAATACTTTTATATTTTAGGTCGTTTCAAAACAGACATTTTTATACATTCGTTTTTATTACTATCATAATTTAATTAGTTGATAATTACGATTGTATGAAAATTTTCGATTCGAAAAAGGTTGGGAATAAAAATCTGGAATAATTCTTTAGTACTCCTTTGTATGGTGCAAATAATATAAAAGAATTAGCCAAATCAAAAAAGTTGTGGTCCACGCTTGTCCGATTTGGCATGGAATACTTCATATTAGGTGTACAAATAAGTATTAGGACACTTCCATTCCGTGCCATAAAAGTAATTCAAAGTTATCGCTCACATATGATACGGTGGCACTTGTTATGTAGGTAGTATCGAAGTATAAGGGGGGGAGTCATAGATATAACCTTTAAAGTCAGTGAATAAAACATGCAGTCCGATAAGCTCTTTAGTAGACACTGCATTTGCTATGAATTCCATCAAGGAAAAAGTTTTAGGAAAGCATGTGAATTGACTTGTTCTGTTCTTGGGGACGATATTGTATCTAATAGTAGGGGAATGTCGTCATGGGTTGGCCATAGTTTTGACTTTTGCCCATAATTTGCATTTAAAAAAGAATTCTTATAATTACTGCGCATTCTTAGAAAGGTCCGGAAAAAAGAAAAGTTTTCCGATATTATGAATTGATTGGATGAAAAATTAAAAAGTAATGGGTATTTTTTAAAAATTAGAAATACTGTCAAGGGGTTGGCCAGTGCTGTCTAGGTCGGCCAACCGCTGAAAATCGACGAAATATAGGCTCTAAATTATTCTGAATCGCAGTTTTGACAAATGAAGTAGCTGGTCGTCATTTTCGCGCACTTCAAATGCACTTCTCTTCTGCATTTAATACACGCAACGTAATTGTTACTATTCAAGCGATGAGGCATCGCTTCCAAACAGATGAGGCAAAAATCCTCGTCTTCATCCGAAGAGGGCTTTTTCTGTACTTTTTTGGGTGGACGACCTCTTTTTTAACGTTTCGTAGCATCAAAAAATGACGAAGTGTTGCTATTACCCCGAAAAGAAAAAAAATCACGGTGGCCAACCCTGACTACACAAATGGTCCAACCTTGACGACAAACACCAGGACCACATCGCATTACACCACAACCAAACGGGTTATCAAATTGAATTATCCTCTTGGTTTATTCCTAAAGGATAACCATACGATACACTTATATGCTTACTTTGACGATTGCATGTTTTAGCTTCAAGTTCTGATACCGTATTCACTGATACAGGAAAGCTTTTTTCGTCTTCCCCAAGCCACTAAGTGCACAACACGTTTTAATTTCACGCTTCAAACTCTGTGTTTCCACGAAAAGTTTGCCGTTACCAATAGAAGTTGTACCACGCTTGCAGATAGTTGAAACTAGTTTTATAAGCTGAAATATCGCAAATGGCCGACCTAGACGACAAGCCGACCCTGACGACATTCCCCTACATGTGAGTATTGGTATAAGAGATTTAAAGACGGTGATTTTGATGTTAGTGACCGTGAACGTACCGGGGCCCCTGTAATGGTGGACGACCAGGAACTGCAAGCGTTGCTGGATGAAAACTCTTGCCGAACGAAAAAACAACTTTCAGAACAGCTAGGAGTAACTCAAAAAACTATTTTCTATCGCTTTGAAGCAATGGAGAAGATTCGAAAATGAACAAAGTGGGCGCCACACTCTTTAACTCAAGCAAATAAAAATAACCGTTTCGACATATCGTCGGTCTTATCACGTAAGGGCGTATCTCAGAAAATTTGAAAATGGAGTTAAGACCGCCAATAGGTTGCTCTCTCTTAAACCTTATATTTTTATCTCGCGATCCGGCGTACCTCAACATTTTATACTTTTGTTATTCCCCCCCCCCCCCCCCCCACCCCCGTATATTTTTTTCGTCGTATCTCAAAATAATCAAGATTTAAATCTCACGTATAGGCCTAACTTAAGATAGGCCCATACGTGTGATTTAAAAGGCATTCAAGCGTATAATTTTAGACATAAAAAAATCACCAAGCTATACAAATAATTGCAGGAATTATTCACAATGAAAAATCGTAAAATATTTAAAATCGCTCCCCTGAGAAATCATCAAAACTGAGATACGCCCTTACGTGATAAGACCGACGATATGTTTGAATCTTTACAACAAGTAACAAAGAAAGACTTTTTTGTGGAAAATTGTGACCGGTGATGAAAAGTGTATTTATTTTGATAATTAGAAACGCTGATATCATTGGGTTAACCCGGCGAGCCGACGACATTAACACCAAAGCGCAATATTCACTGTACCACAGTCATGCTGCGTATATGGTGGGATATGAAAGGCGTACTCCATTATGAACTTCTGAAACCTAGCCAGACAGTTACTGCCGATCGCTATCGTCAACAACTAATACGATTGAACCAAGAAATTGACCAAAAACGTCCATTTACTGGCACAGGAAAACATCCAGTAAAACTGCTCCATGACTACGCCAGGCCTCACGTGGGTAGACTGGTCAAGGATACGTTAATGGCTCTTACAATTAGATTGGAAGTTGTACCACACCCGGCATATTCACCAGACTTAACTCTAACTGATTTTCATTTGTTTCGGAAAATGCAAAACGAATTGTCTGATGTGCGATTCAAAACATTTGAAGAAGTCCAAAACTTGGTCGATAACTTCCTCATCTCGCAACACAAAACTTTTTTTGCGCAAGGCATTCGTAAATTGTCTAAAAGATGGCTGAAGGTCGTTGAACGCGAGGGGAATTATTTTGATGAATAAATATATTTACTTTTTTCAAAAATAAATTTGGAATTTTTGCAAAAGTGTCCTAAAACTTATTTGTACACCTAATATAAATATATACGCCTATCAAAGTAAAATTACCGATTTCCTAAAGAGTGCAGTTATTTGACGTATTTTTTCATGAAACATATAAATTGCTATGGATACCTACACCCGGGGACACGGTATCTGTCGCTGGTGACTTTTTTTAAACGTTATTTTTAAACGTACTAACCAATAATTAATAATCCTCATGCTTTCATTAACGAGAGTAGACGCCACCGTAGCTGATGAGCGCATGAGAATTAATTATTTATTGGTTAGTACGTTTAAAAATAACGTTTAAAAAAAGTCACCAGTGAGAGATGCCGTGTCCCTGGGTGTACAACTAATTATACTATTCTGTACGAAATTGTAAGTTCTGCAGGGTGCTAGATTCCATAGAGCGACATAAGAAGACTGTATCTTTACATAATGTAGCGCTCCTTATAGAGCTTACATTTCAAACAGAATAGCACCAAAATTATTGGAGAATAAATATGAACGTATTTTTATATTGTTTCGTAAAGTTTCAGTAAATTAGATACATTTCCTACGCGCATATATATACGAGGGTAGAGTGAAAAGTCCGATACTTTTCTAGTAAATGGTGGTGCGCCCAAAAGTTTATAATGACCTCTTCTCATTTGATGAAAATTTCTTTCCAGAAAGCCATTTTTTCAAGTCTGGGAAGAGAAAGAAGTCGTAAGGAGCCAAATCCGATGAATGGCAGCAATTCGAACTTCAGATCGACCAATTTCGCCGTTGCAACGACAGACGAATGGGCAGGTGTAGGTATTGTCGTGGTGGAACAGAACTTTTTTTTTCCTCACTCATGCCCATTTCGAGGCCTTTTCCAGCCTATTTTTAGACCGTAAGATGGCGTTTTTCCCGCGTGACACCGACCGGGAGTCCGCAGTCTATCAAAAGATTGTTTAGTCCGAAGTGGGTCCTTTTTCCAAACTGATAAACGCAACATGAAATGAGCCGTGTATACTTCTGTTTGTTTTGTTTTGAGAAATGGGCATTCGTGAGGAAAAATAGTATATATCATTCGGCTGAAATCCTCAGATTTCCGCCTTATGACATAAGATACTATTACGCCAAATGGGGGCGTATACTCATCTTCGCGACTGTACCACCATCTACTAGAAAAATATCGAACTTTTCACTTTGCCCTCGTATCTACATGTCACTTCCATTTCTTCATTGAGAAACGATGTAATTTTCTATAATTGAAGAGTATAACGTCTAAAGAGAGGGTCTAAGTGCCAAAACAGGCAGATGCTTCAAAGGGGAATATAGTCGAGCATGTCTTGCAGATTTTTGAGTTCTGAGCCTCTACGTATGCTTTTGCACATAGACCCTTTTCAGATTCATCGGGGTTTGCACTTACGACCGTTTTCAAGCAAAAAATATATTTTTGCAAATATGGCACTTAGAACCATTAGAAGTTATACCCTTCAATTTACCATTAATGTCAAGAGTTTCACGTCGATCTATGGTATAAATGGTATGGTATAAATTACTGAAACGTTGAATTTCCCACAGAGCCTTAGAATTCTTTAGAGAAACTCCATAGCAACTTTCAGAAATATAATCAGAGAGAAGGAGAAAGAAAGGAGGAGAAATTGTTAGAAAATAATCTGATAGAGCTTCAATTTTTTGAGTTCTTTAGAGTTATTTTTAGTTTTTTCAGAGTTGTCTTCAGAGATTTTCAGTTTTTATTTAAAAGTTTTCGAGATAAATATTTTAGGGGGCCATTGTGAGGACAGGATACAATAGGAATATAATGCCATAAATTTTAGGTAAGACTTATGGCTTAGAGTCTACTACAGAATGTCGCTCTACGTATAGTTTCTTTATTACAACCCTGTATGTATCTGCTTCGTCTTTGCAATATACAGGATGTCCTATTTTGAATAATATGGTAGACCTTATAATGTTAACCTTCAAATAGAAAAAGTTTGAAAGACATCGAAGATGTCACTATCTGACCCTGTTCTTGTCAGAACTTTAGAACTTTGACTTTTCAACAGTATTAGCATTTCAAAGCGTCTCTTATTATAATAGCCATACTGCATAAATCTTTCATTCATTCATACCTAGTTCAAGAAGGTTTTAATAGAAATATTTGAAATATTTATGACAAGTTTGCGTCGTACGATGACGCCATTGATACATTACCACATATTGCAATCTTTTATAAATTTGAAATTTGATTTTTATTTCCGAAGTACCCACACGGTACAGAATGTCTCAGCAATGTCTCCAGAATATTTCAAACATCTCATATGAAATATTTGATTTGAGATATTCTAGGAACATTCTAGAGTTTCGAACAGGTTTTTTCAAATGAGGTATTCTAAAGATATTATAATTGATAAATTATATTTGAGATGTGTTCCGATAATATTTTGGAGACTTTTTATCAAAACATTGCAGAATATCTCAAATGAAATATTCTAGAGATTTTTTATTTGAAATATTACGATTGAAAATTCTGACTATATTCTGGAGATCATTCGATTGAAATATTTTAGAGTATCGCTCAAACGAAATATTCTGGTATATTTCGTTTGACACGTTATATTTAAAATATTCTGATAATATTCCAAAGATGTTTCGATTGAAATATTTCAAAATATCTCGAGTAAGATATTCTAGAGATATTTCATTCGAATCATCTACGCTTTGAATATTCTGATAATATTTAGGAGTTATTTCAATTGAAATATTTCAGGGTGTCTCAAAAATAAAATATTCTGTAGATATTTAACACGAAACATTACATTTGAAATATTCTAGCACTATTCTGCTAGAAATATATAATCATTTTGAAATGTTTCTTATAAAATATTTTAATTATATTTAATGAAGCATATTTCCGTTAATATATACTAATTATACAATACGCCTGTAAAAAACTAACTTCTGCAGGTTTAATCGCTTTTTTACAGGGATCCGTCTACATGTCGTTACACAAAACATCATTTACGGAAACGTTATGAAATTGTGTCGTAGCCAAAAAATTGTTATAATTTAAACTGTCTCCAAAACATCTCATAGATATATCTCCTAGAATATCACAGGGATATTTTAGAATGTCTTTAGAATATATTAATCCCACTGAATATATTACACTTCGAATGTAATATTCTGGAGACATTGCTGAGATGTCCTATGCTGTGTAGAAAATAGAGTACCTAATTTCTAATTATTTTTCGTAATAGTGGAATTAGAAGATCGAAATAGAGACTCGAACATCGTGATCAGCGATTCAAAAATCCCCCTATACCAAATTTGGTATGAATCCGCTGATTTTCAAAAATCTCATCCGCCATATTGGATCCGTCATCTTGAATTTTTGTAAATATAACTTCATATTCACCATCAGTGACCAAAAAAACCCCCGTATACCAAATTTGGTATGAATCCGTCGATTTTCAAAAATCTCGTCCGCCATATTGGATCCGCCATCTTAAATTTTTGAAATCTGACTTCAGATTCGTGATCAGCGACCCATAACATTCCCGTATACCAAATTTGACATGAATTCGTCGATTTTCGAAAATCTCGTCCGCCATATAGAATCCGCCATATTGAATGTTTGAAATCTGACTTCAGTTTCGTGATCAGCGACACAAAAAACCCCACTATACCAAATTTGGTATGAATCCGTCGATTTTCGAAAATCTTGTCCGCCATATTGAATCCGTCATCTTGAATTTTTGAATTTCGACTTCAGATTCGTGATCAGCGACCAAAAAAACCCCTATACCGAATTTGGTTTGGTTTAAGTCCATTAACTTTTTAAAATCATGATCTCTGGCTGGTTTTTTGCGATTAAATAAAAAAATTGATGTGTTGGCCAAATTTGAACAATTGTTTCGTGATCAGGAGGCAAAATTACTACGGAAAACATATATCGCATCAAAAGTATACCCCACTTTTTTTTTTTGTGTGACTGTGTTATCTAACAGTCAGAACTCGGTTGTCAGTCAATACTTATGCCGCCAGTCCATCATTGGTCGACGGGACAAGAATAGGTAAATTAGGCCATGACTATCATGAGCGAAACACCCCGTATATGTAGTCGACAATAATTGACAATGTTTTTCGGAAAACATATCTACAACCACATATACAAATTTATATTTTATTTATGTTACGGAATGATACAACAGAAACATTTTCGTGACATTCCAGAGGTAGGGCATTCCGTGTTGCGCAAATGTGTTTCTGCTATGTCTCTGTCACAAAAAGTAAAATGTTTCGCTGCATCAAATGTATGTTCTAAAAACGTGTTTGAAACAGAAATATGTTTAGTGGGCATGCCATGCATATTCAAACGTCTTCTTCGAAATATTCTACAAATATAAGAATGGTATTCTAAAAATACCATATAAATATTCTGTAGCTATTTAAGAAATAATACAAAAATATTATACAAAAATGGGCATATCTTTACTACTTTCAAGTATTTTTTACTAATCTTATTATACCTAATACGATAAATGCTAGGTTCATCACGCATTCTTTTTAAGTTAACGTATTATCAATGGATTTTTAAACTAAATTGTGTAATACTTTTTCGTAGATTGAAATATGATTTTTAATAAAGTATTATACCAACTTAGCCCAAGAATTTATAAATCATATAATTAAAAAAGGTGCATGATGGACCTGGTATTCTCCACATGTTAAAATTAGTAAAAATTATTTGAAGGGGTAGTAGCGATATATGCCCATAAGTAAAAAATGTATGCTTTACTCATTGGCGGTTTGGTTTGTTTTTTTTTAATAATTTGGAAATATTAAATAACTGTGATAGGGGATTGTATTTATATGAAAATCTTATCTTTTTACATATTACCCCTGAAGAATGAAGTATTATATACCACTTTCCAGTTTTAATTCCTATAAGAGATACTAGAAACTAATAGAAATCTAAGAATAGACGTCTACTAAGCGTGCGTATTGATGGACACTGATTTTTATGAGACGTAGATATATCACCGACGTCTGTATTCATGATACACCTTCGTTCTTCTGGGGTTATAAGTAGGCAATATTCGCAAATATGAAAAAAAAAACATTTCTGAAGTATTCGTGAATATTGTCTGCTTAATATATTCGATATAGCATATGAGGTTTCAAAAATATTTAAAAAACTTTTTCATCTTTTCACTACATTTGAAATATTTTTGTAACGTTTTATAAATATATTTAAAAAAATATTTTATTTCAAATATTTTTGAAATGTTCTAGTGATGCATTTTCTGAAATATATCTACTGAAACGGTTTAAAAATCCATATTAAAATTCTCGTATATTGATCAATATACCGAATGTCGCATGGGAAACCGATCAGGCGGGGGCCTTCTGAATTTCTCTGAACTTAACTTCGGCAGTGCAATTTATGAATCACTCGAGCACCGTCCAAACACTGCCGAAGTCAAATTCAGAGAAATTCAGAAGGCCCCCGCCTGATTGGTTTCCCGTGCGACATTCGGTATAATAATTTCGTTTTTTGAGAAATAAGTAAATCCACATTGTGTGTGTGTGCAAATGTTTATGTGGACTTTCATTTATACAATACAATAGAGCAAATTAATATTTTTGCATATTGTTAATATAAAATACCTAATATTAACAGAGGTTCTACTATAATTGTAAAACGGTGTAACGGAATAGTCATAAGAAAATTAATGAACGGATAAGTTTTTATTCACATTGTAGGTTAATTGATATAGAATAAAATCGATATAAATTTCAAGAGTAATATAGGTAACTCCGTGGTCGAAGCTTCGACCTCCTACGTAGAGCACACACCCGGGTTAAATCCTCGAGAACCCAACTATGATACGGAGAATCATATCGCCCCCTTAAAATAGTATGGTCACGGATCGATTTCCAAGATTAAAATATGAAATAATTTTGTATGCAAGTTAATATCAATAGAAACCTCCTGGTGCAATTTGTGGTAGATTGACCGTTTATTATGTTTGATAAAAATTAGTTACCGAGTAGGAAATAACCCAGTCTTATGGGCAAATCACATTTTTCGGGGTTTGTATGTAAGATCCAAGATTAAAATATAAAAAAAAATACCAAAAAACGGGGGAAAAAACAAAAATTTACAACCATTGATGAAAATTATTGACTGTTTGATACTTTAGTTATAACTAATTTCTGCTTCTCGGTGTTCGGAAATAGCGTGTCGAGTAGATGCGGCAACGTTGCGTCAGTGGAGTGGGTTCAAGCGTGCATTTCAAGTCTCGTTTACCCCACGATAGACTCAAACGTTTGAGTGATCGTGGTTTTCCATACTGGGCCACGAGCCCATTGATAATATGCGTTGTCACACATAAAAAGACGCTAGTCAAAGGAGGCACATTATTTGAATAATAAGTGAAAAATAATCAAAATAATCGACTAATTCTTATGGTCATCAATTTTATAATTCACAAAGAGAATTTTCAATTATAAATCATAGTTTTTTTATGACTTTTTTTTACGGACACTCAACGATCACTTTGGAGAGTGACCATACTACTTTAATACTACAACTAGGTAACTCGAATTTTCGGGATTCAAATTGTGCATTTATTGCATGCATATATTAGTCGCTTTAGTGACTGTATCTATATCATACTACTGAATTTTTAATCTTAAATATGCGAGAGACTTTATCTCTTTGTAACACCGAAAAGAGCGTACAAATTTGGGTACAAAGTTGGGTACAAAGTAGATAACTGAAAATACCGAAAATTTGAGTTAGGTACCTAGTGTAGTACTAAGAGGGCGATATATCCACCTGATTCTTTTTTTTTGTTTCAAAAATTTCCCATTAGCAAACATTATTGCATATTCATTACCTTAAATTAGTTTTTTGGTGTTTTTTTTTGTAAAGAGAAACAGAAATATTTTCAAAATATTGCTGAAACATCTAAAACCAGGTTTTCATCAGATATTTTTACATTTAAAAAAAATTTATAACATTTTTCAAAAATATTAAAAAACATTTCCACAATATTACAATCTTTCATGGAAATATTTAAATAATTAAAAAATATTTTTATGTCATGTGGGATATTAACGATATCATATAGATATTTTGAATATTTCAAAACATTTTCGAATATTCTAATGATATTTACAAATGTTTTTTGCTGTCTTGATATTCGAATGCTTCAATAGAAAATTCGAATTTAGATGGAGTGAAAAATACATAAAATATACGTGAAATAGTAACGTGAAATTAAGCATATCCAAAATCAGGTCACGTTTAATCAGTTACGAGGACACCCTATAGAAATATGATGATAATCGTAAACTGTTTATACTACAGCTTACTCGCCTTTGTGCTGTTCGGAATGTTCTCAGATTCCACGTTTGAGAGATCATGGCCAATTTGAATTACAAAAAATAACGATCGAAGCCTACTTACAATATTTAATGACGGCAATATTCACCGGCGCGATGCACGTGACGATCTTCATGCTCGAAATCCACTGGAAATGCCGCCTCCGCCTCGTGTCAAACAAGATGTGCACGTACCAACGAACGGTACGGAAAGCCGCTCGACCCGTTATCTCCTATAGCGAACGCACAGTCCGAAGGACGGACATAGGTAGACTAAACGGAACCACGGTTCTACACTCGACTCATTGTCGTCAAGAAGCATGCAGCGTCGCGACGCTATTTTGTGGTGGAAGACGCACGGAACAACACGCTATCAGTTCCCACTCCGATAACTCCGAATTTCGGAAATCCGTCGGGCAAACTCGGCACTCGCGCATTCGCTCGGCGACGGTAGCGCTCGAATTATTCCTTTCGAGACTACGCGATTTTGTCTTCCTGATCCTTTTCGCGATGAGTCGCGCGATATCGACCGCGCGTCAAATCCCCGCGGTCGCTCCATAGATGGCACCCCGCGCGGTAACGAAGGAGGCAGTTCCCGCTCGCGGCTCGGTGATCGCGGGCCGGTTTTCAGTCGCGATGCCGGTTCCGCTCGCGGCGGCGGGGATGTTTCGTGGTTACACTCCGCCGGAAGGGCCGTACTTGCGATCGCGCGCGATGAGCGCGTCTCCCCGAGCTGGAAAACTCGAGAAATCCACCGCCGCTAGGGAGAACCGGAGACGCGCGTCGGAGACGATGTGATTTCGACGGAAATATCGCATCTCGTCGGGATCTCTGCGCGGAGCGACAGTGTGCAAACGAGTGCGGCGGGGTAATCGGTATGATTTGGATGATGCGGCGCGACCGACGATCGGTGTGACACCGCGCGCAATTCGGACGGATAACGATAACTGAACAATCTCTCGCGCCGAATCACGGCGCTCGAAATGCGAGCGAACGAGCCGTAGTGCGGTGCTTCGGCAGAGTTTTGCAGCGTACGCGTACCTGAACCCAGGTGTGGGGTCCCGCAGGCCTCGAGAGAGACACACGAGGGCACCGCGCCGCCCGTTTCTGAGAAGCGAGGGAGACCTGCCGCGCGGAGCAGTCGAGCAATGGAGTGTTGTTGGTGTACGCGCGTTCGCCGCCGGGAAACGTGAATGTGTAGGTATACACGACTTCGCCGCGGTAATTTAAGCCGCGCTCACACGGGGAAGCGGAATTTTGTGTAATTTAGCGCAGTCGTCCTTGCGGGCGAGAGGCGCCGCGGTTCGAAAGCTCGAACGGCGCAGCGCTATTATATGCCGTGTGTGTGCCACCTTCGCACTGCACGTGTTTCTCGCGTCAGGGGCGCGCGGGATGGTGATATCTTTCCGCGCGAGTGAAGCGCAGCTGATGGGAAGTTCCGGATCAGCAGAGTCCGGCGATCTGCTCTTGTACAGATTAACCTATTAGAGTGAGGCAAATCGGAACAAATCCGATTTTTATCCTGGAAGTTTTTGAATATTTTCCGATTCATTTTTTGAAATTGGAATAAATTGCAGGTCCGGACACAAAAATTGGTCGGACTAAAAATATCTTACTGCCAGAGAGAAATTATAACCCACATATATAGCGCGAATAATCAGAAAGCTAAAGCAGTTGAATTTGTAGGTTTCTTAAGGTACTTGTCTCCAGGTTTTCTCGTACCTTTAGGGTGATAGAAATGACTCGGACATACGTCCCAATAAAATAGAACCTATAATTTAAACAATATTTCCATTTCAGAATATTCTTATACACTCAAACTTCATCAATGGAATTTTTTTAAATTTATACGTTCTATTTTCATAAATATTCAGTAGAAATAGTATCTTATGTCATTAGGCGGTAATCCGAGGTTTTTTCAGACTGTGTTTAATTAGGTCGTAACACGAGGCATGGTGAGGGAACGAGGCTCGTCCCCTCACCATGCTTCGTGCTACGACCTAAACACAGTCTTAAAAATCCGAGGATTTCAGCCGCGAATGACATATACCTACTATTTTTTCTCACGAATGCCCATTTCTCAAAACAAAACAAACAGAAGTATACACGGCTCATTTCACGTTGCGTTTGTCAGTTTGGAAAAACGACCCACTTCGGACTAAGCAATCTTTTGACAGCCTGCGGACTCCCGGTCGGTGTCACGCGGGAAAAACGCCATCTTACGGTCTATAAACAGGGTGGAAAAGGCCTCGAAAGGGACATGAGTGAGGAAAATTGTTTTTTCAATTTTCAATAACATTATTTAACATTAAAATGCAATCAAAAGTGCTGAATTTCAAACATGGCTATAGACACGTGTCGATTGGTCGAACACATTACCATGTACATATGTTCGTCACAGCTTTCTGACGGACGGTTGTATCGTCCAATTGCGGTTTCGGTAGTCTAACCTAGTCTTGCCATTGCGTTGTAATTGTAAGTAGACAGCAAACTTTACCCATTTGCTAAATTCAGGCCTGTACCGTTCACAATGATGAACGGGTTCCCTCGGTCATATAAACAATTTGAAACCACATTTCTTTCTTTTATACCTGCACGATCTCTTATCAATTAAAATGTACTTTCACGTATAGTTTTTTATTAACATACGACGTTCTATATCGATACCTTACTTTGAAAACCTCATAAGTACAATTTTTGACAAAAATGCCATTTATAGCTTACTGCGTTAAGGTTTAACATCTGAACACAGTAAGCTATAAATGGCATTCTTGTCAAAAATTGTACTTACGAGGTTTTTAAAGTAAGGTAACGATATACAAATTGGGATTTTCTAATATGTATAATAAAAATGTTCATTACCCGAAGGTAAACAAATATTTGTATACGGCACTGATGAGCATATGCTACGTCATTTCCTTTTTGGGATTCTGTTTGAATTCGCTGTTCTTAATTCAATAAAATAACTATGAAAACAATGATTTTGAAGCAAGATCCTCTTTAGAAGTTTTAATTTATAAATAAATTATTTTTCCATAAGAGAAAAAAAAACTTCACGTTCTAAACCCATTCTACGTAACTGTTTACACATTGTAATACAGCGTTTCTTGTAAATAAACGGCCAGAAAATTTGTTATTCAATGGTGAAAATTGCGAGGGAGTTAATAAGTAAATTGGCTACTGCAACACTTCAAGCAATATTAGGTTTTTTGAGTACTTACGCTAACATCTGACTGCATTACGTTTCGCGGACCACCCTCGGTGATGTAGGAAAATTCACTTGACTGTGCTTATAATTTTTTATTATGAACTAGCATAGTTCCACTCGGCGTTGCCCGGGTTTTAGTCAGTTTTGTAAAAGGTTTCTGTAGCGGTATGCAAGGGTCGCCACACCACTTTTTAAACAAATTTTTATATTGAAGTTCAAATTTCTCGGCTCCTAATTATCCAATCGGTACCGGTTCAACGCCATCCGACAGGAAATTTTATGAACTTTCATAGTATTACTATTCACTTTTCCCGTTACTATCTGTTGCTTTTACGTCCAACAGATAGCGCTGTTTTTCAAAAAAGCATGTTTTTACCTGTCACAGGTGATAGGTATATAAATAGTAGGCATATAAAAACACGCGCGTATTCAAATGCAACGTTGTGTCAAAATTTCAAAGCAATTGGTGAAGAACTTTCGGAGATTTAAGATTTTGAACAAACGAACATCTACACTTTTATTAATATAAGGTTAAAGGTTATTATTTGACAAAGATCCCGTAGATGACAGCATGGAGGTTATAGGACGGTATGCTATGTGGAGTTTTGCCGACTATAGGTTGTACGCTATTGGTCCCAGGAAACCATACGACTGACTGCGATGACGTGCAGTGCCCAGCAAACCCTTCGAAAGAAGATCCCTAGTGTCGGATTCAGATGTCGTCACAGCCAATAATCGAGGTGCAGGCCGTGTCCAACAGTGTCTGATCGCCTATAGTCTTCAAAGCGCTACACAGCATAATATTTTTTTATACGTGGTATTAAAATAAAAGTATTCTGAAACTAAACTAATAATGAATATACCGAATTTTTAACTTTTATAATTTTTATTTCTACGGTAAAGTGATAAAATCCTATCCAACAAATTTTGCAACTGAAACGAATGAATAAAATATGTACAAAATAGCGTTGCTATAGAATACTATTAAGCGATAGAGAAATGATGTAATCAGATAGAAATGTTAGTGTCTTCGAATTCAAATACGATATAAAAAAACTTAATTACGAAAGGAATTGAATAGCTTTCCACTGTCACCTATCGCTTTTTTCCAGCAGAGTAATTTTTTAAAACATTTCACAGTACCTATTTTTGTCTATTCAATTTCATATGAATCGTTATTTTCTATCAGCACGATTGTGTTTAGATTTTTTTATTTTCTAGGAATTTATTTTCATTGAATTTGGCCCACAGGTGTATTTATATTATATTTGTATTTACCCATATACCAATTGATTCCCATTACATTAGTTTTATCTGATTAAATATGATAATATTGATTCATTTCGATTGACATTGAATCGCAATAGTTTTATTAAATATGATATATTCTATATGCGCTTTGTGACGATTAGTATTTTCCGATTAAATTCCGTTTTGAAATAGGAGTTGAAATGTTCCAATATAAGCCGGTCAATATTTCTCAAATATCAAATAGGTTCAAATGGGAAAATATCAAGGTAAAAATCGGATGTAGACCAATTGGAAAAGTGAATAGGTTTTAATCGGACTACAGGATGCTCTCGAGAAGTTTCCCGGCACCTTTTAAAGGGTCCTAGTCGTAAGGATCCGCCTTTGATCTTGACGAAACTTAGCGGATTGGAAGTTTATCAAAAGAGTGGGAGACCTACCTTCATAAAACTACTTGAGTTGGATTTAAAAGTTTTACTTCTCCGAAACATCTTCGAAGCGAAGCGAGATGCGATAAAAGCTTTCGTGAAAAAAGTTGTTTAATTTTTAAAGCCAAATCACTTTTGTCCGGGAGCTTTTATCGTACCTCGCCTGTTACTTTCACTAGATAAAATTTAGGTGAACCAATCCCCTTGAAACGGTCCCTTCGAAGCTATCTTTTAAAGTAAGAGAGATACGACGGAATCTTTTATAGAGAAGTTACTTAATTTTAAAATCCGAAGAACTTTTATATGAAAGCATTTATCGTATTTCGCAACATTTAAGAGGTATTAGAAGTTCGACATATTGGAAACGAAACGAAATAGAGGAAAAGTTTTCAGGCGAAAGTCGCTTGGTCAAAAGTCAAATAGGGTGAAAGCACCGATTAGCCGGACACTACCTGTGGTCGGACATTTAATGAAACAGATCCTATATGAAAGTATCCCCTTGAACAGAGGAAGAAAGAGATACGTCCGAGAACTGGAAATATCGTCTGCTTAAGTGTCCGACAACCGGTGTGTTCACCCTAACTTTAACACGATAGCTTTCATCGTGTCTCGCTTCGCTTAAAAAATACTTCGGAGGGGTGGAACTTTAATGGGTTGATTTATAATTTTAAACGAAAATTAAGAAGCTGCCAAAAAGATGGCTTTCCAACTTATTTGATAAATTTCTAATCCGCTGAGTTTTGCCAAGATCAAATACGGAATCTTAAGTTTGGATCTTTTCTTAAGGATATTCGGAAACTTCTTATAGTTATTTTCGATACGAGTGCGTGAAGCGCATGTTTTTAACGAGTGTGAAGTTTGCCGCACGAGCGAAGCGAGTGCGGCAATCACACTCGTTAAAAACGGCGCGAAACGCACGAATATCGAATTTGACTTTTTGTCACCAAAGTGTCAAAACCGAGGTTGGAGCGTGGGCGCGGACGGGGTCCGGGGTGGGAGGGGGGGTTGGGGGGGCGGAGCCCCCCCAAAAAGAAGATCACAAAACATATTTTTTAAAGAAAATAAAGAACAAAATGAACACATTGAAAGTTAAAGTAAAATTATAAACTTTTATCAATATAAAAAAAAAATTAAATATTTATTTTTTGGACAAAAAAAAATCAAGTTCATAGTGGGACACTGATAAGCAATAACGTGTCAACCAACACTGGTTCCATTGTTGAATAAAATCGGGATCCATTGTCACGAGTTTTTATTTATTTCACACTATAAAACTACAATTCACCGTTTTGTGGTTATGTGTACCGGCTTTCTGTCTCACCGTTTTGAGGTTATGTGTACCGGCTTTCTGTCAACTGTGTAGTCTCTCGGCGCATGCGCAGTGTTGGATATTCGGTTGGATTCACTGACTGCTAACTTCACGACTATTTCTCCAGTGCAGAAAAAAGTGTTCACGCACTGCGCAGGTTGTTCACGCATTGAGTAGCTTCAGTGCGCGAAACATGATTTCACAAGCGTCGAGGACGATCGGAAAACCGAGGTTTTTGACACTGGGTGACAAAAAGGATATATAGTGTACATCGAACACTGGATGTTCGGTTAAAAATAACAGTTTCGAAATCAAAAGTGAAATTACTCTAAAATGCAGGTTTAAGCATTTGGTATACTTTTGTTTCACTTTCCGAAATAGTTCTAATATTGTGTGTAAATATTTAATAGATGTGTTGGACATTTTACTTGATTATCGATCCCTTGAATTTACTATAGGCACGTTTGATTGAATTCGCTACGAGTTCGTTTTAAATTTACCGACATTTAGTTAGTTTTTCTAGCAGAAAATTACGAAATTCAAAATTTATTTCTGAAATTGTATGTTCAAAATTATAGATTTACAAAATTTATTCTGGTTTTGCGATGCTCATTGCAATTTTATAAAATTTATCGTCACTTTATTCTACATTTGCTATGATGTTTGTGTTTTTATGACAAAATTTTCTAGTAATCTTACCGCACATTTGCGTCGGATAAAAGTTTGCAATATATGTATTTGCGAATCTACCAGAAAAATCTCTAAAGGCATACTGGACGTGCCAAGCCTCAAACTTCGAGCGTCAACCAATAAATGATCGTGATTTTTCTCCCACTACTCAACTGTAGGTATTTAACGCGGACGAGTAACAATAAGTGGACGCTCGAAGTTTGACGCTTGGCGCGTCCAGTGTGCGGAGGCCTCAACAGTACGCCGCGCACGAGTTAGCCAATAGCGAATAAAACAGAATCTTTGCAAGGGGGACGCCAGTCGCCATTTTATTGGTGCAAGGTGAATGCGGCTACGCGACTCAGGTGTACGTACACAAAGGTGCATCTCTCGCTCGTGGAATTCGAAACTCGCGTCTCGCCGCACGAGATATAGAAGCGGTCGCGCGCGCGCTGGATTTCTATACGCATAGGCTGAGGAGATACATAGTTCGGTGTACGTATAGGTACATATGGGGGAACGGGGGAACAATGCACGCGATAGTTGCGCCTGATTTCGAGGGTGGGTAGGTATTGGAATCTGGCGCGCATCCAATACGACCATCGGAAAGAATTAATTCCGCGTGCACGAGAAAACATTTGCTTTGCGTCTCGTCTGCCTTGCTTATTTTGGTATCATAATAGATCGGTGCCTCTCTAGAGTGCGATATTTTCAATTTTGGTCGTATTTTCTTTAAAGCGGTATTTACGTCTACAGTGCTAATTTCGACGTTGTGTCGGATGGATAAAAAAAGCCATCAGACCTACAATGTTGCAATAAAATATAGATCTTTATTGGTCCTCTGTTAATATAAAAAATAATCCGGAAGCACCAAATCCGATAAAGTGGCAGCGATACAAGCAATCGCGTAAGCAGTGAATGAAAAATCTCTTCCACTTCTCCGTGGGTTATCTCCTCTCTGATCGGGCTAAAAGAGATGGTGGAATTATTTTTGTATTCACTACTTGTGTGGCCACAAGTGGACCTACAATTGAGAGGAAAAAGAAATGTTAACATAATGGTGGCTGTGTAAACAAATTTTAATCAATTTTGCCTTTATAATTGTAACGTTTAAAGGTTATTAACCCTTCGTAACTCGCTAGAAACCTACGACCTTAGGTGGTAGCATGGCGAGCGCTGAGCCGCCGTGCTAAACGGAGCACGCTGTTGCCACATTGACGTTTAGTGATGCGCGCGAGTAGGACGAATGTAAGTACGTCGTGGCAACACTGTACCTCGAGCTTTGTCAGAGAGCTACTCGCACTGGGCGGCTCGGCGACGCTTTTCCGTTCGCTCGGACAATTATCATTTTTTTTAGTTGCGCAAGTGTATTTTTTAAAAACGGCGGCGCCGCGCTCATACAGCGAGTGACGAAGGGTTAAATAAAGACTTTTACAGTTATCACAATTCTGTACCCTGGAATAGAAAGGGCGAATGTCCTAAAATTCAAGTTTTGGGATAAATGTATATTCTAGAATAAAAAAGCCCGATCTTTTCATTGAGCACGGTTAAAATGCTGAATTTTAAGTCGTTTCTGACATGTTAATTTAAAAATGGCAGATGTCCAATTCGAGTTAATATTTAAAAGACCTATGTGGATATCCGCGATTTATGTTTACGCGAATGCAGGGTTTGGGACAACCGCCCTTTCTATTCCAAAGTACAGAATTGTAGTTCTATTTGGAGAGGGAGGTCTACTCAATATCTGATTAAAATTTGAGGTTAATCGATGTAATATAATGCAAGTTTCTGAGTTATCGATTGGACAAACTCAAAAAATATGGCTACGTGATAGACACGTTTAAAGTTTGCCCGTCGCCGTGTCTTGCCATATGACTGCACTTCATGGCTTTAGCAATTTTTTAAATTATCACCCGACATTTTCCTAACATACAGGGTGTCCTCTCCCAGGCTCCGAGACTGGGTGGAACCTTTTTCGAATTTGTCGCATATATGAATCAATAGTGATCTATGCACTTTAGTCTTCAATTAATAGATGGCTGCCGTGAAAACAGGGAAGGCTAACCGAGCCGCTAACTGGTTTGTGTATTCGGCAGATTTGAAATAGGCTCCATACACTTTCGGAGGCTAGGCGTGAACACACCTTGTATATTTAAGGCATTGAAGATTAAATATGTATATACGAGTACAAAAAAAGAAATCGGTTTCTTTTATCTTTTAGACGTAAATACCGCTTAAAGTTGCTGCCACACCGTCCATTGTTCATTGCAATGCGAGAGATGCGAACGAAATAATAAAAGTGCAGATCAGATTTGTCCGTTGCAAGCAGGTTTTGCACACGAGCGCAAAATGTCTGAATAATTAGGCTCTAATACTACAATGGAAGGCGTCCTATGCCGATGGTCAGTCGATCCTCGATCAAAGCATCGAAAACAAATGATGTCGAGACGCTTGACTGCCAAACTGCTTTACCGCCAGATGACTTGGTTGACATTTAGCAGTAGTAGTAGTAATAATAGTTACTAGTAGGGTATGGTACTCGATTACCATTTGCCTTATTTATCTTACTTAAAGGCCGTCTTTTGGCATTGTTGGAAGTTGGCAAAATTGACACGATTTATTAGGACCGTAATATTGCTTTCTGTACTTATTTTTACGCACTATAATCAACTCTAATCGATCGCATTCGACTATTTCTGGGCCCTTAGCGCGCGGTTTTTTGGATTTAATCGCCGAAAGTATTTAATTTAAAATGTATTATAAATTAAAGAAATTTGCAAGCGATGCCGACGATTTCAAAGAAATTTGACAGATGAAAATATTTCGAGTAATATTAGACTTCTTGTGTAATTACAGTAAATTCAGGCGCGGTTGCGGCCTTCAAATTATTCTGTTGAATCCAATACAATTTCCTCCGGTATCGTAGCTGCTTTCTGCGTGAAGTTATTACAGCCCGCGTAATATATATAATACATATGGCGTATTTTCGATTTTATGACTATTAGGAAATATTCAATTTTATTCAAGGCACACTAGTTAAACATAGGTACATATATGATTGTTCGGTGAGAATTTGATGTTTATTGGAGGGCATTAAATAATTAACCAATGAGGATTAAATACTGATTTAGCGATTCAGATGTAACGAATCGTGTACCCTGACTAACCTGTAAATCATGTAACCTGTACCTGAAAAATTTCTATGGATATTTTCAAACTTAAGTATAGCGTTTTTTTCTAGCTATACGACGTACCACTAACGGGATCTGATATGAGGGCGGGGCCTAGTCAATTGACGTCGAGAAGGATTACTTAATAGTTTCTACATGTGATTTAGAATATTTCCGTTAAAATGTTTGTATCAATCGAAAATATTTGTGATTGGGCTCCGACAAACTTCATGCAAAGAAAGTCCGTAGAAGGTGAAAGAATTTCGGAGCAGGATATATCGTTGAATTCAGGATAGATGCAGAAAATGTTAGGAGTGAATGTCGTGAACTTCTCATCACCTCGACTTTCAGAACTTCGAACCGAACAATGAATTAGGTTCTTCAATTTAAAACGGGGAGCAAAACTTTCTATTTTAATGTGAAAAATATAGCTGATTATATTCTAACATCAAGCTTCCACAGCACGACAATAGCAGTACTCTTGTAATGCTTCCACTTTTTCTCATCAAATGTCGTGATATCGAATGTCAGATCACAATAAGAAACTTCAACTGAATCATCTGGCTGAAAAACAGTTTTACAATCAAGCGTCTGAATGTCATTTATTCTCGACGCTTTCGATTGATGATCGGTTGATCATCATCAAGGGACGCCTTCCATTGGTACTGGAAACTCGCTCAGATACTTTACACTCGTCTACAAAACCTGTTTGCAGCAGGCAAATTTGATTTGCTCTTTCATTGTCTAGCTTTTCATGAAGAGTCATGCTAGGTACCAGCTCCGAATGCGAAATTAATGATACAGCCTGTACCAGTCGTTCATCTTTTAGCGATCGTTATTCGCGTCACACAATGAGGATCTTTTTATTTTTCAAGTTGATCCAGGGGGCGCCAGATCCGTCGGGTTTCCGATTTATAATTTGATTGGTTGAGTACCAGCGACTATGGCTCTTTTTATAAAATTCGTACCAATTAGGTTAGACGCAACCAGCAACCGTGGCGCCAAAGTTTACTAGAGTAAGGATCCCTATTACGAGTTTTCGTTAAATGTACGTTTGCTTGGTACGCGACCAACCGGATACAATCACTGACATCCGGCGGAAGGCGAACAAACGTCGAATATTCGTACAGGTGCAGCTATACCGAATTGCCGAACGACTGATATTCCTCGAAGGGACGATGGGTAACGAGTAAAGAATAAATCGGTTCTCGGAAAGTTGTTCTGAATTCGTTCCGTCTTGGAAATTGACATGGAGGCGCGGCTTATTCAATAAGGCGTTGTATAACACCTAGTCATATACAAAACTACAGGTGCCCGCGTTAGACAATATAAAAATGTTACTGAAAATTAAGGATGTCTATCGTTTGGCAGAAATAAATCCTTCTCACAGGAATATTATAGAAGAAGGTAGTGTTCTCGTGGCGCACCATTTAATAAAAATCGAAAAAATATAGGAAAAGTGACCGGCGATCGTATAAGCTTGACAGTCATCTGCTTAGAAATGTCAGATTTGAAGCAGTCGTCATACGAAATCATCGTACTAACAATAGTACGCATTCATCTATCCCTCCATAAAAATTATATATTTGATATAGAATAAAACATTTCAAAATATCTCTAATAATTATTCCGCTGATGTAATGTTGTCGCTTTCCGCAAATTTCGCAAATGAAAAAACATTTTTTCATATATTCGGAATATATTTTCGTTGCGTATAGCGAATATTGCATAAATAGCAGCTTTAGTAGATATTTTTTTATTCTATAATTCCTATACAATTCTTTACTATCCTCCTTGAATCTCTGATTCGTTTTTTCAAGATGCCACCATGTCTCACGCTAAACAAATTTTTCAGTTTAAACTGCTGCACCAATCTCGATCTACTTTCTTCTACTTCAAGTTCATAACAATTCTTTTTGATGGTACTATTCGAATAGTTTGATTTGGAATAAGGTGAACTAGCCAGTAAATTTGCATTCAAGCAGGCAGCAAAGTCCAGTAAATGAACAAAATTTAGATTTGAAAAGCGTTAAAGTATTCATTCACTGGCGGCGAACTTACCCAAGATTTGTTGGAATACTCTTAAGTGTAAATTATTCGGTTCATTCTTTGCCTTAAGGGGGGGAGGGGGTCTAAAAATAATTTTTTTTATTGCCTTTTCTTATAGTAAAACATTTAAAGAATGTGTCAAAATTTCAAGTCAATCGGAGCAAAACTCTCAGTCATAGACCTTTAAGTCTCCGCTCCTCTAATATTGCGGAGCGGCAAGAATTCGGCACTTTAAGGTTTCTCGAGCGTTATACTAAAAATAGTGAGAAATGCTTGAAAATGATTGCATTCGGTAGATTGAAGTAAAAAAATGCAGTTAATCGCGGTTTGTTGGTTATAACCCATAAGAACACATGTTATTTCGTTATTCAAAAATCTTTGCAACGAGCTTCTAAGAGACTTAAAAATTTAACTCTATTTTTTTTTATTTCAATCTACCGAATGCAATCATTTTCAAGCATTTCTCACTATGTTTAGTATAACGCTCGAGAAACCTTAAACGCTTGTTTCTCGAAACCAAGTTTTAAAAGACCATGGACATCGTCATTTAAAAGCTACTGCACCGATTTTTTTCAAATTTTGTACACACTTTCTACATATAAAATACCAGACCCCTACGTTTTTTTTTGGTTACATTAAGGGGGTTTTACAGCAACACAATGACGGATTTTTTCCAAACAGCCACTAAAAATTAAAAAATGGAAACAAAAATTAAAGAAAAACGTAGGGGTCTAGAAAAACATCTGTTTTGACTAAATTGCTTTGATTTTTTGATTTGAGATAATTCTACGCTGAAATATAGTGTCCACCGCAAATCATCTTTTTTAAAAGGCGTCCTTGAAAATGCTTCGTCACCGGCTTATTTCTCAATATTTTTCTACAAAAAAATTACAAAATGTTCGAATGATGCTTTATAACACGCGAAACATTAAAATATATCTACTTTAACAATAGCTCTAAAATAAATTCGTAAAAATAGAGGTTTTTTCCACCCGTAAGACCCCCCCCCCACTTAATACATTTAAGGGCCGGTTTTACCAACACGGTATAAACGCGGTATAGCGCTATACTGAGAATAACCAGCAATAAGCCTTACGGTTATTCTCAGTATAGCGCTATTCGCTACGTGCAATGCCATACTATAGCGGCTGAATAGAACTTACAGCGCCATGGTGGCCGGTATTTGAATCTGTAGTTGGAGTAAGTATAATGTAAAAATGGACCAAAACCCCGTTCGAATGACGAAATTCATTTTCGTCGGATAGTTAACCTACAACGTGGAATCAAAAGTAACACACAGCATACTTCTATCACTTCGTAACGTTACGATTTTTCTTGTCAACATAGATACAATTAAAGTTAATTCACCACAGTGTATATATCACTGATAAAATAATTACCTCGTGCAAATAAATAAAAAATGTTTTTAATCCTATGTTAGTACTTACTGACGGCTCCAGCTACACTTTCGATAGGCGCCGCCAACGGCGCCACTAGGCTTTTTGCACACAGCGAATACCGCGTTTATACCTGTTGGTAAAACCGGCCCTTAAGAGACAAAAAGAAAATGTTCAGCAAAACTGCATCCACATAATACGAAAGGATGCACAGAATGAAAATACAGAGTGTGCCATTTGAAGTCAGTCATGAGAATAAAAAAGAAGATAAGGAAAAGTGTTATGAACAGGAGTTTTGTGGTTTCGAGGGGGGAAGAACTATGGTGCGGTTGGTCCAATTAAAGGGGGTCCCAAAATTAACGCAATATTTAAATTTAATCAAAAACAGTTTTTTTCTATTACGTTTTTTTTTATTGATACGTAAAGTATACAGGATAGGGTTATGTATGGAATAATATATAGGGCAAATGGCCTTCACGGCTTTTCTGGTCGTGTACTCTCTTGTTTCGGTGATAAGAATTGGCCCCCTAGATCGTGTGATTTAATACCATTGGATTTCTTTTTATGGGGTTATTTGAAGTCAAAGGTCTATGCTAACAAGCCCGCAAGCACGCATACATTGAAAGAGGAAATTCAACGCTGCATCAACGAAATTCAGCCACATTTATGCACAATGGTCATGGAAAATTTCGACAAAAGAGTGCGTATGTGCCAGGAAAGCCGTGGAGGCCATTTGCCCTATATGTTATTCCATACATAACAATATCTTGTGTACTTTACGATTCAATAAAAAAATAACATTGTAATAAAAAAAACTGTTTTTCATTAAATTTAAATCTTGCGTTAATTTTGGGACATCCTTTATAAATGATACCAGTTTCTAGAAATTTGTGTCGCAGTTATTTTCTTTAATAAATATCGATTTTTGTAGGTACCTATATTCGACAGCGCGATCCCATTTCCTTTTCCGAGACCATCGACCTTTCATCTCTGCTATTTCTTCACATCTCATTTCGTTCCTAAGATAATCTTCCGTTTCATTTTAACCCTCCGTTACTCACGTGGGTTTTTGAAACATAGGAGCTCACCTGGGGTGTACCCTACACCCCAGTTAAAAATTAACGTTTTCTTAGTGAAAAATTGAAATTTTTTAATACTTTTTTTAATTTTAAAGCTTGAGATATTGCCTAATGATCTAAACATTAAAAAAAATAAATTTTCTAATTTTCTAATTGAAAATAAAACTCGAAGTCTTGGTAGACGAGGTCTCGGTTTTCAGACGCTCAGATCTCCCTGCCGATTTTTATTAAAAAATAGTATAAATAATAAACTGAGGATAGTTATCATACTCTCGTTTTATTAACGAAGGACAAATTAACAAATTGGAACAAGTTTTATAGAAACATATTTAACATTAAATTTTAATTACAGATTGTTAAAAATCACTTTTTAACACTTTGCAGCGTTCTGTCGGATAAACAAATCGGTTTAGTCTTGCGCTTTTGGTGCCAAATTCTTTAATGAAATGTTCTCGAAAGGTACTGAAAGTGCCAACCTCGAAAAAAAAACTCTAGGCGTGGCATGCAAAAAAAGGAGGCTGGGGTGTCGCCTACACCCCACGTGAGCAACGAAGGGTTAAATGGAATAGCCTGTATATCTGTAATATTTTCAAAATCAATTTCCCGGTTGAAAACCCCAATGGTTTTATCGTGAGTATCGTCCCGTCGAATAAATCGAGATCGTTTTCTCGATTCGATAAAAGTTCCGAAGTCTTAATATTCGCGATCTCGAACGAAACGGTCAGGGGGTGGTCCTCGGGTAGCGCGGCGATAAGGCGAAAAGGTCGATCTGATAAGTTCGTCCTCTCTGACTAACGGCCGGAGATTTGCGAAAGAAAACTGCCGAGAGAGCCGGCGTATACGTATTTCCAAGCTCTAGAGAACTCCTCGAATAAATCTCCGTAGCGACTGTCGAGCGGGGATAAAAGATTTTACACTCCTCTTCTCTCTCTCTCTCTCTCTCTCTCTCTCTCTCTCTCTCTCTCTCTCTCTCTCTCTCTCTCTCTCTCTCTCTCTCTCTCTCTCTCTCTCTCCACTCTTTCATTCGCTCGCCGGATTCCGTTCTCCTCCGCTCGAAGAGGTAGAGTGGTTCGCCGAGATCTTGGTATAGACCCCCCTTTTACCGGGTGAAAGAGAGGAGAAAGATTATGGAATCTCTCAGGCAGCCAGAGCCAAACCCCCTGCATCGTCCCGATCCAGCAGGGTCACTGGTATGCACGTTCGAATCCCCTGCACGGGATACTCCTTCGTCTGGTGTATACAGTCAATTGAATACGAAGAAAAGAAAAGCAATCTTTGAATTGAATTCGCCGTGAGAAGAAAGAGGAAGGGGATGGATACTTTGTTGTTGAAAGAAAACTTTATACCGTGCGGCTAACTGTTCGAATCGGACAGTTAAATTGCTAATAAAGTTATATGTTACAAGAGAGACAGATCGTTTGTCGACAGTTTCGTAAGGAAGGCTACCTTGGTATACCCCTCGAACTTGGGTTGATTTTTTGATAAGTTTTACAGGATGTTTTATGAGATTCTATGGCAAGAAATTAGCGATCCTACTGTAGTTTTTATTTGTTTTTGAAAAAAGTGGCATACAGGATAAAGGCTGAGTATTTAACAAAATTGAGAAGCTAATCATGCTATTCAATAGACCATCAAAAGTGGAATTTATTCCATTGAAAGTTTTTCTCTGTCATGTTTTGTTTGAGAGCTACATGTAAAGAACTGCAAATTTCGTGATTTGTAAAGGGTAGTTTCACGCTTAAAATTTGCTTATGTCCCGTTAGTTTTCTGTATGAAATCTTATTTTGATATCTTCGAAAATGTATTATAAATGTACCTAGATTCGAGGAGTATAAGATAAACTCTCTTGTCGCTTTAACCCTCGTACGGCCCTCATTTATACTTACACTTAAGTCCTTCGGGTCATATATGACCCAAGGGTAGGATGTATGTACTCGTATATATTAACCTTTAGAGCCCGGGGAAATTTCAGTTAAAATCGACTTTTTAAACGTAAAATTTATAAATAAAGTCAATAATTTCCTATTTGGATCGACCTAACTGCTGGTCGATATATCGACCACCCCGGACGCAGGGCAAAATCGACTTTGGATCCAATGGAAAAAATTTGGCAGGAAAGATTATCGCTCAAAACTTGTTACTCGGGGGTTTTTTGGGTCGCTCATTACGATGCTGATATCCAAATCGCTCTATTCTCAAATTCAAGATGGCGAATGCAATATGGCGGATGATGAATTCCAGAAATATTTAGAATTTGAAGATTATGGCCCGAAACTTGTTGCTCAGGGGTTTTTTGTATCGCTCATTACGATGCTGATGTCCAAATTGGTCTATTCTCAAATCCAAGATGGCGGATGATGAATTCCAGAAATTTTTAAAATTTGAAGATTATGGCCCGAAATTTGTTACTCGAGGGGTTTTCGGGGTCGCTTATTACGATACTGATGTCCAAATCAGTCTAGTCTCAAATCCAAAATGGCGAATACAATATGGTGAATGATGACATGGTATACGCGAAAAGCCTTATAGGTGGCGTATTGCGAATTCGTTCGCGCAAACGCAATGCTCCGCGCAATCTATAAGCCTGCCTCGCTCGCCTGTTCTTTACGGTTGTATTGATACAGTAGTATCCAACAATGCAATGGCTGAAAATGAAGCTTGGACTAGTGGCGAATCCGAACCAAAAGTACAAGTACCCGTATTTTTACCCATCAATTAAAAATTTCGAAGGTAGCTCCGAAATAAATCCGAAAATCTTTATATTGGGAAATAGTCCAATCGATTATTTCAATTATTTTTTTGATTCTCGTCTGCTTGAAAGTATTATAGAGGAGACGAATCGTTATGAAACTCAAAATCATCAGGTTGAAAATTCTCATATGAAGAAATGGCGTCCTCTCACAAAAGATAAATTTGAAAAATGTCTCGATCTTTCGATTCTAATGGGTGGTATTATATACGCTAATACCATCAGACAGATACTCCTCGCACTATTTGGAGAGATACCTACAGGAGAACCGAGCAGAGCAGGAATGACCACGTCCGTACTCCGTCTCTACATGCATGGTCATTCAGCAAACAAACTACGTACACTTTATAAAATTTGTCTGAAGTATTATGAAATCACTGGAAACTGCATAATATAAGAAAAATGGTACATTGACTACAAATGGTACCTGAATACAAATAACAAAATATTCTACAGTATGGGTCATATATGACCCGAAGACCTTGTACGTGCAGTTTTTTGTAGTCGACAAAATTACATAATTACATGCTTATTTCCATCATGAAAAATTATCGTTATAAGAAAGAAACAATGTCTAAAAATTTCAGAAGATTATCTCTAAAGGAATAATAATAACTTATCGATATTGAATGCTGTGGGTTATTATAGACCCGAGGGACGTACGAGGGTTAAATCAGTCTATAGAGGAAATTGTATTACAACGCCACTCACGGAAGTATGAGAGATATGGAGTACATAATCGAGTTTTCATCCGGAGGCATACCTAAATAGTAAATGGTAAGAATACACGTAGTACTTACATTTCATGCTCGATAATGTTACCGCATAAGGAGGGACTCGCGGTAATATTGCAATCATACGAATATTATCAGAAAATTTCAAATGCACTACTTATTTCATTTCCATCGAAATACAGGATGGTTCAAAGAGTTGTTAACTTTTTGAAATGAAATAAAAAAACAAACAAGCTGATCAATTTTACCAACTTTAGCTTAACATTTACAGAAATTCGTGGAAACTTATGTTCTGAAGATTACATTGTCTATAAAGGTGCCCCATTTCTGTCCTGGCACTCTTGAAGTCGACCTCTCAAATTGGCCATAACGCGGCGGCAAGTGTCTGCAGTTATGGCTTCGATTTCGTGTTAAATATTGTTTTTTTTTAGATTTTCCAGAGAGGTGGGACGGTTGCGATACACTTGACTTTTAATATACCCCCATAAAAAAATCACAGGGAGTCAGGTCCGGGCTTCAAGGGGGCCACTGAATATTTCCTCTTCGAGAAATCAATTTTCCTGGAAAAAGCGCCTGAATGACGCGACGTTCAAAGAAAGATTGGAAGTGTGGCAGGTGGCTCCGTCCTGTTGGAACCAAGTTTCCTGAGTGTATCTTTCAAATTCTTGAAGAGCAGGAATGAAAAAAGTTTGAATCGTGTCGACATAACGCTGAGAATTCACTGTTACTGCGCGATCTTGGTGGTCTTCGAAAAAAACGGACCGATTATTCCGGATATCGACATTGCAGCCCAAACCGTGACCTTAGGGCTATGCAGAGGCCTTTGATGTTTCTGTTTAGGGTTTTCTCCACACCAGTAGCGACAATTTTGGTTATTAACATGGCCATTAAGATGGAAAGGAGCCTCGTCGGAGAATAAGATGTTGTCGACTGCTGGAAATCGGTTCAGCATTTCGTTAGCGAATAAAAGTCTACCAGCGGGGTCCGTCGGTTTCAATTCTTGCACTAACTGAATTTTGTACGAGTGCATGCGTAAATCTTTGTGAAGGATGCGAAGCACAGACGATCTCTTCATATTTAACCCTTAACTAGTTTTGACCTGGTATATTGGTTACCTGAACAGTGATGCGATGTGTAGTCTGTGAGACGGCACCTCACTAGTTAAGGGTTAACCTTTAGAGCCCGGGGAAATTTCAGTTAAAATCGACTTCTTTTTAAACGTAAAATTTATAAATAAAATCAATAAATTTCCTATTTAGAGGCCCCGACCTAACTGCTGGTCGATATATCGACCACCCCGGACGCAGGGCAAAATCGACTTTGGATCCAGTGGAAAAAAATTGGCAGGAAAGATTATCGCTCAAAACTTGTTACTCGGGGGTTTTTTGGGTCGCTTATTACGATGCTGATATCCAAATCGCTCTATTCTCAAATCCAAGATGGCGGATGATGAATTCCAGAAATTTTTAGAATTTCAAGATTATGGCTCGAAACTTGTTATTCGGAGGTTTTCGGGGTCGCTCATTACGATTCTGATATCCAAATCGATCTATACTCAAATCCAAGATGGCGAATGTAATATGGCAGATGATGAATTCCAGACATTTTTAGAATTTGAAGATTGTGGCCAGAAACTTGTCACTCGGGGGTTTTCGGGGTCACTCATTACGATGTTGATATCCAAATCGGTCTATTATCATCATCTGCCATATTGGATCCGCCATCTTGGATTTGAAAATAGACCGATTTGGGTATCAGTATCGTAATGAGCGACTTAAAAAACCCCCGAGTAATCAGTTTCGGGCCATAATCTACAGATTCTAAAAATGTCTGGAATTCATCATCCGCCATATTGCATTCGCCATCTTGGATTTGAGTATAGATCGATTTGGATATCAGTATCGTAATGAGCGACCTCGAAAACCCCCAAGTAACAAGTTTCGGGCCATAATCTTCAAATTCTAAAAATGTCTGGAATTCATCATCCGCCATATTAATCTTGGATTTGAGTATAGATCGATTTGGATATCAGAATCGTAATGAGCGACCCCGAGAATCCCCGAGTAACAAGTTTCGGGCCATAATCTTCAAATTCTAAAAATGTCTGGAATTCATCATCCGCCATATTGTATTCGCAATCTTGGATTTGAGTATAGATCGATTTGGATATCAGAATCGTAATGAGCGACTCCGAAAACCCCCGAGTAACAAGTTTCGGGCCATAATCTTAAAATTTTGATAAATATCTGGAATTCATCATCCGCTGGTCGATATATCGACCACCCCGGGCTCTAAAGGTTAAAGCAGCTGTGCGCTTTTGGGTCAATAAGTTGGGTTGTTCGCGCACGGACGCTCTTACTCTCTCAATGTTTTCATCAGATCTCACTGACCTTCGACGGCCGGGGACGCGTTTATTTAACGTTGAACCAGTTTCCTCAAACTTACGAACCCATTGCGTAATCAACTGAAGGCTTGGGCATTGTTGAACATCGTGCAAATTGAAATGTTGTCGAAATTACGGCGCACAATAGTGGCGGAATCGTTGTTGTGATAATACTTGCGCGCGCAAAATGCACGCTTCTCTCCCGTATCGCGCTGCATGGTAACTAAATTTTCTTGCGCTGGACTGTCGTTTAAGACCGACCCCACCTTTCTACCCCTCCTACAAAATTGTGTACTGCGCAACAAATTGTTAACAACTCTTTGTACCACCCTGTATCTTTGGAATATCTCATTTTAAAAATATACTGTTTGAAATATCTATAGAATGTTATGAGAATATCTCAAATTAAATATTTCAAATGAAATGTGTGTGTTTGAAATACTCTGGAGACACTTCTATGAGACGTTCTGTGCTGTGTGCGGTATAGAAGAGAAAATGAAAATTACAATAAGTTTATTGAATGATGGTGGCTTGTATTATAGTCAATGATGCGTTCGCTTTATTTGAAAAAGAAAGGAATCATGATTGCACGATTGATGGCCCCGTTCACGCCATGCAGTTGACGTCTATTTTTCAACCGTTGCGGTCGACGATGAGTTTGTATCGACTGGAAAATAGGAATCGTGGCCAAACGATTAATGGCTTGGCGCGGACCGTACCGTTAATGTCCAACGTCGTGGTTAAAAATGGTATCCGGAAGTCAAAATATCGTTATACTCGTTTGTAAAATCGTCGAACCTCCCGAATGTAAGTTGGACTTTCGCGGCCGGACGGAGACTTTTCGTTTCGTCCCCTTTGATCCTCTTTCGACGGGTTTCATAAACCGTGAAACGATCGATCCGGTAGACCCTATCTATCTCCTGGAATAAACTTGGCCTTTCGAGTCTGCGTGTAAGCGAAAATAGAAAATGCGATCTCGTTTCTGTGAAAATAGAAAATCGTACTCGGGGACGAGCCTCTCGTTTTAACAACCATCTGAGACGCTGCGCCTCCATCGATCTTGTCCACTATTGGCTCCATGCACGAAAAATACACTATTCCTGGTGGTTGTGCACTCCGCCAGCGCCTCCCACGTTGTTCGATGGTCTCCTAAGCTCGTGTCCGTGTGATTATACAGGGTGAGTCAACTAAGTTCCAGGAATGGTGTGTGGTCTGGGGTTGGCGGGCTACTCATGCTTCGAACACGCCCCCCTTTACGGACGCTACAACTGTCCGATTAGTGTGGCCGACGACGACCGGAAAATATCGAACTTACCAAAAGCTGCGCCTGTGCTAACTGACAAATGAAGAGCTCGGGGCAATAAGGGACCTAAGCCTCATTTGAAGAATAAGGAGTAAAAATGAGGTTTAAAGTTTTGGACGAAATCCTGAAATCATATTTTAAATTTTTATAATGTTTAACTTAACTTGTTATATTTGTAATAGATTATTAAATATCCTTTACCAAACAAAACCATGTTGATTTTGTTGTTGTTTATGACGTTCTTGCTTGAAAATTTGCCACTATTTTGCAAGTCGGCAAAAAGGTCGTTATAGTCTGGTGGCGACATCTGTCGCGTAATAGCCGTACAACTTCGGTGGTGGCTTAAGACCTTCTTTACAAATGCCATTTGACTAAAATAGTGAATTTTCAAAAATTGTGGCTTAGGTCCCTTATTGCCCCGAGCTCTGCAAATGATGTAGCTGTATACATTACAAATCAATTTATAATATATGTTGAGTGGCGGGGCTAATTGATCTAAGTGCCAAAAACATTTTTTCCCGGAGAATAAGAAAAACTGCCCATCAGTGAAACCAAACTGACATTTGACCACCTTTTGACGCTTATACAACGAAAAGGAAAGCGCATTAGCACTTAAATCATATAGCTATGCATTTGCCTTGGCGCATATATCATTTTGTAGAAAAATTCCGAAATCATGGAACTTTGGCACTTATATCAATTAGCCCCGCCACTCTCTACATATGTATAAATTTTTCACATGTGAAACCGATGGAGCGAACGATTAATTTTACGAATTCTGTTAGTGTTATTTTTGATATGTTATACCGCAAGTCACCCCGATAGCCAGGTGACTTCACAGTGGTGGCACTGTGAGACCACGCAGTGACTTTGAGAAACATCACAGTGATGTCTTGGTGCGTGCCCACTGGGTTACCACTGTGGCATCACGCAGTGTACACAGTGGATAAAGTAGGATTTTGCAAAAGGGGAACGCATGCAGTGACTTTACCGAGGTTTTTCACTGTGTGCCCGTGCACTGCCGCCGCCTGCCACCTGCCTAGTAGTGTCGCTTTTTTTTCACACCCTACCGGGATTCGAACCTGCGCTCTTTAGGATACGAGATGCTTCGAACTGGGAATGCTTTCACATTCTACCAATTGAGCCACCGACTCTTCAAGCGGTGTCGGTCCACTCCGGTCATAATATAGAAACCGGACATGACAGTGACTGCTCTCGAAGGTTCTCATTAAATTTTTTAAAATAATTTGATATTTTTCTTTTTCAAAATAAATGTCAACATAACCACATAACATAAACAAAGAATTTGTAAATAAAAGTAGTTTTAAAAGTGCAAGTGCAATAAACCCAATTCATAAGTGATGAATATCGGTATCGAAGATATCTTATCAATTCTAGGAGAGTCAAAAATGCCGCTAGTGGAAGGAGAAGCGGTATGGAAAGAGAGCAGAGAGAGAGAGAGGGTTTGTATTTTCCTGCGGGATCAAAAAGAGAAACCACAATGCAGTGAAAATCGTCGCTTCTTGCGTACAATCGTCACATGGTACTATTTGCCCTACCGATTTATGTACAGAATCGTTGCAAAAACATGTTTGCGTCTTCCTCTGGCCCAGCTGCACTTGCACGTTACTTCTTTACTGTTGTTTACCAGTAAGATGTTCACATCAACTTCGTGAGGAGCACTTGTTACATGTGACGATTGTATGCAAGAAGCGACGATTTTAACTGCATTTCGGTTTCTCTTTTTGATTCCGCAGGAAAATACAAACTGCTTTTTCAATACCGCTTCTCCTTCCACTAGCGGCATTCTTGACTCTCCTAGAATTGATAAGATATCTTCGATACCGATATTCATCACTTATGAATTGGGTTTATTGCACTTGCACTCTTAAAACTACTTTTATTTACAAATACTTTGTTTACGTTACATGGTTATCTTGACATTCGGTCCGTAACGACGGCCATTTTAGGAAGAACGAAACGCCACCATACGGCGGTGTCCGACGCGAATAAAAATTCCGTAAGGCGTCAGCGAATAGACCAATCAGGATCAAGTATTCCGTTGTGGCAAAAACTCGCACTCCGGATCCTCACTGTGGCATCACAGTAACGTCACTCACAAGTGACGCCACCGCGTGACGCTTGGGTGAAAGTCACGCTTGGCTATCGGGGCAGATAGGTAGACTCATTTGACAGCTAACGCAGCTACAGTCGGTAAAAGTTCGATATTTTTTAAGATTGGGTCTTTCGAGAGCCGTTCACCACTCGCGAAGGGGGGCATGTTCGGAGCAGAAGGAGATAGGATAGCCCGCCATCGTTCTCGCGTTAGGCCATATGCCATTCCTAGAATTTTATATAGAAAAACTTGGTAGAGTTTCGCGCTAAATACGTTTGCGCAAAGCTCTCAATAAGGAAACTATCCGAGGTAGACGATCGATTTTCTTCATTCTGCGATATGTTGTAGTATGAATATTGAAAAACATTGGAGACTTCCTTTTACATGCTAATTTTGTCATTTAACCCTGCGTTAGTCTGGTGAAACAATGTAATGTAAAAATTGCATTTAGTTGGGGTATGACATACCCCATCTTACCAACGGAGGGTTAAGGGGGAAAACCACCTTTAAGTGTTATTCCCTAAAACTATTTCTCATCCTCCCCTCTCCGAGTGTAAAGGTACTTCGCATGTTATCATTTATCGATAAGGAATAATGTCTAATTTGTTTCATTAAGAAGTTTAGCGTAGCTTTTGAGGAGTCATAAAAACGATTTTAGGGGCAAGTTTAGAGGCGGTTTACACTTCTTGAATGACCGAGTTAACATGTAAAAAGTGCGCGTCTAAAATTGTTCGATGGACTAAATGCAATACCTATATTATACATATCACAGAATGAAGAAAATCGGTGAGGTCTACTTCGGGTAGTTTCCTTATTAGTTGACTCACCCTGTATAGTCGAGCAGAATATATAATTGTAATAGCTAAGCTCGTTACACAATGAAATGAATAAGGAATAAGAAATGAGGAACAAGATTCAGATTCGTAGAATTCTACTATGTAATAGGCCTTTGGCGATTAGTTGAAGTTCTTACTCTTCTTATGTTTTGTTCCTTATTTCTTATTCCTTTCATCGTATAAGTAGGTAATGGGTTTTGCGAACGGAGCTAATAGCCTCTAGGTATCGCATAGACTTTGCTGCTATAAAGTGAGCGTTAAGGGGCGTCCGTCAGTTCTAGGGGCTTTAGAAATTCGTAGAAGAAACTTTTCGCGCGGTATTTGAGAATGATCTCGCTGTTGGAAAAAAAGTGAAACTCATTGACACAATAGTGACTGAAGAGTATATCATTCCTGAATATATTATGGTTATTCAAATCGGAAAGAAAATTGATTATTATACCTATAAGTGACATGTAGCACTCGCGTGGAGGATCTAAAACAAAACATTCACTAGATGTCAAAAAACGACCTGCTACTGCATCATTTACGCCACAAGTAAAAGATTTGATGCCTGTCAAATTAATTTCAATTCCACTTACATTCTCTCTCACACTCGTTGTGCTTGGCATAAGTATGTCTCTCACGACTTCTTAGAGATTTTATTCTTTGTATAACATTGAATATATACCTATATAGATTATAAATTAAATTAAAAATTATGAATTTTTTTTATGCGATAACCGAATTGTACGTGTAGGTATATGGGTGTCTGACGATAGGAAAGAACTATCGTTCATTTCTTAGCCCCGGAAACTGGAATAACCTCTCTTAGAACCGATGCACTTTTTTTAATGAAAAGAATATTCTTAAACTAGGTGTACAACTTTGCTTCCGCTGTTTTCTCGTAAGCCATCTATAGGAAAACGGCGGAAGCAAAGTTGTACACCTAATACCTATAGATAAAAACAACGGATTAATTAATTGATGGATTATCTCGTCACCAAAAAATTTTACAGGAAAACCAAAGAAAATTGTCAAGTCGTAATAATGTTAAATTAAAAATGAATCGCTAATATAATTCATCATCATACACGGCGTCCCAGAAATGGTTCTTTAGGAAAAATTAGACCTTGAATATGCAATTCAAATTGTCCTGTGACTTGCAGGTTTTATGCAGGACCAAAAAATAGTTCTAGAATCGCAATGCAGTATCAATGGAAAGCGTCGCCGGTGATCAGTCGACTCTCGAGCGAGAGCGTCACGAACAAATGATGCTGGCATTCGGCAGTTCAGCTATTTGACTATAAGATGAAAAATGTCAACTGATGTGTATCGAGGGTCGACTGATCACCGGGAACGCTTTCCATTGATGATACTACATTATGGTTGTAACATTTCTTCTTCCTCCTGTATAAAATTTGCTGGTCACAGGATAATTTGAATCACACATTCACAAGGCTTAATTTCCCTTGCCACCACGTGCTTCGTGTCCGCCATTTCTGGGACACCGTGTATAATGATGTTATCGTATAGATAGATAAAATAGGTATTAAAATAAAATTAACAGTTTAATTTGAGCCAATCGAAATTTCGTTAGTAATAGAACGCAATCAAAATGCTATTATTTATACGAGTAAATATTTACATTGGATATGTGGGTCAATATCATGGAGGTGAAGAATTTGAGTTAGAGAGAATTTTCTTAATTAAAGCTACAATAAATTAAAGTTGTCTTCTCGTTTACCGAATATTATAATCATTTAATATAAAATCATTTCGGGAACGCTTCCATAATTCATTAAGGAACATTCAAGTAGCTAAAAACATATTAAAATCAATTGAATTTAAGTAACTATATTCTGAACACTACTTTGATACAGTTTGCTTCAAGGATTCTTACATGCTTTACAACGAATTGGAAAAAATCGTTACTTCTATTTAATTAAACGTTGTCCGAGGTAAAAGTTGTCATTTCGTGAACGCAACCATAAAATATCAAAATCTTTTTTATGGAACGTGCCAGATGGTGCTGCTAGCGCTGTTTACGAAGTATTTGTTAACGGGTTAACGGCATTTAATTGTTAGTCTAGATTAATAATTAAATTAAAGCGGTAAATAGGTTTCAATCTGATATATGAATTGCGTACATCAATTCAGCATCATTTCGAGAACGCTGTTGTAGAATGTGTTATGTTAAAATTAATATATTTGTATCAATATTATGATAAATAGTCGAGGCAACTACAACATAACCGCAAAAATATTTCGTTTGACATTGTGACAACAAAAATGAAAGGCAGTAATGCCGGAAATGTCATTTTGGGAACGTTCTCGGACTATGACGGGCATTCCCGAAGCTGTTTTGTTACATAGTACTGATTTGTTTTTTTTTCAGAATTTATTTATGTCACTGTATGTTAGTACTATTAAAAAGTGCTACACCATTATGTAAGGTCTAATAGTAGTCGCCGGCAGGAGCCGAGTAGTCTAAATACTGGCCTCTCGAAGACTGCTCGGGCGATAGGTCTAGGGTTCGAATCCCGGCTTGCGGAAAAATAATTTTTCCGGGATCCGGGGATCGAGCTAAGACCGGCTGTACTCGGGGTGGGGAGGGGGGGGGGGCTTCTGCATGGAGGACCCCCTTCCCCAGTGAGTGAGGACAGGGAGGGGCCCCCCCTCTGGTTGTGACACCTGGGAGGGCTAGGGGACTCCTGCATGCCATCTGCATGGAGGCCCTGGGCTCACCGGGGGTCGTGGGCGGAGGGGGGGACTCCTCTCTGTCTGAGTGGCCCCAAGTGTGGCTCGGGTACAATGGTCCAAAAAGGACTAAGTGCCCGTTAAATGCTAAGTACAGTACAGTAAGGTCTAATAGTATTCATAAATTTAAATGGCAATTTATGAAGTTCCTACGTATAATACAACAGTTGATCTCTCAGCAACTAAGCTAATTACAATAGAAAACCTTATTAATTGTTACTTCGCAAGAAATAAAGTCTAATTTGATTAGTAAAGGTGTATCATTTTAATATAAAAATGCACAATTAATACTGCCATCATTTCGGGAACACCACAGTCATTTCAGTACTATCTTTATTAGTTCCGGGAACGCTAATAAATACATAGTTAATGATAAAACATTACATTTTTTATAGATTAATTTAACATTGAATTAATGTGCCACTAAAGCCAAATACCGAATAAATGAAAGAAGTAGTTTAGAACTTGGGATCATAACAATAAATTAATTTTCTCATACGAAATTGATGTGTTAGTGAAATGAGCAACAAAAATGCACCACAAATATTACATTTAAATACATTAGGTGATTTTTCTCGTTAATTATAATAACTCTTACTAATTTTAACTAAATTAATGAAATGAAATTATAATACTTTTTGACTACACCTAGTATTATTTTTAAAGTTTTAAAATACGTTACCGAAATTAATTTTTCTCGCGCGTTATCCATTAGATTTGGTGATAAATTGGAAAATATGTCATTTTGTGCGCTGTCCGGTTATAAACTAATAAATGATAACTTATAACCCAACATTTGAACGTAAAAAACCCATTGTAAAGCAAAGTTTAAATTTTAATAATATGGGCAATGAAATTTGCCACCTCCATGATTTTAACCCATGTATACAAAAAGTTGTGATCAATAATTCACGATGATTTTATGTAAGGAAGTATTTTGTATTTCGTTCTTCCCCTAAACCATAATTTAAGGAAGTTTCCCCAATTTAATTCTTCCTTACAATTTTTCGTTTAACAGTTCCCTCTACTTTCTATACAGTCGTCTCTTGTTATATCAACCCTAAAATCAATGCAGCCAATACATATTTTTATGAAATGACTTTGTTTCAAGATATACGATTGTGCAATTATGTTTTTTGGCTGTTAAAAGTAATTATCCAACAGACATTATATAGATTCAAAAAAAGTATCATTAACACAAGCAGATTTCGAAAGAATCTTTAAAAAGCGTTCCAAACTTCAACTGACTAGAGTGATACGGGATGAAAATGAGACACTTTTTATGCAATCAAGAAACTTGGTAGGTAGAGTTTCGCACAAAATATATTTATGCAAAGCTCTCAGCTGAGGTATATTTACGGAAAAATTCATTATAGCATTTATTTAATTCGGGGACAGCAAGTTTGAAATACTGAAAATTTCAGCACAACCAATTCTAATTTAGCAAATGATATGATAAAAAAACGAGATATTATTTTGGAAACTGCAGAAACAAACACATACCTCATTTTTTCTTCTGTCTCATTTCACCTACATAGCTTCACCCTCTTCCGTCAGTGCGTCCCTTTGCCAGTCAGTTGGCAACGATGTTCCGACGCGCACGTGCGAACTTTGTACGCGAGTAAACCTCTACTCGTTGCTCTACGATTGGCTGAAGAGCAATACGAAGCGAGCGGGAAACGTATACAGGAATTGTGTTTCACTGAAACCTTGTAACGCTTGGCCTACGCGTAACATTAAATATGGTACATTTCGTCGAGTCAACTCGTATACGAGGTGCAATAGGGCATAGCACGAGAAAAACTGTTGGTTAAATTGCTTGAAACATATAACGTATTAGTACCTTATTTTCTAAATATAGTATCGAGAACACGTTAGTTCACCAGAGCGATTACAATAATAAATTCAGTTTTTAAATTTGTACCTACGTCTTTGGTAAAAATGTTTTCTAGAATTTTTTAAAGAAACAAAATTTTTGACTTGTTCTCAGGAATATTGTGATTTTTTAAAGAATTATGACAAAGGAGAATGTTGAAGAAACTTTGAAAAATAATGTATCTACTTATTCCAATTTTTCTGACTCAAAATGTTTCAAAAATTCTGAGCAACGTATTTAGGGAGAAATCTTGAGAAATAAAGTTGTGAATTATTCATGAAAATTGTGGAATTTCTGGAAAAACTGAGGAAAAGAACTTCAGAGGTATGTAGAGAATTTGCAGTAGAAGTTTCTCTGAAAAATTCATAGAAATTCTAGGAAAAAGAGTCGAGAAAAAATTTGAAGCAAAGAATAATAATCAGCTTTTCCGAGAAATTCATAAATATACAGATATTTTAGGAAAACTGATAGCTTTGGAGACATTCGCAGAAATTTCTGAAAAATTCCAAGGTAGATATACCGAGGAATTAATTGCAAATGTAGACAAATTCTGATATATATTTTAGAGAAATTTGATGTTCAAAAATATTCTGAATTAAACGTTATCCATAAATGATATGGAAGTTTCAAAATACCTGAAATATAGGTACCAAAAATATTTCTCTAAAAAAACGTCAGAAATTCTGTAAAAATGTAGAGAAATTATGTATTATCATATTTAGATATTTTTGAGAAATTTTGCGTTATTTATATATTTAGGTCTACAAAATTATGAAAAAAATTTTCATTACAAATGTTTTCGTCACCTTCAAAAGTTAAACCAATTTAGGTCAATTTTAACAACACTTATATTTTCATTACAAATAAATAGCCAATTAAGGAGTTTGGGGAGTGCATTTGAGGGGTGGTGAAGGGCAAGGGAAATCTACTGTTCTCCTGCAAGTTTGCAATCCCTGAAACTGAAAAACTTGAAAATTATTATTTACAAAAAATAATAAGTATGAATGCAAAAACTGTTTTTCACGTCTATTTCACTTTCAACTAATTTTTTTATAGTTTAGAAAACGTATAATTATGTACAAATGTTCTTTCTAATTTATGAAAAAATATCGAAAATCCATCGGAAAACTGGCAACGATGTGGCAGAGGTAATTTTCAATGCAGTAGTTGGCTACATTGAGCACTAGATTTTAGTGCTTATGATGTGTTTATAACCTGTTTTAACCTCGATTTTCGAGAAAGAATTTATGTGTGGAAAGTGATTAGAGTGGAAAAGAAGGAGCGTAAGTGCGTGAGGGAAAGGGGGAAATGTCTAGGGTGAATAGAAAGTATAAATTAGGATAGCTACGGCGATATATAGACAACAGTTCGCACAGGAAAACAACGGCAGTTTCGAGGTTAGGATTGTGAGGTTAGGTAGCAGTCATGAAAGTGTCCGCGCGGTCTTCGTGTTCGCCGCGTCCGATGTTGGCGTCCGCTCATCCGCGCGGTTAGGGATCGTCCATTAATCACGTGGTTTTTTAGCATTTTTTACCCCCCCCCCTGGTGATACGTGGTGAGGTTTAAGACACCCCCCCCCCCCAAATCACGTGTAGTTTTTTAGTACAAAAAGTATCTTAAAAATGTTAGAATATTATCTTTAATTACTACTACTACTCTACTAGTAAGTATAATATAATTTAATTCTGGAAAATTAAGGACCGTGATAAAAATATCCAGACATTAAGGTGTTGCAGGTTGTTTAGAAATCGCGCGTTCAACGAAAAAATAAATACACGTGATATCTCACTACAACCCCCCTCCCCCCTTGTGATATTTCGTGATTTTTGCCGAACACCCCCCCTACCCCTTCGGAGCTCACGTGATTAATGGACGACCCCTTACGCGGATGCCAGTGCGTTGTCTGCCATAGCGTCGGCTAAATATGTTAACCTGCTAACTCACATGAAGTCAAGTTTTCAGGAGAGAGAAGAAACTATCTTGACCAATACAAAAGTGTTTATATGACAATGAATTTTAACACAAGTGTTATCAGTATTTGCCTAACCTATTTTTAAATAAAATGTATGTAATAATTTTTAGTTTAATTTCTACAGCCGTAAAATGGAGTTAGCAGTTTTGAAAATTTTATTAATGAATACAAATCAGGAGATAGCAGTATTTCTATTAACTCAACCAGTAATGGCACTGAACACAAACTCAAAATAACAAATTAAAAATAAAAGCAAATTCTTAAAATAATTTCAATAATTTCAATATTAACATTTTAAACTTGATAATTATTTAAGGTCACAATGTTTTTGACATCTTCATTCGAGTTGTTATTACTTTCAGCTTGTTTGGTTGCTAATTAAAAAATTTTCTTTGTTCGTTGTGACATAATCTGTTAAATAAAAAATTGTATAAACTATGCAAACATTAAACATTTTTTGCTTGCCATATTGCGCTTAAATTATATTTCCATGAAGATACAATTAGTTAGACCCCAATTATATAAAGCAACCAAGTTCTAAAAATAGTTACCTAAACTACTTTTCGATAAACCCGTTACGAAAGATTTTTTTTTAATCCTTTAAAAGTAAAGTAAAAGTTTCTTCACGAATTATAATAAAAGTAAAATAATGGAAACTGCTATATCCAAACCTTTCTTCAACATATTTAAAGAGTACGAAAGGCCGCTAACCTCAATATTACGTTTAATGGTTTATTTTGTCTCAAAATCGGATATTTAATTCATTTAAATTATGATATAATAGATTTAATATTACCTTTTTTTTTTATTAAAACAGCATAGAAAAACAAAAAACTAACGGTAAATAGGAAAAAACAAGGAACTTCGAGAGTCAAAATAACACATGTGCATCTGCTGCCTACAATTAGCAGGAGATAGCAGCATTTCCTTGCGCATCGTACAATATGAAGTTAGCTGGTTTACGTGCGTTATAAAATAAGCAATTTCTACGCAGAGAGTAGGAAGTTAAGTGGTTTACAGGTCGACGCAAGATGCCATCTAGTTGCCGAATATAAAAAGAATCTCAAAACCGTAAAATATGGAGTTAGCAGGTTAACGCATTTAGCCGACGAGGTACCTATATTCCTATATAAACTAACATCCGCGCGACCGCCATCCGCCGCGGTTCGCGGCTCGTGTGTTCTGCTACTAAAAGGGCCAGTTTTACCAACACGTATAAACGCGGTATAGAGCTATACTGAGAATATAACCATAAGGCTTATTGCTGGTTATTCTCAGTATAGCGCTATACCGCGTTTATACCGTGTTGGTAAAACCGGCCCTAAGAGAACCAAACGTTGGAAAGGTAAATCTAGCGTTTGCAACGTTGCCGCATTTCTCAAGAAATTCGTTTTCTCTACAAATGACATTTTCCCTATTACTTTATTTAATTTCTCGACAACGAAACACAGGAAGAGTAAAAATAATACCAAATTAAAGTTGATTAATTATTCTATAACATTTAATTTTTTCAGAAATTTACCATAATTTCTTTTCAAAATATCGAATTTTTTTCCTCGACCCTGCATTGCAGAACTGTAAGTACTGTCATTATTTTAACAATAATTAATCAAAATTTGATGAAATAATACATTTTAGTATATTTTAAATAAATGTTGAATAACTTTAGCATTGGTAAAGTATTTTATGTAGCATGTGAAGTTCAGATGAGGTTAGAAAAGAAATTAAATTATTTTTTTTTCTCGAAAACAGTACCTACACATGAAAAATCTGAAAAAATTCTACAGTCATTAGAATAATTCCATAATTATTTGATAATTTTTTCAGATTTTTCCCATCATTTTGACTTTACTCCCCAAACTCAGGTTCCGAATCGCACTAAAATGGTTGATATCACGCAAATTGAAAAATTCATTTTTAAATGCCTGTTAATCTTACTTAGAGGTGAAGCTTGTATGGTTTCGGTAGTTCGAAATTTTTTTACAATTTCGACTCGATATAACGTGACGTGCATAAAAAAGAGACTAACCAGCGAGGAATTGAGATTGACAGCCTAAGACGATACCCTCGGCTTGATTTTTTGCCGTTCCCTGGTATAAAAAAAAATACGAAAGGATAACCCATAACAGAAGTCCGAGAAGTTTGTGGACGGAGTTCTCGTCGACAGGGTGCTCAGGGAGTGAAGCTTCCCCCCCCCCCCACACGCACATACCACAACACAAATTCAACGAGTGAGGCAGGACCAGACTTATTAATTTTATTTCTATATCGGCAGAGAGAAGAAGAGAGAGACAGTCTTCCGATTAATTAATATTTAATTCGAGTTTAATATTCGATATTACAAAAAATGTAATGCATTATTTAATTTCTTCAGTAAACTCCCGGATGTTCGAACAGAGCATCTGATGTATCGCACAAGTCATTATGAAGAGATGAGATTTATATTATTTTAGTTTTTTAATCATCTTTAATATAGTGATATATGGATTCATTTTCTAGGTGAATATAAATAAAGTATCTATTTTTTCACGAAATAATTATTTTTATGAAACACTCCAATCGGATGTTTGTGTTATAAATTCGCCATTGTGATAAATAATTACTAAATCAATCGTTATCACCATAAATAATTTTCGTTCGCGATAACGATAGTATCTACGAGTATAAGTATAGATGCACATGATTCTGACCAATTCGATTTGAGTGACGGTACTTTATCGGGTCGATTGTAGTTAAACGGTACGAGCGGATGTTTTTGTTTTACTATGAAAAACGAATCAGATTTAGTCTTCACGGCAAAACTGTTAAATTCGCTCGAACCTTTCAGCTATGTGGACGACTTAAAGTTCCATTACCCAAAGCGAGTCAATCAGAATCATTGTCGCTGGATGTACGTATAATTCGCATTCTTATTAAGCGTCATCTGTCAACATTATTGCGGTTGGCAGTATTAAAAGAAGTTCACGAAAAGTTCTCAGTTAATTTCTAATGACTTTTTCGCAGCAAAAGAATCTGGAAATCATTGAGTATGATCTTTTATAGATCGGAAATAGGTTTTCATAAAGTATTATGATTAACAATTTATTAATTACTTATTAAAATTGGGGTCGATAATTGGCATGTCTGAGAATGTTTAGATCTTAGTTTGTAGACTTATAGTATAATACTATGACATATGCTGCATTTTTAAATATCGTTTTCCAGCTTAAGTAAGGCCCAAAATGAAAAATGGAAAAATACAGAGTAAATAATTTTTTTCAAATTTTTCAAATCTACAATGACAAAATTAGTTAGAAAACTGAATTATAACTATGAAATTTCGTGCACTTCTAATCGACATTCTCTCCTGACGTTTCAGCGGAGCCAGACGAACGTAATCGGATGAAGTTGGGCCAAGCATGCCCTCTAAGAAGCAGTACAATCTCGTGCATAATGACGAGTACGACACGCGAATACCGCTGCACAGCGAGGAGGCTTTCCATCGTGGAATTATCTTCCATGCCAAGGTACAGTGTGCAATTATAGTCGTTTCTTCGGCCTCTACTTCGCATTCCCTTGAGAATCCGATCCTCCACTCTCCATTAAAATATCCGAAGCACGACAACTCGTCCTGTATAGCGGAATTACATACCATCGGTTGTAGGATGCAAGTTTCCATGTACGCTGAGTGTCTTATTTTATTCTTTTTTTTTTCATTTGTTTTCGTTATTTAATATTTCATAAAAAAGTATTTCGTACAAAAGTTCGTTGGTTCCGAGGGAGACGTAAGACAATTACATTGACTTGTTCTTGGATAGCACTTTTAAGGTCATGCAAAGCTTTCCTTGAGATTTTTAAACAGAATCCCATACTTTTTATTCCATATCTTGATAGCTGATGTCGACAGTTTTTCGAAATAGTAACTATAAGCCCTTTCATATTATGAGTTTTATGACATGTGATCCTTAAAAGTTAGAGATTCGTACCTACATATAATATTATATGTAAATATAAGCGCTCCAAATGTCATCTGTTACGGTTCGCACGATTCGTAAAAAGTTCCCAAGGAATTTTGAGTGGTGTCTGATAAATAAAAAATCATTTGGTGACTTGAAGGAGCAGGGATATCCAGAGTGTCCTTTCGAAAAGTTCATAACAAAAACAAAAGATAGGACGTTCCGAATACAGAAATATGGATCTGACTATTATAAATCAAGTAAGATTATGCTAAGTATAATATTTCTCGATAGCAAATCTGAAAACCAGGAAATATTCCCCCTCGATACTACCCAATTTTGTTTGAAACTTTTTTCTCTATAAAGCGTGGTTTGCAAAATTAACAGCTTAACATTTTTTATAAGGATACATTGTAAGTATATAGATGTACCCATCTGCTTTATAATAATTTGTACTAATTATAACACGGTAAATATCGAGACGGTAAAAATCGAAATATCATGAAATTAAGAGAAAAATTATTCATTTTATAATTCATTGTTATTTTTCATGCTTTTCCAAAGTTGAAAATTCTACGAAGTATATCTTGTCTGCTAAGGTGGATGATGAACACATTTTCTGAGCAATCATTTTAAGATAAGAATTAATTTCTATCGAAGCGAAAAATTTGGTTTAAAATGCTTCAATAGTTATTTTCGTTATGAGGGCGTGAAGCGCCGTTTCTAACGAGTGTGAAGTTTGCCGCACTCGCTTCGCTCGTGCGGCAACCACACGAGTTAAAAACGGCGCGAACGCCCGAATGACGAATTCTATTTTTTTTTTTAAATAAGTGTCAAATACGAGGTTGATAGTGTTCGGGGCGGGGTGTTCGGAGTGGGTGGTTGGCGGGGGGGTTGGGGCTCGGGGGCCATATTACAAAAAAGTATTTTTTAAAGTAAAAAGAAATAAATAAACAAACAAAGAACTTTAACACATTCACTGCCGCTCTAATTTAGATACATTTTGCCCCATGCCAACTTCAAGTTAATAATTCTAACATTAACAAAATATTTAAAAATCGTTAAAATTCCGAACCACGTGCACGCGTTTACGTCAAAGTACCTTTACTCAAGTGCCAGCCTACACATACACATGTAACCGCAGTGCCCAGTTCAAGTCTAAATGGAATAGAACGCTTATAAGCGACAGCGGCAGTGAATGGGTTAAGTTAGGTTAAGTTGGCTTTGCGTCAGCTGCGTAGAGTTGTGCTGCGAATGCGTAGCGTTGGACACACTGACTGTCAACTTCAAGTAATAATCGCAGTGATATCATCTCGAGTGTGCCACTTTTATTTCACGCACTGCGCAGGTTATTTCACGCACTGCGCAACCTTTCACACATTAGGGCGTGAAACGTAATTTCACATGCGTCGAGGACGCCCGTAAAACCGATTATTTGGCACTGAGTGACAAAAAGGTAATTGTAGGCGTGATTATAGGAAAATACAGAAATCCTGTCGGGAAATCATGAAAAATATCAGAAATTTATTATCCTTAATCTTTAGACACTGGTTAGATTCATCACGCTTTCCTTTTTTTAAGTTAATGTATTTTCTATAGACTTCTGCGCTAAATTACGTTTCCTCGTTAGTTTTTTTTTATTACAGATTTGAAAAATTGGACAACATTCTTTACCCCGTTTTTTTTATTTTCGACCTTTTTTTAAGCTGGACAACGATATCTAAAAACGATACGTCATAGTAAGTCCATCTCTCGCACTAGTTTTTAGGATAAGTGCGTTTCTCATGGCTTTTCGATAACGTCATAATACAGTAGAGAGAGACGGATTTATAAATCTGCGAATAATTATTCTTTCGGATATTTTATTTTTTGTGTGACGTTGAATACGTAGCTATGCAGATTACAAATTGAATTAAGAAATGAATATTTTTTTCTGATAATCGAATTGAATAATACTTCTTCGCAGAGCAAAATGTGATCTTAAGGAGTACTATATCGATATTAAGACTAAAACATTTCGACAAATTAACGGTATAGCGGGTAAGAACAAAATTTCGCGAAACATCTATTAATCGCTTAAATGAGGGGGTCAGTGGAAAAGTGGTACAAGTCACAATTTGGATTATTTGAGTTAACTGCAAAAATGCATAGTTAAAGTAAATATCTGTTTAGAAAAAAAAGTGGTATAAGTGGCAACCATACCATTATACACTTATACCATTTTTTTCGAAACGGATATTTACTTTAACTATGAATTTTTGCAGTTAACTCAAGTAATCCAAATTGTGACTTGTACCACTTTTCCACTGACCCCCTCAAATATTCTTACGCGCATGCTGCGATATGCAGTAGTAAATTTATCGAAAATGAAAATAGATTATCTCTGTCGTTCTCTCTCTCTCACACACACACACACACACACACGCGCGCGCGCGCGCGCGCGAAAAGATAGCAGATGAAAGCCGCGGGAATATCAAAGCTTTTAGGGCGGTTTTCATATAGCCATCTTTCAGCGGGGTTTTTCTTCATCAGTCGCTGTACGATAACAGGTACTCCATTTTCTTCCTTCTCTCTAAAGTTTCGCGTTACGCGCCGGAAGCGGCCATTTGAGTATTATGTACGTAAACAAACCTCGGGGAGGAGGTTTAATAGATTTTTTAATTCTTTTATACTCGCTCGCGTAAGGGACAGATGAGTAAGGTTAATGCTTACGTAAGACATTTTCTTAGCTTGACTTATATTAAGAAACGTCTGTTCTTTAGTTACGCTGAAAATGAACTCCGTGCGTCGACACACAACAGTAGTAAAATGTCTGTAAGACGCGTGAAAATTCGACGATTTTTGAATTTAAATATATAGGCAACTAAGGACGTCAGATGTACAGTAAAACTTGTCTATTGTCGCCATTTCTTATTTTTCTGTCTCCACTTCGATGCCTCGCAGCGAGGGGAACCATCGCAAACGTACACCTGGCGTCAATGATTCTGGTCGATCCGCTTTAGGTGACAGTACTTTTATCCAGTCAACCGCAGCTGAAAGATTCGAGTGAATCTTATGCCTGGTTTATGCGTAGGTCCTAACTTAATTTAACTCTAACTTAGTCTTAACCCTCAAATGCTACAACCTCCGAATTTTTCGTTCCCGCTACAATGGGTCCATAAAGACCCAAGGAAAGTTTAAACTGCAATATCTCGTGTTCAAATTGACATAACACACTAAATTTTTTTAATTATAGCTCAAAGTCTTACCTTATAATGTGAATATATTATATTTACTTACCACTATTTATTGCTTATAACAAATATTTTGAAAACAAACTTTACCGGGTTTTGAAGATACAGCACATTGGAATAAACGCTCGGGTCCTATAGGACCCATTGTAGCGTTTGAGGGTTAACTTAAAAGATCAAGGTGTGGGACGTTGCTAGACCATTTATGTTATCCTTCAACCCTACTCGTAACTTAGCTTAACCTCGAAGAGTTCCCAACTTTTAACTTAGTTCCGAAACCCTATCCTAAAACTGAAGTAGCGCAAGCACTTTAAGGAAGCAAATCGAAGCAGTAGATTTATAATGTAAAAAAAATAATTATGAAAATTATGAGCGCAAAACTTATTGACTGTGTGAACTAATCGAAGATCTCCCTTGAATATGCTCTTCTTTTTTCGGTAGATTTTTTTCTTTAGGTTATGGTCACTGACGCTCTACCATTCCATCGAGCCAATTATTGGAAGTTTTGTGACCGATGCATAAACGACCAGTGTTAGGGTTGAGATTAGTCTGGGACTAACAATAAGTTAGGATTAGGACCTAAGCATAAACCAGGCTAAAGTGTTTTCTTATGAAGGCTAAATTTGATTGATGCTTCATGGCAAAATAAGAAGATCCGCTCATACCGTTCAACTACGGTCGACTCAATGAAGAATCATCACCCAAAGCTGGTCGATCAGAATCATTGACGCTAGGTGTACTTACGCCTCTACGTTCGACACTAGTCTCGTGCACCGAACACTATCTAATGTGAAGCGTACGCATATACGCTTGAATTTATAGTCGTTCCGCGAGTTTAGGAGTCATGGGTTGCTAACAATATCAGGTGACGTCATCGTTAATGACGCATTTTCGAAACATAACACCACTAGGGATATTCTTACGCGTTAAATTTGCGCAGTGCGTTCGAACGCTTGAAAAGATAAGACGAGAATAGAGGTTAGAAGGTCGAATCGAAATGAGTAAATAGAATTTTCTACGAAATTATATTACAATTTATATTTCACTGTAAAAGTCAAAATAAGGATTCTTCATTCTACATTGACACATTATTACGTAATTATGAGAAATTAAATTACGTCAGCAAAAAATAGAATATAAATTATTTACAAGCTCATGTTATAATATTACGTATTAAATTAAACGCTTATTCTTCACCACATGGTAAGAAACAACTTGAATCCCAATTGTTGAAAACCTGGAAAATGATTTTAAAAAACTACATCTCATAATCTTACTAAGTTAATTACGAATGATATACATACCACCTTTTCCAGTTAGATAAATTGCAGTATCTTCCATTGCATGGCATCTAGTGAAATACTTAAATCTATAGCTGTTGACAATATGAAAAATATTAAGAAAACTTTATAATGCAGTTCTAAAATATTAGATAAACAGAAACGAATCGTACATTACCTTTTGCGTCTAAATCATGTCACATTCTTCATCGCGTTGCAAGTCCTGAATAGCTCCCAAGATTCCCAGTTATTTTGGTTATAACATCAGACGTCAATGACGAAGATATTCAAAAAGTGACTTATTCAAGATCTGTACGATCACAATAGGTTCAAATTTTCGACTTGGGAATATACCGTACAGTTGACACACTGGGTCGCAGCGACCCACTATTCGCACTTGCAACCCTCATACTACCGAATCCAGGGAACACTTGACCATGGTAGCTGCTTGATCTTTCCTAAGGAGGGTCGAAATAAAATACGAAGGACGAATAAACCGGTTCTATCCCCGCCTTTGTACTTTTCCAAGACCATCGGAAAGTTTAGGGTGGGTCGCAGCGACCCAGTGTGCACGTTAGGGGTTTATTATGTAAGGTTCAATGGAGGGTCTGAGAAATCTCAATATGAACTTATATCAGGGAGAGGGTGTGGTAAGATGATGTGTCTCTTACTTAAAGATTTTCAAAACGGTCTAATATGAAGAATTTTAATCATATGCACGTTAATAATTAATTTTTAGTTCTCAAAAATTGTACGTAAGATCATGGGGAGGGGAGAGGAGTGACTAGATTCTTGTAAAGCCTTACACGGTGGAAGGGGGTAAAAATCGGGAAATTATCCTTACGTAATTAATAGGCAGTCCCTAATGACCGTATGAGGGCCTTTAAATCCCATACGTTTGGTGAATATGAGAGAGGAATGGATTTATTAATATAATATATTAAATCATCCAACTACAACAGAGCGTTCAACGGGACACGTGAAACTAATATGTTACTTACGCGCACCAGATGTTTCCCTTCCCTTTTTCGCGAAAAGGATAGATCTGTGGTACTAAGGCAAAACCCGACGACAAAAAAAGCGATTTTTTGTTTTTAATGTCAATATGTACAGTCAGCAATGAAGAATATGATGGTAAAACCCGATACTGCTCCAAATCACCTACAACTTGTAGGTTAACAAAATAATATTCCAATTACGCTCTACGTCTTTGAATTGGTCGGTGGTTTGAAGCATCTCCTGAAAAATTAACTTTCTTGACATATCGGGTTCTGCCTTAGTACCACAGAGATAAGAGCTAGAGAGAGAAAGAGATGGAAGAAAGAATTGTAAATTCAGCGAGTTCGGCTCAGTGGTTGACATGCGGAGCCCCGGCTGTGTCCTTTTATGGTAATTCGTGTAGAAGGGTTTTCGATTATTTGCCAATGGAGCTGTTACTCTATACGCTGTATATATATATTTATATATAAGTATTTATTCAGGAGTAGAGAAAGGAGCGGAAGGAAGAACCTCGGAGTGGCCATTTCCCGCGGAGCTTGTTTTCTTAGAACGGCTTTCGATCGACATTGCGGATGAAAAAGAAAAGGCGAAGGACTGCCTTCGCTGCGCTTAGGCAGGAGAGAGTGGGAATGGGGCACACGGTCGAAAACTTGCCATCGCGTGTAAAACGGCTATAGCTTGTACTTCCGCACGTACCGTTATGGTCTTTTCGGGTGCGAAAAAAAGAAACCGCAACAAGCTGTATTCGAAACGGGAAATGTACAGAGAGTGAAGACTTAGATCTGCGACATAGGAAATGTTACACAGTCACACAAAAAAAAAGTGGGGTATGCATTTGATGCGATATATGTTATCCGTAGTAATTTTGCCTCCTGATCACGAATCCGGTAGCAAAGTTTGGCCATCTCACGTCACAATTTTTTTCTAACCTCAAAAAACTGTGCACAGTCACACCAAAAAAAAGTAGGGTACCTATATACTTTTGATGCGAGATATGTTATTTGTAGTAATTTTGCCTCCTGATCACGAATCCGGTGTCAAAATTTGGCTCTCACGTCACATTTTTTTTAATGTCAAAAAAACCAGCCAGAGATCATGATTGTCAAAAAGTTAATGGACTTAAACCAAATTCGGTATAAGGGTGTTTTTTGGGTCGCTGATCACGAATCTGAAGTCGGATTTCAAAAATTCAAGATGGCGGATCCAATATGGCGGACGAGATTTTCGAAAATCAACGGATTCATACCAAATTTGGTATACGGGGGTTTTTTGGGTCACTGATGACGAATATGAAGTTATGTTTACAAAAATTCAAAATTTTCGAAAATCTAGTCCGCTATATTGGATCCGCCATCTTGAATTTTTAAAATATGTCTTCAGATTCATGATCAGCAACTAAAAAAACCCCCCTTGTACCAAATTTGGCATGAATCCATCGATTTTCAAAAATCCCGATCGCCATATTGGATCCGCCATCTTGAATTGTTGAAATCCGATCTCAGATTCGTATTCAGCGACTCAAAAAACCCCCTATAGCGAATTTGGTTTAAGTCCATTAACTTTTTGAAAATCATGATCTCTTGATCCAGCAATACCAGCCAGACTATGCAATTTAGGATAATATTTTTAGTATGTCCCGGCCATATAGCTACACATTTTTGGTATCGTCGCCCGTTTAGCGGCGCCTTTAAACATGGGTCATACTGTTGCAGAAAATATTGCCGAAATATATATTGCCGAGCCATATACTGCATTAAAATGTTTTCATGATGGCTGGGCTATAGTTGCCAATATTGCAGCCACATATATTGCAGTAAAAATATTGCCCGTTTAGACGCCCCTTTTCCATTTTCCCTGACATTTGACTTTGGTAATGCTTGGAACGGTGCTGTAGTTAGAGTTAGCTTCAGAAGAGTGCGCTGCGTTCTTTCAAGCCGTGTTTTGAGAGCGAAAAGTGTAAAACGTCTGATTTCCCGGGAACTCAATTCGGGAGATCGAAGCGTCTAACCTGGAAATTAACTGCATTTATTAAAAAAAATAATGGTAAATAATGTGTAGAAGTGATGATAAATAACCATACAGGTTTCGAAACACGGCTCGTAAGAATGCAGCGCACTCTTCTGAAGCCAACTCTAACTACAGCACCGTTCCAAGCACTACCAAAGTCAAATGTCAGGGAAATTCAAATACTTGCGTTATACCAATGGGACATACTGTATAACGTAGACAATTTTATGGAAATATAAATGATGAGCGTTATTGTTGATTGGTCGTGGTGTCTTAGAGAGGTTAAATAAGGTCGGCAACTGGCAGTGATGAAACTCTTCAATCAGGTGTATCTACCTGATTACAGAGTTTCATCACTGGCAGTTGCCGGCCCTGCTTAACCTCTCCTACCCACCATGACCAATCAACGATGACGCTCTTCGTTTACATTCTCATAAAATCGCCTACGATTATATTTGCTATGTTGCAGATCTAAGTTCTCATACCGTAGGATAGGTATACATAATATGTAGGTTCGAAGCGAAAGGTCCGAAGTGTGATTGGATTGACGGCGTTTGAATATTACCTGGTTAAATTCTTTGTCATAAATTTTCTGAGATTTTAATTTAATTCCCTCTAAATTTCAATCTATATATATTAGAATAATCTTTCGTGTGATTGGTTCAGTGCAAAGTGCAGAATGGTTTCTCTAATTCCTAAAACAATCTGTCATAGTAATCGATTAGAAATTGTTACTAGGTATAGTATGAGATGTTGAAACTTAATTTCTCGAAATTTTTATGAAACACCGTCTAAACGGATTCACATGGACATATAAGTGTACATACAGCATGTTAAATTAGTCAGGGAGTTCTGGGGTGTGGCCTGCACTGTTCTTTTCACTTTGGTTTGTTTGACGGCAGCCAATAGCGACTAACTATCTTTCACTTTTATTAAACTTTTACTTAAGCTCCAGTGACAATGGAAGACGTCCCTGATGATCAGCCAACCCTCCATCGAGGGTGTCGCGAACAAATGATGTTGTGCCGCTCTACTGTCAAACTTTATTCTCGCCAGATGATTCGGTTGTCATTTAATAGTAGTAGTATTTGCCAGTAGGTCATGGAACTCGGTTACCATTTGTCTTATGTATAGTGTTTCCACGACTTATTATAATAATATTGAAAATATGAATCAAATCATCTGGCGAGAAAACAGTTTAACAGTTGAGCGTTTCATTATTATTTGTTCCTGACGCTTTCGATTGAGGATCGACTCATCATATTGAGGCACCTTCCATTCATATTTCAACCAATTTCTTAATTTTTTTCGACCATTTTGGGAGTATAAATGCATCTTATTTAAATGAAATATTCGATAAGCTTTAAAGACAATCGATGTTTTCTATATTCCTAGCATTGTTTATTGTTATAGCTAGTAAACGAAAAATCGTATCAAAATTCGTGGCGGGTCAAACTGTTCTGAATGGATCGAGGAATATTTAATATCGATGTCCCAAAACCATAAACCCTCATATTTGCTATTGTTCTTAACTCATTTTATTTCTAAAATATCGTACCATTTCAAATGGGATACCCAGTGCGTACAACATGATACGTTCTATAAAGCTCAGTATCTGAATGAATTTCGTGGTTGCCTTCCATTAGGCGCAGCTAAATCGGTAATGCTGCACCTATTATAGGCGGCAACCACGAAAACCGTTTAGTACGAGGCGCGCCCACAGTAAAAATCTAACGAGTAGTCACCCTGCACGAATCTTAACAAGAATTCTACGCCTAGTCGACTGGCATACTCTACGCGCTGGTACAAAAACACTTATGCATAAAGATACGCTTACTTAACGCTAACGCTAGTGTAATCGTTACGCCGAAGACTCTCGATTAGAACTTATTGTTAGATCTGTAGTTAGATGGCAAAATCAGATATGTCCAATGAAAATCAGATATGACGTATCTGATTTTGCCATCTAACTACAGAGATAATGTATAATGGGTACTAGTTTTCTCCGCTCGCGACTTCATCTGCGTGGATCTTAAAATAAATAGAAATGGAAATTTTCATGGTTTTAATTATAAAAATAAAGGAATTTCCATATAAATTTTCATCCTCCATTTTACTACCTTAAGGGATAAATATCAAAAAAAAATCCTGAAACTCGTCTTTAATTTCTAACCGAAAGGCCAAATACCAATTTTCATGGATCTAATTTAAAAAATAATGGGTATTCATACAAACTTACATCTCATATTTTACCACCTTCGCGGGGAAGAATTTGGAAAAATTGTTTCCTAGTGGGTGTTTACTACAAAAGAAACCTACTGTCCAAAATTTTATGGAATTAGTTCCAGCGGTTTCGGCTCGGCGTGATGAATCAGTCAGTCAATCAGGACGTGTCCTTTTATACGTATAGGGCTCTAGCGTACTTCCCCAAGCGTAGCTTTTGTTTGTGTTATACATGTACACGTAGAGAATGTACATCCAAGTTTCGCCAAGAAACCCAGCTTGGTGGCGCTGCTTGTACTTACCTTTTGATAATGATTTTCCACGGAAAGAATTTATTTAGATGCTTTGAAATCCACATTCTATTATAATTGAGGCCATATTGATTAAACCTCATAAGTAAAACACTTCAATTATTATTCAAAATAACGTGTAAACAGCGCTTACCACAGGCATCTGCTTAATGCTTGGTGCGTGCCACAAGATGGCACTCTATCTGTTTTGTACAGTTACCCAATCCCCCTATAGAAAAGATTACAAACGCGGGCACACCCCTATTAGTAGGAGAGCTAGCGACAAAATCGAGTGAGGTGTTTTAAGATTGCTAGAAATGTGTAAATAGATGTTTAAATAGTAGTAAATGGGAACGGTAATGACCTGTCAAGCCATACTGGGTTGCGTCATTGAAAAATTAATTTTTCAAAATTAAAAAAAAAACAAAAAATTATGTTGCTTCTACAAAGCTATAATTTATAGAGGATGTTCATTCATCTATTTTAAGGAAATATGTAAAAGAACAGGTGATTCTGCTGGTTGCAAGTGACTGCCAGGCGAGCATACCGTATGTCCCACTCTGTACGGGCCAGTTTGAAGTTACCTTCGGGGAGGCTTGGTCGGTACTTCAGTCATTTAATACCGGTAGAAGTCGAGTCGGTAGTTAGAGTTGGTGTCAATTATGGTGATCGAAGTTAGACGCTTCGATCACCCGGATTGACACCAACTCTAACTACCGACTCGACTTCTACCGGTATTAAATGACTCAAGTACCGACCAAGCCTCCCCGAAGGTAACTTCAAACTGGCCCGTACAGAGTGGGACATACGGTATTAGTGCGAGGTTAGACGCTTCGATCTCCCGAACTGACACCAACTCTAATTACCGACTCGACTTCTACCGGTAAAAGTGGCTCGAATACCGACCAAGCCTGGCCGAAGGTAAATTTCAAGGTCCCTGCAACTGGTCAGGTTCTGCGTAGTGCTATCAGATTCGCACTAATATGCTCGCCTGGCAGTCACTTGCAGCCAGCAGAATCGCCTGTCCTTTTACATAGTTCCTTAAAATAGATGAATGAACATCCCCTATAAATTATAGCTTTGTAGAAGCAACATAATTTTTCGTTTTTTTTTTGAACTTTGAAAAACTAATTTTTCAATGACGCAACCCGATATGGCTTGACAGGTCATTACCGTTCCCATTAACTACTATTTAAACATCTATTTACAAATTTCTAGCAATCTTAAAACACCTCACTCGATTTTGTCGCTAGCTCTTGGACTATATGGAGGTTGTTTCGACACGTCGTGTCGCACGTAACGCGACTCCTCCGGCACATCGCGTGGCGCGGCCAACTTTGAAGATACGCGAGCCGATCCCTGTTTCAGAATCGAGCCAATTCGAATAATAACGACTCTAATAATAAGGGCTCACCGTAATTTGGATCGCGGACTGAATTACGTCGATGCCGCGTTACCCATGTATATTACGAGGGTGTATCAAATATAAACGGGACTGATTTTTTTTTTAAATAACGGAGGGGTCCGTGATCTTGAAAGAGTTGATATGCAGATGGCCTGTACCGTTAGTGAGAGGGGAGAACCGACCGCAATTCGCTCGAGTCCCTTTAGTATGAACAGAAACCATGAGCGAGACAGAAGTGCATGTCTCCGTGGAGCAACGGATCAAGTTTTTGGCCAAGGAGGGGGTGAATCCAACCGAAATTTTGCGGCGATTACAGGCACAGTTCGGGGACAACACCCTGCCAAGAACCCGTGTGTTTGCATGGCACAAAGAATTTTCTGGAGGGCGTGAAAAGGTTGAGAACGAGAGCCACGCTCACCGCCCAAGAACGAGTGTGATCGAGGCCAACATTTCACGTTGACTTTCTCCACGATCGACGCACGATTGATACGCAATATTATTGTGAATTACTGTATGCCGTGAAATTGTCATTTTGAAGGAAAAGGAAGAAGCAATCGGTCGGAAGTGTCATTCTTTTGCATGACAACGCCAGGCCTTAAGCGGCCAATGCCACAAGGCAAAAATTGGATGCATTAGGCTGAGAAATACTGAAACATCCGCCATATAGTCCCGAAAGCGCGGTGGAAGCATTTATGCTTCAATGGCTACAAGAACGTCCGAAGAGTTTCTACGACGATGGAATAAAAAAGCTCCCAATCCGATGGGAAAAATTTATTTTTAGGGGGGGAGACTATGTAGAAAAATAATGCGTTTCTAATCTTAATTAAATAAAATTATAATTTTTTACAAAACGAATCCCGTTTATATTTGATACACCCTCATAGATACATATGACGCGTCTCCTTTTTTGCCGTCCATCCTTGGCTCCTCCGTCCGTTTTTATTCTTCTGTCCATTTTTCACTCTATTTTCCCTTGTATTCCAGGATGGCTACTAAGCTGCCAGGGGAAATTTACAACATCTGGAAACGTCGGAAAATTTGAAACGCGTCGAGGGAATTAGGAAAACGTCAAGCAATTAAATATTTGTCAAAGAAAATTCGTCAATCGAGACCTTGACATTTGACAATAAGACGATTTTATACTTTTAATAAAATTTTCTCGGTTTTATTCGATCGAAGACTATTTTTTTATCCTTGTAACTCTAAAAATGTTGTCAGGAATTTCTGAAGAACATGGGGGAAATGTCAGGGAATTTCTTTGTCAGTTAGCAGTCACCTTGTATTCCATTCTGTATAAGCTCGTACGTATGTAGTTATCAGAATTGCATCGAATCCGTTCGCAAACTCGTCAAATCGATGGACGCAAGTAACGTTTTTTTTTATTCCTACAGTGCTTTGTACTCGTATAAGCGGTTTTTCGTAGTTTGTATAATACATCGTTATAAAGAACTACGATGTGTGGCTTTCTTGAAAAGTATGAAACTTTCAATAATTATTTTGAAAGAAATGAAAAGCTGGCAGATTGCACGACATGTGCAATTAACTTGTAATTGTAGTATTTAAAATTTAGCAAAAGAAAATGAAGTTACTTTGCTCATGAATAACCGAGAGATATGGCGTTAAAGTTGATCTTGTGAAACCATTTAACCATAAAATTAATTCTTTATAGAAATACGATAATTCGAATTAAGAGTATCAAATCGATAACACTTTTATACAGACACTATATATTTATATTTTATACAGGTCACATATACATTTTTTCTCTACATACACATTGGAATTTTCCGAGGGAAATATAAAAAAATATCTCGAATTAAAAGTTTCTTCAAATTTGAAATTTTTAGCATAACGCATTTATGTCAATTCGAGGCTTCGGTTTTAATATTCTTTTAGTGTTAAAAGCACAAAATCCTGTGCTATCTTTATGGTTATGTTACTGTTTCTAAATATCAATTCGATCAAAAAACTACATTACTTCTAAGAACTAACTTATACCTTTCATATGTATAAAGGGTGTATGTTTACCAAGGGCTATTTATCCGTTTATTTCTGTTATTTGTCATTTGACGAAAAAAACTTTCAAATAGAAGTTAGGTATTTGGTGTCGAGAGGGACGTATAATATTAAGTGTACAACTTTGCTTCCTCCGTTTTTCCGAAATTCGAGGCTTTATTGTAAAAAACTGGTTATACATTTATGATTCAAAGTATTGTCCATCGCTGGCCACTACTTTCTCCTATCTTTCGGGCGGGTGTATCCCACGTTGAAAAAACTGGTCATCTTTTGAAGCGATCCACGAATCGAAAATGGCGGAAGCCCAGTTGTACACCTATTACATGTAAATGATTTTTGTTAACACGCGTTATTTACGAGATATGAAGGTCACTTCAATTTTTGTAAATGGGATTCGATATTTTCGCTCTTATAAAAATTGTAAAGTTCGTCGAAATGAACAAAACAGGTGTGAAGGTTAAAGGCTTATTCGTCGGATCGTTTGTAAGACATTGCCGCTCAAAGTACAGATAAGAGTAATAAAGAGAAAGAGAGAGTTAAGCTCGAGGAATTTACAATAAGTCGCTCACATTGCAACTTAGGGCGGCTGCACACTTACTACTATCGGATCCGATCTGTCTGAAACGACAATCGAATCCGATAATAGTAAGTGTGCGGCCGCCCTTACTTTTGTAGTTTGAACGGCAATATCTCATAAACGGTCTAACGAATGGGCCTTCACTTATACCTTTTTTGTTCATCTCGACGAGCTCTACAACTTTTATAAAATTGAAAATGACATTCATTTCGAAAAAAAAAGACATTCATATCTCGCAGATAAGGCGTATTATCAAAAACCCCATATATATGTGGGTATACATATACAGGGGTGGGCATAAGTCACCTGGCAGCCTTGAAAACAGTGCACAAACGAAAACACAAGTTTTAAAAACGTTTCATTTCATTATACAGCAAAAATATTTACAATAAGTGTTGAAAATGTTCACCGTTTTTCTCGATATACTTCAAATAACGTTTTGCGATCGAATTAACAATACGGGCGAGCATCGCGAGGTCTTCATTGATGATATCGAACTCGATTGTTATCCAATGTTTGAGATCTTCGATGTTTGCGATCGGATGCGCGAAACCCCGGTCCTTCGTCATGCCCCATATTGAAAAGTCCATCGGTGTAAGGTCCGGAGACCTTGGGGGCCAAGCAATGCAGCCACCTCTACCCATCCATCCTGGAAAGTGCTCGTTGAGGAAAGCGCGAACCTCCAAGTGGAAATGCGCCGGGGCGCCGTCCTGCTGCAAAATGATGTCCCGTCCTTCGAATCTGTCATCCTCATCCAAAGTGACGCGTAATTCTTGTAAAAGCGGCAAGTACGTTTCCGCATTGACGGACCCGTCGAAGAAATAAGGGCCAGCGATCCCTCGATAATTCATTCCGGCCCAAACCATAACTCCAGGACAATTCACTTCCTTTTCGAGGATCTCATGAGGATGAGCATCTGCCCAATAAACGCAGTTGTGCCTATTTACCCTGCCATTAACCTTGAATTGTGCCTCGTCACTCCACAAGATTTTTCTCTCGAAAAAAGGATCGGCTGCTTTCATAATTAGGTACCACTCGCAGAATTCGATGCAGATGGTCTTGTGGTTTCAGCTCCTGCAGCAAATGAGGACGCTAACAGTGCAAACCGATATCTTTCATGATTCTACGAAGTGTACGAGATGGTCTTTCAAGCTCCAACAATGTCCGTTTGGCAGAGCGGTGAGGATTTTCGACGAAAGTTTGCGCGACGATCATGGTATTCTCTTCAGTGCGCACCGAACGTGGACGCCTTTTACGCTTTGCATCTTTAACACTACCGGTCCTTTCAAACTTTTTGGCTAATTCAACCATGTGATTGCGGTTTGGGAAATGTGTATCAGGCCACCTTTCTCTAAAACCCTCTTCAATGGCTCCATAATCGCGATCAAGACAATAAAACTGTTTCAAAAAAACACACGCTGTTCTAATGAAAACTTGACTCGAACGTTTTGTGCCATTTCACTCGAAAATAACGATCTAACCACACAACAAAACCGGTATTAATCTGTCTCGAGGTCGACAAGCATACTAACTTATGCCCAGCTGACCGCGTTGCGACGTGAAAGCCAGCAAGAGCGGTGGGACTGACGCATGCGCTGTTTTCAAGGCTGCCAGGTGACTTATGCCCACCCCTGTATTATACGTCCTCCCCGACACCAAGACAGTACAGACCATTGAGAATACGTGCGAGAAATAATTCACTCAATAATTTTTCCTCGGAGACTAATCGTTTTGTTGCAAAAGGCTGAGAAGGTATTTTTGCATCTATGCATTTACCGTTGTCAAATTGCTTATAATAATCGAAATTACACGGGAATTGTATAAAAGCAACAGGTTTGAAAGTCAATTTCTATTTGTGACAGTAGCAAAAAATAACGTGAATGATGATGCGCCGAGATTATATAGGGTAAAAGTGGGATGACCTTCTCTCCGATATCTGCAAATGATTTCAAGATAATAATCGATTTGAAACTTGCTCTCCAGCCGAGGAATCTACCCAGCCTTTTACCACTTTATTTTGAAAATTATTTTTGATTCCCAACTGTAGATTCGCAACGGTAGATAGTGTAAAGGTTTTCGATTAAAACGAAAACATACGTTTTTGAATATATCTAGGGGAAGGTGGGGCACAATGGAACATGGGGCACAGTGAAACATTCATACTGGCGAGCGCACGGAAGAGCCTAGTTAAGCGGGATTCCGACAAAAAGCGTGGCGAGCGATCCCCAACAACCCCAGCTAATCCCTTACTTCCACTCAGCTGAGCGATTGGACGTGTCTTAGTGTAGTGCTTTTCTCGACATGAAACTAAAAAATTTGCTCCTACGGATTTTCGTCTCCAAGTAAGAGTGATTTTTGTATTCAATTGGTTCTTATGGCAATTCAACCTATATGTATCGCTAAACATTTTGTCCTGTTTTCATCTTTCTACTTCTTCGCGGTCGTGGTGGGAAATGTGGGGAACCAACATATCTGGATTGGGGTTCCTTGGAACACAGGCCGTAGGAATACCTACGTTGAAAAGTTTTATGGAGCCCCAACAGTATAACTGTAGGTACCCAAGCGTTTTTCTTCAACTGTATTGACATGTTATGTTGGCATTTCATCTCATTTGGCATGGATTTCGGTAATTTGAACATTGGATAAATGTAACGACACTCTACCTATCGTGTTTGTGCTTAATATCAGGAATTTAAACCTTTTTTGTATTTCCTACTATCTCTTTTGTATTTCATAATACCTACTGGTATTCAGTATTTTCTTTCAGTTTCAGTACCCCAGGCATGGGGCACAATGAAACAAAAATGGTGTTTCGGAAAATGGCCGCTCACGTCTACAAACAACTTTCTAGAAATAATTGATACCTCACACTCCATAGCTTAGATCCATAGGTAGCAGAAAAAAATTATGGTTAAAAAAAAGTTCAGGTGAGAGCTAAGGGCAAAAACAATTTTTGTGTTCCATTGTGCCCTACCTTTCCCTACTCCGAAACGAAAGAAACGTTGTCTTAAATTAATTCTTTTTGACAGTTGTAGAAACAGTATATCTAGAGCGAAGAGAACCAAATTGGTAACGTCGTGGAAAAATGAGTGATACGTCATAATTTATACTAGATCTATACCCATAGCGGTCAGGGAAATTCGGCTATTTCAAACTGGAAAACGTGGAAAAGTCAGGAAATGTCTTTTTCACATTTTGCTAGACACTGTGTATATAGGTTTGTAGACATCTGACCTCGTTGCCTCTCGTTTTGAGAAACAAAGCAAAACGGAGTACGTCAGAAAAATAATAAGTATAGCAGCCGCGCGACCCTCGCGCAACAACCGCAGAGGCCAGAGACGATTAGGCGTAACGTGCGCGTGCACGTTGTGCTTCGTGGCCACGCGACATCGACGACGACACGACGACAACGACGCGAGATATTTCTGAACACCCACCCGACGCTGTCGCGCCGCTATACGGCCACGCTATGACGTCACTTTGCACGTGTTTATTTCAGTAGCTCTCATTCCGAGAAAAGGTGAAGCTTTGTGCCAGCCGCGTCTGCTCGGCCGCTCGTAAAGTCGTGGCGCATTGCAGGCGACGGCAACTCCCGGCGTTACACTACAGTGCGCGCGCGCTGCGGCAGTATCGAAAATCCCGCTTTTTTATGGATGTAGCGCGCCGGTCGGGTCGCGACTCTCGCCAAGTGTCCGATGATTAGTCTTCCTCGCGAAAATTCGGCTAGTGTAGATACACCTAGCGTCAATGATTCTGAACGGCTTGCTTTATGTGACGGTACTTTTATTGAGTCAACCGTACTTAACCCTTCGTTACTCACGTGGGTTTTTGAAACATAAAAGCTCACCTAGGGGTGTACCCTCTACACCCCTGTTAAAAATTAACGTTTTTTTAGTGAAAAATTGAAATTTTTTAATACTTTTTTTTATTTTAAAGCTTGAGATATTGCCTAATGATCTCAACATTAAAAAAAATAAATTTCGTAAATAGTCTAGCCGGATAAGCACTTGAAAAACGCCCATAAAGGAAATAACACGAAATGGGCACCAAAACACTCTCTCGGACGTGAAAACTTTTTAGCAATTTTACTACCCCAAAAAGTCAAGAAGGAGCTGAAATTTGTCGAGAAATGTAGTTGAACATTAAAAATGTCTTGCGCTAAAACAATGCAGATACATGGAAAAAATGAGAAAAATCAGACATTAAAAAATTTAAATTTACGCACACGCACGCACACACTCGCGCATAAGTATACGGAGGTAAACACGTGCTCACAAGATCGCACATGATCTTGAATGCGTGCTTGAATTGGCTGAAAAAGAGCGTTTGGTTTCGAGTAAAAAGCGGTAACTTTAAAGTCCCCCCCCCCCCAGAACTGCTTATTTTTTGTCTGACCGGGTGATACCTGAATCGGTAGCTCACCAACTACAAAATACGTGATTTTTAGCAAAATTCACAGAAAACCTGATTTTACATGATTATTTCGATCCGATAGACCGTATGATGGAAAGCAAAAAGTATGAACTTTAAGGTCTCAAAACTCAAAACTGCCCATATTCCGTTGTTGCGGCAATGATAACTTTTGATCAGAACATCAAGATCTACAACATATGTGAAGCCCAGCCAAATCCAGCGGGACCCAGTTCCCATAAGGTGTATTTGTATTTTTTTTGGAACGTGCCACCAAATCAAAAAATCTGAAAAAATTTGAGAATAATAATGATGCGTAGACGCGTTTATAAAAAAAATTATGACAGCACCTTTTCAAGAAGTGGTGGAAAGAGCACTTTTTAGAATTGTTTATTTTTTAAAATTTGAATTTCGCGCCAAATGCGACACAATATTTTTTTCTGAGTTTCCTTTAAGGATCCCTATGTCCCAGAATTTTTTCCAATTTGTTGGTCCATTACGTGAGCAGCTATCGCGGCGCTCGCCCAAGCTTTTGTAGCAGCATCACGTCGTTGTTATCTTCTCCATTCAATACGTCGCCGTCCTCGTAGTCGCTGTCCTCGTCGTCGCCGTCATCCTAGTCATCGCCGTCCTCGTCATCGTCGTCCCCGTTGTCGTCGTCCACGTCGTCGTTGTCCTCGTCGTCCTCATCCTCGACGTCATCGTCCTCGACGTCCTCGTCCTCGTCCTCGTCCTCGTCGCCGCCGTCCTCGACGTCGCCGTCATCGTCGTCCCCGTCGTCGTCGTCCTCGTCGTCCTCGTCCTCGTCGTCGCCGTCCTCTTCGACGTCGTCCTCGTCATCGTCGTCGCCGTCCTCATCGTCGTCCTCGTCGTCGCCGTCCTCGTCCTCGTCGTCGTCGTCTTCATCGTCGTCATCTTCGTCGTCGCCGTCCTCGTCATCGTCATCGTCGTCCCCGTCCTCTTCGTCGTTGTCCTCGTCGTCGTCGTCATCGTTTCGTCGTTTACGTCGTCGCCGTCCTCATCGTCGCCGTCTTCGTCGTCGTCCTTGTCGCCGTCCTCTTCGACGTCGTCCTCGTCCTCGATGTCGCCGTCCTCGTCCTCGATGTCGCCGTCCTCGTCCTCGATGTCGCCGTCCTCGTCCTCGTCCTCGACGTCGCCGTTCTCGTCGTCGCCGTCCTCGTCGTTCTCGTCCTTGTCCTCCTCCTCCTCCACCTCCAACAATCATCCGTTCGCGCGCGCATCCGGTTCAAAGTCGGAGTTTTTGGCAACATGGTTTTGTCCACGCATTTATTGGAAAACTATCTTTTGTCACTCAGTGTCAAATACTCGGTTTCATGGGCGTTCTCGACGCATGTGAAATCATCTTTCACACATCAATTCGTGAAAAGATGCGCAGTGCGTGAAATAACCTGCGCATTGCGTGAAATCGTCAACCTCGTATTTGACACTTAGTGACAAAAAATAGAATTCGTTATTCGGTTGTTTCGCGCCGTTTTAACGAGTGTGATTGCCGTACTCGCTTCGCTCGTGCGGCAAACTTCACACTCGTTAAAAACGGCGTTTCACGCCCTCATAACGAAAATAACTATTTCTTCACTGGCGCCCACGCTCCAACCTCGGTTTTGACACTGGTGACAAAAAGTCAAATTCGATATTCGTTTGTTTCGCGCCGTTTTTAACTCGTGTGATAGCCGAACTCGCTTCGCTCGTGCGGCAAACTTCACACTTGTTAAAAACACGCGCTTAACGCACTCGTATCGAAAATAACTATTTTGTCACTCAGTGTCAAATACTCGGTTTCATGGTCGTCCTCGATGCATGTGAAATCATCTTCTACACACCAATTCGTGAAAAGGTGCGCAGTGCGTGAAATAACCTGCGCAGTGCGTGAAATCGTCAACCTCGTATTTGACACTTAGTGACAAAAAATAGAATTCGTTATTCGGCTGTTTCGCGCCGTTCTAACGAGTATGATTGCCGCACTCGCTTCACTCGTGCGGCACATTTCACACTCGTTAAAAACAGTGCTTCACGCCCTAATAACGAAAATAACTATTATATAATAGAGAGATAGCGTACTAATTATGATTACTTTATATGTTTTAAAAAAGTTTCACTCTTTTACTATTTTTGCTTTCGTTTAGATGGCAAAATGCTATACTGATCGCCTAAACTCACTTGAAATCTTTAGTTTCCCTGTATCAGTCAATCATTATCGTATTAGTTGGGAATATAACCCAGGGCACACATACACTGAGAGGAAAATGTAGTAAATTTGACTAAATCGGTGGTTACGGGTGGGGAATGCAGATCAAGTTACTTGGGCTAATAATTAACTGGAATGGATTACAGCCTGTTTCCTTCAAATAGCCATTAATCGTTGTAACTAAATTTATTAGTCGGAGCAACTAATTCTGCATTCTCCCACCCGTAAACGCAGATTTAATTGAATATACCTATCATTTTTTCTTTCAGTGTACGGGCTTCAAAAATGTAAACACAGACACCACTACAATTAAACTTTAATATATTTCTGTACATAATTATGAAATATCCCGACGAAATTTTCGGAGACCACGTTTGCGTTGCGTTTCTATAATACGATTCTGATTGCGCAATCACGACTCAAACCATCTTAATGCGAACTGTACGGTCGGGGAGATCCAGATCGGTCGACTTTTATAAATGTTAAACAGTCTTTTTTAATTCTATATTTTATTTCTATACTAGAACACTATGTAGAAGAATTGTTAAACGCCTCGTTTTGGCATAAGAAATCAATAAAGATTGAGATTTTAAATATGTTTTTCACCTTGAATCTACGTCATTGCTGTATAGCCAATCGACAGATAGTAGTGTTGGTTCTCGTTCTATGGTACCATGATGTTTCGAGAACTCAAAAGCATTTCCTATTTCGAAGCTGGTATAAGGCGACCATGATATTACGTCATCGCAGTATTACGAATTACATGATTATAAACGATCTAACGAATAAGCCTTTCACCTTACACCTGTTTTGTTCATCTCGACGAACTCTCCTACTTTTATAAGAGCGAAAATACCTTATTCCATTTACAAAAATTGAGATGACCTTCATATCTCGTATTATAACGCGTGTTAACAAGAATCACTTACATACAGGGGAGAGTTGGATAAAACAGAATGGTCTAGTAAAACGGGATACAAGCCTTTATTTTAAAACAAGTAGCTCCATATATCGGGCGGTAGCGAAACTAATCTCCCTTGTTGCCTTCTTATGCAGGGCAACTGATCTAGCGACTTTAGTTTCTCTCTGGACGGCGTGATTAGCGCCTTAGTAAAATTGGAGGTTAAACTGATTCGTTTACATTATACTCGATTTTTCGGTTTAAATGTGAAATCAATTAAAGGTGAGTAAATTTAGAGCATACTACGTTTGTTTACTATAAGTATTTACAATAGTTTTAATAAATTGACTCTTTTTAAATATTCAGATATGATTACATTTTTCAATGCACAGTTGGGTAAAATGGGATACGAGTGGTTGGGTAAAACAGGATAAGGTGTCAGCATTGCCAAGGTTAGGCCCATGAAGCCTGTGCAAGCGTAGGTGTTGGGACCGACGAGGACGAGATTTTTATGTGATTTTTACCAGTAAAAATAATATTCCAATGATTTTTTTACTGTTAGAGAGTCTTTATTTAGTTTTCTTAGTTTATAATAATATACCAATTATTTATTTTTTTTTATTTCTTATAAGAGAAATGCTTATTTGGTTATTTTTCATAACAAAAATGGAATATTACTTATATTTGTACAATTGAGTATTCCTTGTTATCTCTTTTTTCCTGATGAATAAATATGAAATCTATAAAACTGTAAGTATCCCGTTTTATCCGACTAGGAGGCTAAAACGGGACAGTTCCAACTTTGAGCAGAAACAGTTTTTTCTCTGGTGTAACTTCTGTTCATTCATAAATGATCATTACCATCAAAAGCTTTGTTACTAGTGAAACTAGAGGTAAAACATTGTACTTTACGTTACTTTATTTAGAAAGTTATAAGGCTTTAAAGACTAAGTATCCTGTTTTAACCAACTCTCCCCTAATAGGTGTACAACTTTGCTTCCGCCGTTTTCGATTCGTGGATCTCCCATCTTTCAAGCAGCGTACGAATCCCGAGTTGAAAAAACTGGTCATCTTTTGAAGCGATCCACGAATCGAAGACGGCGGAAACAAAATTGTACACCTATTAGTTATACTTGGAATATCGTAGTGCTATGTTAACAAAAATTAGTAACAGAACTGATTTTGCTAATTTAAGGATGCGGTTTTATACATGGAACTCTCTACTTCTAGCTTCATATTACATTGCTGTAGGAGTCATATTTTTTCCCCAGTTTACAATATTTCAAAAATATTGTGACTCATATATTACACCGTAATATAGGGGGGAATTGCCGAATTTGTATCGGCGCTCGGATTGCGCCATCCTTAAATTTAGAATAGTAGGGATATTTTTCATTGTTTGGTTAGCTGCATTGTATGTTTAGGCATGAAGATGGATGGCACATCTTATTCGTTAATGCTGACGGCCATTATTTGTAGCTGATAGGGCAGTAACAGTTTTCACTGCTGAACAGTTGAAAAACTCATCGATAAATCGAAGCTTTGCCAACCGTTCTAGTGTAATTAATCATATGTCTTATTATGTATTTAGAAAGTACATTTATATAGTTATAAGGTGATATGATAGTTTTGAAGATTCATGCTGTCATCGAAGTTCGGCAAAATCTGTTCCATAACTCTATAGTTTCCTAGATTGGACCACATTCTGTTGCCTAGATTAGATTTAGGTTCAGCCAAAGTGACATTATAATAACAAAACAAAATTAAATTCTTCACGCATTGCTTTACTATTTAGTTTAATAAACTACTATCAATCGCCGAAATGATTATTTCTTTACTATTTTCTTTTTCTAGAAAAGTACTCCCAAGTCACAATGTTTTTATGTTTTTACTTTCATTTATGAAAAGGGATATTTATCCCTTTGTGGTACCCTTTTCTTTTCCCAATATACTTAGAGTGGTTCATTGTAGGAATTCGCCGGTCCCTTCTAAGCAACCAGTTTCCTTGGTTGGACCGAAGACATACTTTTAGTTTTTATGGTTTCTTGACTTTGTAATATATTTTTCAAAAAATTTAATTGCACCTATTAGAAGCACACATAACGGCTTAATATTTCCGCGTATCGTTATTTCAATAAGATATTCCGTTTTCGACATTTATTGAAAAATATCTCAAGTGGTGTAAATTCGGCGACTCTTCCCTACATATTTGCGACATCAAACACAGTTCACAAAGAGATCAAATCAAATCGGAATTGAGTGAAAACTCCATACTGATTTGCTACATAACCGGAAGGGTAGGCAATAATGGTACTCGTGTAGTCAGAGTCTGGGCTGGTACCGTGCAACGAATGTCGATAAAACTATATATCTATATACGCGATGTGCTTTTCCTCGCGTTATCATCGTCGACAATAAGATGTTCGCGCGTCTCCGCAAACACGACTTCGCTTATTTCTGTTGATCGTACTATTTCGAGCGGCGTCACGGGGCGAGCACCGCAGCGGCGACGGGTTGCGCCGTCCTGAGAACCGTGAGAATCGTTATTAATGATTCTTTATTTCGGTATGGGCATCCCTCCCCGGCCGTAACCGCGTCGCCGTGTCCTTTGCGAGTTCCAACAATGAAACAGGTTTGACGAAGTCGGAGAGACGGAGACGACCGTGCCGCGGCCTTCCCTGGGAACGTCAGCGTTATGCCCGTTGGACCGTCCGTCCGTTCATGCGATGGACCCAACACGCGTCGTTCTAATTTCTATACATATATTCTTCGACGCGCGGAGGGTTCGGAGTTCGTAGACCTTCCTACTCGTACTTTCGCCCACGCGCGGATACGTTCGCGCCTGTACAGCGTGTTTCATCGAATGCCGGACACGAGTGCGTACGCGTTTGTTTTTCTCGATGCGAAGGTGGGAGTGGAGAGGCTGGTGGCGTTTGTGCGACGCGAGCGCGACCCTCGGCGGTGCTGGATTCAGTCTCGTCACGTGGTCCATCAAGGAGATTTCCGCACTAATGTGCAACGCGCATCGCGTCGTCTACCCGTGCATTCCTTTGTTTACGTTCGGAATCGTGTGGATTCTGCTCGTGAACGGGTTTCCAAAGCAACTTTTAATTACGTTAAGGGAGCACGTAGGTACACCTAGGTTGGTCATAAAAATTCGATTTATATTGTTTTTACTTTTCTAAAGTACATTTTAAGAATATTCTCTGAAAATTCCAAGTCAGTGTTCGCTAAGGCGACTAAGATATAGCGCTTTGAACAAAGCCTTTAGAGATGCATATTTAGGTAAATAAATGACTGTTAAATTAAAGTGTATTATTTCTCCAAAAAAATGTTGATGTGATCCTAGTTTTGTCAATTACAGATGTAGGGGAGGACGGCCAAAACGGGGTACTTAAGGGTTGATATATATAGGCCATAAATAAAGAAATTAAGGAATTCGAAACATTTCTCCCAAAATTACATACATAATAGTCGTACATTTAGTTTTATAATACTAGTACGAAATATTACTAAGAAAGCATACATATGCAGTAGAAATAGGTATAAATTAAAAATCTGCATATTACTCCGTTTTGCCCGCCGGGTAGGGTAGGGGAAAAATGGGGTTATATAAAGGAATGAAGAATTTATTCTATAATATCTATGGATACACAACTCACAAACATATATGGTTTCATCATCCTCATTTTCTACGCCAGAATGTGAATTGTAATCCTATCCGAGGCATAGATATCAAACATGCAATCCATACTTTCATATACAAAAGGATATATTCTGTAGAATATGAATAAAAATCTCCACAATAAAGACGCTCGGCGTCGTTATCTTCGCTGTCACTTGACGAATCCTCTTTCTTTCTAGTGGCAGTGATGTTTTTATTTCTTTTGTTACCTCCCCACTACCTTCCCCGACTCAGGGGTACCCCATTTGACCATACTCCGTTTTGCCCTATCCAGTGTAGTTTTTAAGTTAGATGTCATTAAAAAAAAACATTCTCCAGAATGAATTATTTTTAAAAAATTTACCACAAAGTATCTACTTTCCTATAGTAACTACGATATCGCAGTAAAACAAACATAGCATAATTACTTTACATTAAATACCCTGCAATATTGTAACACGATATCTCACATAGTACGTGAATGTAATGTTTGTAGGTTCTTGGACTACCACTGCTCTCGTATGTGTTTCAGTTGTGACAGGGCGATTTATTTACTTGAGGTTGATGCGATTTCAGAGAGATAGCAGCAATAAGGTAAAAGATAAGAGGGGTATCCCGTTTTACCCTCCTGCCCCGTTTTCCCCGTCCTTTTCCTATATGCTAAAAACTACGAGAAAAATTATTGATTGTAATTCATCCATACTTTTTTCATTCATTTTTCATTAAGATTGAACGTTTTAGTACATGAGAAAAATGGAATGGTCGTGGATTCTACGACTGTGGTAATTCTGACTATAACGCAAGATTAAGCTTCTCGTTAACTTGGCTTATTTGATTAAGTTTCTCTTTCTGCTTACAAAGTTCTGTTGCACTTGTCATGAAAAGAAACTTGATCAAGCAGAGGGACAACAATACGATAGCAGCTATTGGTCGCTTTAGATAACACATCGAACCTACTTCTTAACCCCTTCAGACCTGATTGTTTTTGTTTGATGAAAACTTTTTGGCGTTTGATTCTTATTCCTAGTGGTCAATAAAACGCACTTATGAAAAAATTTAGGAAATTATGCTACTAGGTACACATATATTTATTTCAGAAAATGTACATATTTATGTGTACATCTAATTTTACACCGATTTGATAAAAGCAGAACCATTGTATTTAGATTATAAACATTTTAGCATATTTGTAAAGGTGTAAGTAGTAACAAATACTCGCTCGATTGCCGATTAACTATTTTTTTTTCTAGAAAAATAGACAACGACATATAAGAGTGTTACATCTAACCCCTACACGATCTGCGTCTGATGAAACTTAAGAGGAGCTAGTTCAACCGTTTGCCACCAGATGGTATCAAAAATGCTTTAGTGGGTAGAGAACATGTGCACTAACATGTACATAAGGTCTGTGTAGATTATTTTAATAAAACAAATAAATTTATGTGTAACTAAAACTATGTACATGTAGATGTACGCCAGGTCTGAAGGGGTTAAGAAACTCACCCTGTATATCTATATATAGGGTGAGGCGCTCAAAACCACCTGAATATCCTCCTTGAATTTGAAAATACGTTCAAATGTTTGTCACCAAAATTTAAGAGTATGGTAGACCAAATTTACTGAGAAAAAGAGCTTTGTCCCAAGGTAATTTCTTTCAGTTATTAAGACCATCGATGTTTTTTAAATAGAACAAAATATTTTTCATTCAATGCGACTGAAGTAGCAATCGAGGAAAATTCAACAATGCATGACACAAGTATTTTTACTTGAGAATTTCTAGAATAAAATTACTTTTAACTTATCGAAACTGATATCACCCGAGCCCTTGATTTTAAGAGAAAAAAGATAACTCGCAGTATTATTCAACTGACTGATTTTATTCCATCATTATTTTCCTCTTATGGATCACAATAAATTTTGAAAGTAATGATCCTCACCATTGATACATTTTTCAAGGTGTACAAACACAGATTGCACAGCTTTCTCAACAGAGTATAAGTTCTAGTAATACGTTCTTTCATACTTTGCAAAGTAGTGGGTTTTGGTCATGATACACTTCATTCTTTAACATTCCTAAAACAAAAAAATATAGCGATATCAAACTATTGTAAGTGGTATCTAATCTAACGATTTTTTAACTGGATCAATTTTCACGCACAAGCATGACTGCCTCTCAATTTTTGGCTTCAATTCTCCTTCAGAATGAAGCAGAACAATTCTATAAAATGTATCGCTCTGTTCAAAAACTATTACAAGAGCTCGATATCGATCTGGTATAAATGGCGATGGTTTTTATCGACCAACCGCGCGGTTTCGTTGCAAGTTGTGTGCAAAGTGTCATCTAGATCGGATGAAAACTGTGGATTTGTATAAAGAACATATAAATATACGCTCATCAATTTTTATATAATACTAGCAGCCCGTCCCGGCTTCGCACGGGTAGATTGTGGATTGATTTTGTCCGTCCACCATTGTTTAAATACATTTTTAATACAAAACTTTTAGTATTTTTCCCGGGCTACGCAATGGTCATATTGGATTTGACCTTGACCATGACCTTCAAGGTTATATCAAGGTCAAATTAATTTTTTTTTCACGTTCAAATGTGTCCTTGACCATTTTTTTCATGTTACCTTTATTGTCAGCGGAGGTCAAATTTAGGTCAAGTATAGTTCGACTTTTTGAACACCCTGTATAAGATTTACTAACTCAGAAACCTTCGCGGGCATGCGTCCAACCATTTCCCAACTTTTCATCGCAATCGGATGAACGGTTTAGGAAGGCATAATAATCATCAGTACCGGTACTTTTTGAACACCCTGTATAAGATTTACTAACTCAGAAACCTTCGCGGGCATGCGTCCAACCATTTCCCAACTTTTCATCGCAATCGGATGAACGGTTTAGGAAGGCATAATAATCATCAGTACCGGTACTTTTTGAACATCTTTTATAAGATTTACTAATTCAGAAACCTTCGCGGGCATGCGTCCAACCATTCCCCAAAGTTTCATCGCAATCGGATGAACGGTTTAGGAAGGCAAATAATCATCCGTACCTGTACTTTTTGAACACCCTGTATAAGATATACTAACTCAAACCTTCGCGGATATGCGTCCAACTGTTCCCCAAATTTTCATCGCAATCGGATGAACGGTTTAGGAAGGCATAATAATCATCCGTACCGGTACTTTTTGAACACCTTGTATAAGATTTACTAACTCAAAAACCTTTGCGGGCATGCGTCCAACCATTCCCCAACTTTTCATCGCAATCGGATGAACGGTTTAGGAAGGCATTTGATATTACCTTAAAGGTCACGGTCAAGGTCAAATGCAATACGACCACTGGGTAGCCAAGGGAAAATCCTTAAAGTTTAGTATTAAACATTTTTCTCTAAAATGTTTTCCCGCTGAGATAATCGGCCGTACCGGGACTTTTTGAACACCCTGTATAAGATTTACTAACTCAGAAACCATCGCAGGCATGCGTCCAACCATTTCCCAAAATTTCATCGCAATCGGATGAACGGTTTAGGAAGGCATACGAGACATACAGACAGACAGACAGACAGACAGACAAACATTCATTTATATATATATAGATAAGATAAGATAAGATAAGAAGATAGAAGGCTAGGGGGCTCCGCCCCTAAGTAGCCTCCGCCTCTCCTTTAAGAGGAGAGTTTCCTTTGAATTCCTGGTCTAGTTGCCACTTTTTCCGACAAAGAAGACTTTCGAAGAGTTACACGTCGTCTTAGTCTCTCTATTATATAAAAAAAAAGTTTTCGAATAAATGCATGGACAAAACCATGTCGCCAAAAACTCCGGCGACTTCGAACCGAATGCGCGAAGCACGGATGATTGTTGGAGGTGGCGGAGGAGGAGGACAAGGACGAGAACGACGAGGACGGCGACGACGAGAACGGCGACGTCGAGGACTAGGACGACGACGAAGAGGACGGCGACATCGAGGACGAGGACGACGTCGAAGAGGACGGCGACGACGAGGACGACGACGAAGACGGCGAGGACGACGACGACGAGGACGGGGACGACGACGACGAGGACGACGACGACGAGGAGAACGACGACGAAGATGGGGACGGCGATGACGAGGAAGACTAGGACGGCGACGACGACGAGGACGGCGACGTCGAGGACGAGGACAACGACGTCGAGGACGAGGACAACGACGTCGAGGACGAGGACAACGACGTCGAGGACGACGACGACGAGGATGACGACGACGAGGAAGGCGACGACGAGGATGACGACGACGAGGAAGGCGACGACGAGGACACCGATGACGAGTACGATGACGACGACGAGGATGGCGGCGACGAGGACGGCGATGACTAGGACGACGGCGACGACGAGGACAGCGACGACGAGGACGGCGACGTATTGAATGGAGAAGATAACAACGACGTGATGCTGCTGCAAAAGCTTGGGCGAACGCCGCGATAGCGGCGCAGGGGCGATAGCCCCCCGGGGGTAGATGAACGAGGCGAATAGGGGGCGGAGCGCCCTAGTTTTATAAATAAATCTTCGTTTAGTTCAAACATACTATCACGAAAATTCCTAACAGTTGGCAACATCCCTATGATTTAATTAACCTTCTATGACACGCATATACGGGGAATCCCCGTTGCAAATAGTTTCGTTGTGATATCTTTTGTTTCCAAACAGCTATCGAGTTGAGTAGCCATGTATCCTCCTCTCCACCCTTGACGTCTCAAATGCAGGTCTAATGGTGCCCATCCACGTACAGGCGGACTGCAGTCCCGGACTGTGAGCGATCCCGCCTGCAGTCCAAATTTCGCCATACACGTACAGTTCGCCTGCAGTCCGTCGCCTGCAGTCCGTCGAAACTGTTAGAAAACTGTACGTGTGTGGCGGTTGATCTGCAGTCCAGGCCTGTCGTGCTAAACTTTCATTGATATAAAAAATTGTCTATCAGTTGCACTCCAGGGGCACCTGTACGGTACCCGGGCGGTTCGACGCTCTCATTCCACGGGCGGTTGATCCTTCCACTCGAGCGGCGCCTCTATGGCATTCGGGCGGTTTGGTACACGATATGTTTTATTTCCGATCTGCGAAAAGATTAGCGGTGCTGCTACAGTGCCGTCTACATATAAAAAACGGAATCTGCAGGAACAGTAAAAACGAGAAAATTGATGCTGCAGTCCCAAACTGCGAGCGATCCCGCCTTCAGTCCAAATTTCACCATACACGTACAGTTCGCCTGCAGTCCGTCGCCTGCAGTCCGTCGAAACTGTTGGAAAACTGTGCGTGTGTGGCGGTTGATCTGCAGTCCGGGCCTGTCGTGCCGAACTTTCATCGATGTTAAAAATTTTCTGTCAGTTCAGGGGGGAGGAAAGGTGATGGAGGGGGTGGAAAGAGGGAAGGGAAGGGGAGCGGCGGCGGCGGCTTCGCCCTGGCTGGCAGACGATTGGTGGGGGACGGAGTTTTGAGCCGATCGTCGATCCGAAAAACTATTTTATATACTTAATATAACTAGCTGACCCGGCGAACTTCGTACCGCCTCAGAATCAATAAATGTTGTGTTAACTTAAAAACGAAATGTATTTTAATTATATTTACTAATTTAATTCACTTTACAGCAAGGCATTTGCTTTATTGAAACGAATCTATATATTCTGCTATTCATCGCGGAGACAAATCCAAGAGTCAAAAGTCATAAAAATCTGTCCAGCCGTTCTTTAGTTATAAATTGTGTAACTAACCCGACTTTATTTTATATATACAGATAAAGAGATTTTTGTTACCAATAAAGGTACCTACTTCTCGAGTTTGCTAGGGTGAAATCAGAAAAACGACTAATCTTCTTTGAATTTATCATTTCGAAGTTCTTTCGAAAAGTCAGTTGGTCTAGCTTGTTTTGGACCACAGATGACGTACTCGTAATCAGTTTCGAAACCTCCTCGCAACGAACGCTCGTAATCTTTGACTGAAGGCAGAGAATACCGATGAAAAACTATATGTACACGTGGAGCATCAGAACTGTATAGAATTTGTAGAATTTTCTTTGAAATATTGCCGAACGACTTTGGCACATCTTTAATACGACGAATTAAAAAAAAAATCCATTAACAATTACGACATCGATTGCGGGAGGTAACGTACTGTCATTTCGCAGTTTTCGTCATCCTTCAATTTCTGAGCCGTTGAAATGTGAGAAACGCGGTATTGCATCATACACAGTCAAACAGTGGTATCTACAATAACCGTCGGTGCACATACCGCTTTTTACCTACGCAATTAGCATATACCGCATTTAGATTATCGAAATGTTAAAGGGTATAGCCGGATAAGCATATGAAAACTACCCCCGCTTGAATTTCTCGCTTGAATTAAAAAGGAAGAAATCGTACTATTTGAATTCCCACTTCTTAATTTGATAAGAAATACAACAACCGCTTGAAGCACTGATCGATTATTATCATTATCGCGCATAGAAGGAAGCATATTTCGTATTTCATTTATATTCTTATTATTAATTCTTATAATTCTTATAATTACTTATTATTCCTATAAGTAAAGAATCGCGGCCTCCAACAAGATTATCTAACAATTTTTGTAGATCAGAGGTTTCTACAAAACTTGAATTAAAAATCACTTTCAAAAGGAACAGATCGTCTTCGTAGAACTTTTCTTTGATCAAATGATTTTTGCAGCATCGATTTCCAATAGGAATAAATACTCTTTGTTTAATATACGATTGCTTTCGAGCTTCAAAAGGAATGACAGTTAATAATTCGATACATTCGGATTGAATCTCTTCATTTCCACGATATAAATTAAATTCATAATCAGGATCATCTGTACATTGGCATTCTTTTACTTAAAAACGTTGCCGATTTCTCGTATGTCGATAACTTAACAACATAATTATAAGGAACAAAATAAGCTTCCCTTTTCTCACAACCATGTTAAATATTAGACATAAGGGGTATAGATGCAAAACCCGCCAAGTTCATTTTTGTCAAATTTGAGGTAGATACGGGAATTTGTTCTTTATAAGTACGTGCATAAGGTCGAACATAATTTAGGTGCAAATTCCACATTAAACCGTTAATAATAATATAAGGTAGAAAATACGCTTGCCAATGTAAGGCAATGGCCGTCTGCACCAGTTTTTGACGTTTCCTGTGAATTGCTATAAATGTGACTCTTGGCGGGTTTGGCATCTATACCCCTCATATATTTTTTCTTCCGAATACAGTTGATCGAACTGAACTGACTCATGAACTGTGCGTGTATGGCGAATCATCCGGCGGCCTGCAGTCCCTGGACTGTCCGGCGACGGCCTGCAGTCCGCAGAACTGTGCGTGTGTGGTCAATGACAGTTCGGGACTGCAGATCAGAACTGTCAGTCCACGGACTGCAGTCCGCCTGTACGTGGATGGGCACCATAAGCAATTTTGCGGCGTCAGTAGTTATTGAGCAATTAGGTGTTTCGGTCGTTTCCCCGCAACGCGTGCTATTGAGTAAGTCAAATAATTGGAAATACGCGCGAGTAACAAAAGCGTTTTGAGTGATGGATGAACGCGAAAGACAGCGACTTCTTTATTTACTTGAGAATGTCAACGATCGAAAAGCGGGACTAGCTAGTTTGGAGGATACCGACGAAGAAGGCGACATAGAAAATGGCTACATCAGTGTGATCATGATTTTGTTATCCTTAATACTAATTTTCCTACATAATACTAACTACATTTGTCTGTCTGAAGTGTATATTATATTTGTGTTTGCTTACATACCCTTCCTGGAGGTCCTATTACAAAAATTCAGCACGAATTGGTTGTTTATTTAATATCGGTCCTTTCCCCGCTACGCGTGCTTTGACGTTACACAGACATACGCATATCATGGAGGGTTAAATAGAAAACTAAGACCACGTATAATAATCGAAGGTCTCCGTTGACATATTCTTCATTTGGAAATGAGAGAATGAATATAAAGTTGTAGACAAACGTGGCGGCTGTCCTAAGGATGCAAAGGAAGCTAACCCTTTAAGAGTTAAGAAATGTTAGATCCGACTGTACCCCCCTTCCTTCTCTCTCCGTCGTATGCAAGACCATTTTCGGGGTGGAACGGGAGATCAGGATGAGTTGACACGGGAAGTTGGCTCCTCGTTCCTATTACTTTCCATGGCAACAAGGGGCCAACTTTTCACGTCAACTTCTCTGTCATGTTTAGTAGGCGTCCGCGCCAGAAACCACAAAGATGTTATGCTCGTCGACAAGTATAACTGTGTTTCTACTATATATTTCTCTCTACGGAACTTTCGACCAATGGCGTTTCTGAAAACAGATTCCTAACAATCTGTGGGACTCGATGAATAAGGCAGTAGCGTATACGTACGCACATATACAGACCAGTAACAACCCGCAATTGTACTCGCACCGTGATTTCTACACACTTGTGGCGGATATCTTTAGAGAGAGGAGCAACTTTCCTAGTGTTGTGCCGCGGTAATGCTCCGGGGGACCCATTCCAATTGTATACATTCCTCGCTTGCGGCTCACGAGGCGTTGTTCAAATACAGTTACATTGTTCTGGGTCTCTCAGTAGTTCTCATTTTCCCTCTGGAACGGAGGAATTATTTTCCCCTTTCACAGATATCGTACGCAAGTGTGTCACACGATCGCCTATTTTTACAAATCCATTTGGGGGGAGACAGTGGATGTTGGTACAGCGAGAGCAAAATTTATTTTGTTCTTCGGGAATCAAATTCAAAAGTTAAATTTTACGCGTAATCGAATGATAAACTGGGAGAATAATTTATTGAGAACCATAGAAGTTCCTCTCGAGTCTCTCTCTCTAATCTGAACCTGGAAAACCTCATTTCTTTGAAGTATCGGTTTGCCGCTCTAGATGTAACTCTAATTTCATGATCATCGTGCTCATATGATCACGAACAGGTTTAAATTAGAATTTGAGTATACTTCCAACTCTAATTTCGACCTGCTGGACCTCAGACAAAATTGAAACTCCATTTTCAGCCTCATTATTCTACAAAACAGACGTTCTGATAAAAAGTCATTAAAATTTATAAATAATCCGTTTCACAAGTTCCAAAATTTGCTATATTATCACAAATCTATTATCAGATTTGTAGAATTTTAACAGCTGAATATTACTGGTAGTATTACAGAGAATAGTTTATACTTTATATTAGTACACAGTGTGTAGTGTGTGTTATATATGGAGAATATCAAAGTGAACTATTATCTCTCTCTTTTTTGCTTTTAATTTATTTTCTCTTTTATAACCCTGATAGCAAAAAGCGTGCATTTGCACGCTAGAAGCACGCAGTGCTGACACGTAGTTATACTTTAACTTTTATATTTATAACTTTTGTATTTTTCCAAATTTTTAAAAACCGCTTGGCATTTGTATTTGTAATGCAATTGGCAACAGTATATCCAAATTTGAAAGAAATTGAAATTTTACTTCAAAAGAGTGATAAGTAGATTTCGCAAGAAATGACCTATAATTAAGAAAGACTAATGTTTAATTAAGAACGAAAATAGAAGAAATGACATTGATGTAGTATTAAAAATTGTTAAGGCTTAAGCTTTATAAGCCTTTTATTATGCTTATCCTCAATAGTCACAATAATTCGTTTCTGTTACTACTTGCCCCATGCTTGTTACAACTGTAGCCCTAATGAAAGGGCAAGAAGTAACACCCAATTTTGTTCACTAAAAGTGGATTTCTTTTTAATTTATTGATTGAATATTCTTCTTTAATATTGGGAATGATAGCTGAATAAATGAGCTAAATAGTCGTGATAAAATATTTTCCATTTTTTTCATTAGACCCAAGTTACAGGCAATAATATGAAAAGTGTTACTAGTCCCGTTCTTCCCTATGCAAACTACTAATTAAATTTAAGAACGTCAATATTTTTTAATGCAAAACCCGAATTATTTCCCACGCTTTAAATAAATTTTATTCACGCTTCCCCTGTACTTTCTTTTTCTTTCTCTATCTTCCCCTCTGCGCGCGACGAATTACTATATCTATACGAACGATTAGAAAGGCAATGTGCTATCGTTTTAACGGCGACCCCTTCCGCTGAATCGCTACGACGCACCCTGTGCCACCTTTGCGCGGTGAAGGGACCGAGCGATAAATTGTTACGAACCGGTTTCGTGGAACCGCTTTCAGTGCGCGTGCACGCACACGTGCGAAACATTGACGAGATTTGCGGAAATATTTGCGGAACGATGCAACGTGTCCCGTTCATACACGAAGTCTGCTCTAAATACGCAGGTGCGTTCCATTTCGACTGTACGTTTGATGAAAATAGGTATATATAACGAGAGAAACGCATTGGTGTAAGTTAGATAGAGTCGAATTGGATTAGACTAGGCTATGTCGAGAAATATGAGAGTCGGACGGATTCACAGCCGCGGAGATTAGTTAATAGACATTTTAAGCATGTCCTAAATTTTAAACGTATCCGTATCCGCCTCAACCTGCGCATACGCAGAATAGATACAGTGATCCCGATGCGTTACGTTGCCCGTATCGTTACGGGCCTACCGTCGTATCCCTATCCGAACACATATCCCAATCAACCGACCTGTCAGTTTTCACAATGTCATTAAAATGTCATTTTCGTCGATAATTATTAGATATCGCATCCGTCCAAATTACAAAATCAAAACAATTTTTTTGAGGTTAGAAAATCTGACGTTTCATCGCTTTCGGTTTCGTATGCCTATGGGTTGATCGATGCTTGCTTAGGGTTATTTTGCAGTCAACATATGTAAGTCGATGAGTTAACGAATACGGATACGGATACGGAGAACATTTTAGGGTTTGCTTACAGTGTCTATTATCCGAAAGATCTACAAAGCTGCTTATACCGAGCTTCCAGCCGCGCGATTAGTTTTTACAGTGCCTATATTAGCAATAAGTCACATTGTACAGGTCCGGAATAGGAGGAGCTACGTTCTACGCACATCGACCAATGGCGCCATTGCTAACTGCGTCTTCTTTCTTCGTCCGTCTGCCGATACCTGTTAGAGTCGTATAGGGACACCGACAGGTGATTGAGGTGAATGGACGGCTGGTAGCCGTGCGATAGATCGACTCATGTAGATCGAGGCTTCTCCTACAGCAAACCCTTTATCTCTTACACCTCGTTTAGCTTACTCCACCAAATATATTGCATTAATCATTTATTATTCTAAAAAAAATTAAATCGTATCCTCAAGAAAAAAAATTATGAAATCAGTTACTTGTACCGAATACGAGAACAATATCATTAGATACCTACTAAACTGAAAAAAAAAATAGCGACGGTCGCTGTCCGGACAGCGCTGGTTGAATTTAGCAATAAAAACAATAATGAATAGCAGTGGTTGCTCGCGTTCCAATAACAATTATCGTTATTCGATACTTCATTTTATGTAAGATATTTTGTGACAACGATCATTACTGTTCAAACAGCGACCATCGCTATGTTTTTTTCTCCGTGTAGAATTTAAGATGAAAATTCTTCTTTCTTATTATTATTATCATGAGCTTCATTTTCGTGACATTTCAACAATGAAGTGCTTCAATGTTGGGCACCGCCCATATGTCTCCCCCATAATATTCTTACGTCTGCCAGGCGATTGAGACAGGGATTTTCTTTAGGAACGATTGCTGAGTAATATAATTTATTAAAATCAATCATATGGCACTCTCAGATCGATGATCAATAGAGTATAGTTTAGAATTTACTACGATATGTCGCCCTACGTGTCCTATTCTCGAAAGCACTCGGTATTTCGGAGAAATCAGGATAAAATGATGTATAATACAATCGAGGAATCGGAAAATTCCATTTCATTCTTACTCAAAGAAATATTTAATTAAGGATCCCGTCATGGTTGGTGAAGCCGCCACGTTCTATATACCTATACTCTTACATGTAGAGTCTCTGGATAATGAAAATCAGGTGATGCTCTAGTGGGGATTTAGATCCATTTTTATTTCTAAATAAAAATGATTTCACTGATGAACTATGGTTCTTCCGGTAAAGGAGATTATCAAATTGTTAGACATGGTTTCCGATTTTCACGATAACTTATTATAGTATAGTCTAGTAATTAATGATTTGTTCATTTTGGAGAGGGCTAGGGGCCTTCGTGAAGTTATGTTTCAATTAAAAAAAAAACATTTTTCCAAAAACTAAGATCAAATGTAACAATTAGAAAGCCTCCTTTATCGGAAAACCATAATTCACCAGCAAAACATTCTTTATCTGGAAATGACAACGGATATAAAATCTAGGAAACAATGTGGCGGCTTCCCTACACTGAAAAAAATTTTCAGGGAATTGAGCAATAATTCTGGCTGAACCAACCAGAATTTCTAGCCACCGTGGCCACAGCCAGAAGTTTTCTTAAGACAGCCAGCCGAGTATGGCTAAGCTAATATGTTTAAAGTAACAATATCGTGATGTTTGTGTCAAGCTGCGCTGTACTGTTGAGCCAGTTATTTATTCTGATTGATTTAGACGTGCAGTATGCCTACGTAAGCTGTACCGTATCGCTAAATTGCACGGAAATTCTGGTTCATCTAGACAAGCAGTATAGCTGTGTCAGCTATACCGTATTGCTAAATTGCGCGGGAATTTTGGTTCGTTTAGACAAGCAGTATAGCTGTGTCAGCTATACCGTATTGCTAAATTGAAAGTAGGATTTTGCAAAAAGGGGGCGCGCACGCCTATCCTGCCGCCTGCCAACCCGCCTACTGGGGTGTCGGTTTTTTTTCCAACCCTTCTGGGATTCGATTTTTTTTTTTTTTTTTTTTTTTATAGAAGGGGAAATGCATTTACGCACCATCCCCAGGTTTGGCTAGAAATCCGGAGGTGTGTGGAGCTCGGGTGATCCCGCGACGAGAAAGTGCAATGTCGCGGGGCCCACACCGGGATTTGAACCTGCGTTCCTTAGATGAGATGCTTCGAGACTGGGAATGCTCGCATTCTACCAATTGCGCCACCGACTCTTCAAGTGGTCTTAGCTAAAACAGGCCTTTATATAATGCAACACTGAGATATCTCGGCAAAAATATTTAAATAAATATTTAATTTGCTATCGGGGTACCGACTCGACTTCTACCGGTATTTCGTATGCCTCGGGCACAGAACCGCACAGTTGCAGGGACCTCTTCGGCCGAGCTTGGTCGGTATTGGAGCCACTTCTACCGGTAAAAATTGCTCGAATACCGACCAAGCCCGGCCGAAGGGGTCCCTGCAACTGTGTGGAACTGCGCGAGGCATCCAGTATAGTCCACCCAGCCATACCGTTCAGTCACACTACACATAAGTTTACAGTTGGTGTAAACATACGTTTTATAGTCCAGCTAACTATACCTATATACCTATATTACGTATAATCATACAGTTGGGGTAAGAATACGTCATCTGCTTAGGATAACCTTTCTAGTATATTAAGTAATCAGATGCCATATTGCTGCATCAAACATATCTGTTAGCAATACTTGGACTGCTAACATAGCAATGCTGTATCTCAAATACAACTAATAGAATTACTGTAATAAAAATATTTTTAGGGGGGAATGGCTAGAAAGTCTCAGCCAGAAATGTATTGCTGTTAAAACTAAAGATTTTTTTCAGTGTAGTTAATCCGACTCAGATTGGATCCTTCATTACGGTATTGTTTTCTTGTTTATTCCTATTGGAATATTATTCGCGCGAATGAAAAATTAATTGAATGCCAGATGCTCTCGCCTATTACAGCTCGCATTAGATCATGTTCAATGCCAATCGGAATGCAATTGGGAATGATTTGATGTAATGGGAACTATTCTTTATTGTTGCAGTTTATCGGTTCTATGGACGTCCCCCGTCCAACTAGCAGAGTGGAGATCGTGGCGGCGATGCGAAGAATCCGGGTGAGTCTTACAATATATGTATTGTGCGAAGTCGTTAAATGTAAGCGGTTGAATATCTATTCGAACGCTGATTTAATCAGTCATTATTGAGTGTAACGATAAGCGTGCACTTAAGTCTCGACTCTAATGCTCCTCGTACCAGGTAACATCATCCAACCATACAGAGAAACTCATACGCGTTAATCAGGGTCCTAATCGGCGTTCTTACTTGCGCTGGCACGATTTCTACGTTTGATTTCTGCATTATAATCGTGTATGCGTTATAATATTATGTTATATCGAGAGCATTCCACGCAAAAAAGTGTTTAAAAGTTAAGTTATTACTACATTCTGACAAAATACACACTAAACCTCTTATAAATATCAATATCTCATTTATTTCTCTCTTCGAAATTCAGAGCTAGTCTTTTTAGCGGTATCTTTCTTTCTTCATATTCAACAAGTAAAAAGAGAATTTTGTGCAAAGCTACATCGTGGTATTCCTAGTTGTTTAAGAGATACAGCGTTTTTGTAATAGAGAAAATCGGAAAATCGCTGTATCTTTGAAACTGTAGAAAGTTTCCCGATGCAACTTTATGTAACGTTTTTTTTATTTATCGAGAATAAAAAAATGAAGATACCGCTGACAAGGCTTGGACCTCAATTTTAAAAATAAAAAGTAAGGAAAAAGATTATTCGTTGAGTCATAAGAGAATTGGTTTGTAATTTGGCAGATCGAGTTCTTGTACACATATAATTTGATTTTTGGATATAGTTATTTTTTGAATGGCTGAAGTAACATGAAATGCCTCATAAATATTATAGATAATTATTTAGCTCTTTAATACACCTACGTGTATTAGGCCTCCATAGACATCTACAGATCATTTGAGGATACTGCATAGGTAGGTACTATCGACATGGTACCTACATATATACATATGTACGTCATAGACAAATAGTTATTTCGGTGAATAGCTTTTACCTAAGCAAAAGCTTTCTGCCCGGGCAGATAGTTTAATTAAAAATTTAATACCATTCGCCCAGGAAAGAGCTACTTACCCGGGTAGCTCTCGGGTTAATGGTTTCTACTAACATGGAAGGAGACTAGATTATATCTTACAATGCTCCATCCTCGTACTGTTTCTGTATCATGACGAAAGTATGCTAGTAACTTTTTTTCAACGACTGACCCAACGGGAAATTACTAGTTTGAGAAAGTTGCATTTCATATTGTTATCTCTTGCCGAAAGGCAGTAGTGATTTAAGCGTATATCTATTATAAGAAAGAAACTGTTTATATGTGTAGGTTATACAAAGTGTTTCACCTAACTGGACCACCTCAAATATCACGGCAGTGTTTGATGATATGAAAAAGTATTGAGAGGAAAAATTGTTCGATACAAAGGGGCAAATACTGTTATTAGAAATGAATTATTTTCTAATTAGTTTTTTTCAAGATATCAAGGTCATCGATATTATTTTAAATGGGTCGACATATTTTTATTACCACAGTCTTGTAGCTTATAAGAAGACAAATTCAGCAACTGTTAATATGATGATCTTCACTTGACCTTGAACGAGAAGAATCACGAAATGCGTGCCATGAATTCCAATACTTGTTCGAAGACCGATCCTTACTTTCTCCTTCCTGACGGAACAGGATACCTCGGAGGTTTGTTTATAAGCATCAGAAACAATAACATTTGACACAATCCCAATGACATTGAAAGTCATTCATTTATCGTCTTCGAACAAGTATTGGAATTCATGGCACGCATTTCGTGATTCTTCTCGTTCAAAGTCAAATGAAGGTCATCATATTAACAGTTGCTGAATTTGTCCCCTTATAAGCTACAAGACTATGGTAATGAAAATATTTCGACCCATTTAAAATAATATCGATGACCTCGATATCTTGAAAAAAAAAACAAATTAGAAAATGATTCTTTTCTAATAACAGTACCCCCCCCCCCCCCTTTGTATCGAACAATTTTTCCTGTCAATACTTTTTCATATCATCAAAGACTACCATGATATTTGAGGTGGTCAAGTTAGGTGAAACACCCTGTATATTGTAGAACAGGAATTCAACTCTTGTTCATATAATTGAAGTTCTATGTTATACATATATCTATACAAGGTGACCCAGAAGTTGAATATTTCCTTACATCGACATATTTCTCATTAATAATAGAAAATATTGATCCTCTTTAATTTCTTCCTAAGAATAACAATTTTTTAGTTATTTACGATTAAATTTGCCCAATGAAATAATAGCTTTAACTAATGATTAGTGTCGACTAATACTGGGCGGGCATTCGAATAGAAACATTTTTTATCGGCAGTTTCAAGACAAAAAAGCCTCACTGGTTAAGAGATTTGAAGAAAATCCCTAGTGTCTGACCTAACCTGATCACCTAGATCAGATGCTAGAATTGACTATTTTTTTTGAAGAATTAATATTCAGGAAAATTTCAAATATAAATAATAATTTAGAGCTCTAAAAATTATTAAAAGGAAAATAGAAAAGTATTAACAACAATTTTTTAAGGATGATATTTGTTGAATTTAAAAATATTAATTTAAAATTAATAATTTCAAAATTATAGTATAATGCTATTTAATTAACTAATTCTTAAATTTATATTTCATTAGAAGTATTTATTAATTTACTATAATTTATTCAAGAGATTAGTACTTACCTATATAATAAGTTCAGTAATCTAATTTTAAAAAATGTAGAAAATTAAAATTTGTTTGTTCGGTTAACAAATTATTAATTAACGTAAATTCAATAATAATAGCTATAAATCTATGGTTTAATCTACAAATTTCTGAAGCATATTAATTGGATTGCAGTACCTATTTCGATCAGTTAAGGTGCATGCCATTTTTTGTTTATTTGTAGGTACTTAATGCTCGAATCTTACTGCTCATCCGTTGTATAATTATCGAACTATTCTTTAAAGTTCTGACTGACTTTGAATGTTATAACTTTGCCATTCTTTGGAATTTCAACCTAAAAGATTGTAATTAAACCTTCTTGAAATGTTAAAATTCAAAGAAATTTAAAAAGGGAGAGTCGATTTATTGGACCCCACTAGATGTATATGCCCTTTAACGATATTTACTATATGTGGAGCTCAGTTTCAAAACGCAATTTCTCCAAAATTTCAAAAAATGGGCGATTGTTGGCACCACGCAAATAATGTTGAATTCCATCATATTAGCACCTCAACTAGTTAAAATTGACCATTTTCCCTAATAAAAACCGCTTAACAAATCAAGGGTTAAGTTCAAAACGAATTTTTTCCAATATAGATGTGTTCAAAGTGAAATTTCAACCTATAGTGTATGCCGTGGATAGTTGAACAGCTGATTTTTTTAATGATCTTTGTGAATGCAATGAAGATGATTCTGGCATAAAAGTATAGGATATTTCAAACAGTTCTGTTCAAGCTGAATTATTTCCAATGTTTTAGTTTAAAATGCATTTTACTTTACTAACAACAGCCTTTTATGTTTTAAATAAAAATCATATGAACAAATCCAATTGCAGTTCAAATTTTTTGACCTAGTAACACTTAATGATACAGAAATTTTGATTCCCAGAAATCTATCAGTAAAGAAATAACAAATTGCTAATTATCTCAGAAGACCGATTTTGGAGAAATTGCGTTTTGAAACTGAGCTCTACATATATCTTCTTATGAAGATACTTCATTTTACTATCTGCTATAGCTCCGCCTTATAGATTTGGTGTCATGTATGTAATCTGTGTACCTATTATTATCTTTTGCAGTACGAATTTAAAGCTAAAGGGATCAAGAAGAAGAAAGTGATGTTAGAGGTATCGGTAGATGGACTGAAGGTGACCCTGCGGAAGAAGAAGGTAAGCTGAGTTCTCTATTTTTAAAAGTAAAGAATGGAGCATGTATATTTTGTCAGATATACGAATGCAAATGCTGAATAAGTTCGCCATAGATTTTTTGAAGCTCCACTAAATGACATTTAAGAAACTATTTCAATTTTTTCTTTAGTTTCTTCTCTTTTCACAGAAGAAACAACAGTGGATGGACGAGAATAAAATATATCTGATGCATCATCCGATATACAGGTAATTAATTTTGAAATACGACAAATCTTATAAAATTCATATAATTTTGATAGGTACCTCAAATTTTCATGTTAATTTCATCTGACATTTTGGTTCTTCAGTGTAATCTATGACATTAGACAATGCTTAAATAGTCTTTTATTCGAAAGTCCTTCTAGATTAAACTGGAACGAAATGAAATTTTTACGTTGGGTATAGGATAATTTCATTAATTGACAATGTTAAATTTATTGTTTTTTTAGTACTCTTTGCATTTTTGATAAACAATGAAGAAGAATTGCTGTAGTGATTCCTTGGTATCTAGAATTTGTATGAAATCGATTAACCCTTTCGCTACTACGGGCGAGTATAGTCGCTCTCCATAAGATGCCGCGTATTGTACAGAGTCCGGCAGGGAGAAGTATGGTATTTTTGAAAAGAATGACACACGCTTGTTTTTGAACGAATTTTAAAATTTATTGTTTTTAGACATTAGTCGCATATTGCGAAAAATCACCCCGGCGGAGAAACCGCCCGTAGCGAAAGGATTAAATATATTTTGGAATTAAAAAAATTGGAAGTAGGTACCGTATTTTTTATTTGTACCATAGCGACATGAGATTCGATTCCAAATTAAAGTTCGGAAAGGACAAGATAAACGACTCCAGTTACTCAAATATCATTTTGCGACGTTTTTTTACCATTTCAGGATATTCTACGTTTCCCACGATAGCCACGATCTGAAGATTTTCAGCTATATCGCTCGCGATGGCAGTAGCAACACGTTCAAATGCAATGTCTTCAAATCTAGTAAAAAGGTGAGCTACTGCTTCAAACTCTATTCTCGTTTCGGAATTCCATCGCATCTCTTTATCGATCGATTTACCGAACAGTTTTCTTTCGATTCACAATATTACCCCAGTTTTAGCGTATACTCATTTACGCCCTTATTTTTACTTCGAATGATTTCCGTCCTTCGTAGTATACAGCATGTCTGACGGCAAGCGCAACACCACTTCGGCAGTTTTTACCGACGGTGGTCGAATCTTGCATTAGATCCAATGCAATTTTCGACCACCGTCGGTAAAAACTGCCGAAGTGGTGTTGCGCTTGCCGTCAGACATACGGTACATATCGACTGCCCAGAATAATAATGTTCTAACTCCACATTTTATCAATAGTGAAAGAGTGATCTACCTTCTAGTTTTATCTGACTGTTACAGATTTTCCAAATAATACTGTACATTATTGTTGTGTACAAAGAAGGTTTACGTTGATATATTGTTTTATACCGCATGTCCTATGGCCAACCGCGCAGGTGAGCTGCGACCTGAATTCTTGACTTCGGCAGTATTTATGGTACAGTTAGAGTGGCTTCTCAGACGAGTGCGCTGCATAAGAACGAAAAGTATCGACTGCTCTTCTAATAGCTGTCAATTCGGGAGATCGAAGCGTTTCGTGTAACCTCAAAATCGTAAAGTTTTGAATTAGTAGTGAATAATTTGTAGAAGTGATGAGAAATAATCATAAATAATCTTCCGAATTGACACCTTAGGTATCGCTCACGCCACTTCGTAAAACTACTTCCTAGACACGCGCGGTGCTAGCGCGGAAATAATTTCTGAAACAAATAGGCATGAGGCGTGTAATTCGGTTGGACATCGAAAAAACCCGAATGATTGTTAACTCTCACTTCTGAACATTACTTACCATTTATTCAAAGATTCACGATTTCGAGCTTAGACTTCGATCTCCCGAATTGATAGCCATCGGGAGATCAGACGTTTCACACTTTTCGTAAGAACGCAGCGTAAGAGCGAGAAACGTCGTCTGATTTCCCGATGGCTGTCAATTCGGAAGATTATTTATGATTATTTCTCATCACTTCTACAAATTATTCACTACTAATTCAAAACTTTACGATTTTGAGGTTACACGAAACGCTTCGATCTCCCGAATTGACAGCTATTAGAAGAGCAGTCGACACTTTTCGTTCTTATGCAGCGCACTCGTCTGAAGCCCACTCTAACTGTACTATAAATACTGCCGAAGTCAAGAATTCAGGTCGCAGCTCACCTGCGCGGTTGGCCATAGGACATGCGGTATAAAGATCTCGACTGTAAAACCTGTTAACTAATATGAAGTTCCATGCTAGTTGTAAAGTTCTCTTCTTATTTGCCCACCACTGTGAGATTTATGTAAACGGAGTTAGAACATTGTTACCCTGGGCAGTCGATATATCACTGCTGTTGATTCGTTCGTTCAATTTTAAATAATATTTATTTTATTTCCTCTTCTTTCTTCGAGCTGCACAGTTCGTAAAAATCGTATAAAGTGAATATAGTCAGCTTTTATTTCATTTTGTCGTATATACCGGGTGTTCACGAATCCGTTGCGAAATTGGGCGTGGTTTCTTTGCTTGCCGCCTCCCATGCTACAGAAAGCGCGTCATCTGATACAGCAGGGGGGACGCGCGCATAGGAGGCAGGAGGCAAAGGAAAAGCAGCGTTACATAGTTTGAGTGTCTAACAAGGAAAGTACTCGAGGTGTACCTCGCCGATTTTCTTCATTCTGCGATATGTTGTAGTATATCAAAAAACATTAGACACGTATTCTTTTGTACGTGCTAATTCGATCATTTAAGGGGTGAAAATCACTCCTAAACTTGACCCCTAAAACCAATTTTCTACGATTTGTGTAACCCCCGAGTTTAAAAGTACTTCACATGTCATCGTCTTTCGATAAGGAATAATAGGTATTCAATTTGTTTCATTAAGAAATTCAACGTAGTTTTTGAGAGATCGTAGAAAATTGGTTTTAGGGGGTCAAGTTTAGGGGTGATTTTCACCCCTTAAATGACCGAATTAGCACGTACAAAAAAATACGTGTCTAATGCTTTTTGATACACTACAACATATCGCAGAATGAAGAAAATCGGTGAGGTACACCTCGAGTACTTTCCTTGTAAGTTACTCAAAGATCGCCTGTAATTAAAAAATTGCGACTGCAAGATTAGTTCGGGTTTATAAATTCGCGCGTGACATCGGCGATCAATTTGCCATGCAGACGACGAGGCTAGCGTAAAGGAGTTTGATCTCCGGTGGGACGTATAGTAGGCGCGCGAGAAGGAGACGGGGTTTAAAAGAATGTCGTTTTATACGCGGTTGGACGCGTTACGTAGGTCGAAGTCTCGCGCGTCAATGATAAAGCAGTACCTTTGCACGTGGATTTTTCCTCGTTGCGCATTATTTTGACTCTGACACGTTCCGCCTTTCTTTTGCGCAAAGCGAAACTAACGCAAGTAAGATGGTATCCTATAAAACCGTCTCCAATGCAGAAAATGCGCCAAGTATCTACGTTTCATTTTTCTCAGCAAGAAGATATCTAAGAAATGTATAGATCAGTCCCGCTTCTCTGGCACACCTCTTCTGTGGCCCGCTTCTATTTTCCTGCTCCCACTCCGGTTCCTCGATGTTCCGAACTGAATCCTATCATATAGTGGTTAGTATATAGTCGGCATATGTATGCGCCTGTCGCCATGCAGCCCGGTATGCCGACCGTAATATGCGTGGTCGTTTATATGGGTGTTGGGGCTCTTGCCTCGCCTCGACTGTCAGTCGTAGTTTCAACATTGTACGAACCTAACCTAGTAGTACCAATTATACGAAGTGATAACTGCCAATTTTGTAGTGTGACAAGGAACCTTTCCCAAACATCTGGTGCCGAAATCCATTTACTGAACGTAATAATTAAAAAAGTTCACACGCGTAAACAAAAGTGAGTGCAAAAATTCAAGATCGCAACGTGGTCGACGAATTTCAACAGTCGCAATGTGGTCGACGAATTTCAACGGCCGCAACGTGATCGGCGAATTTCAACGTATAATTGGGAAAAAGGTGTCGCATCCATTCTAAGCTGCTCTAGCTGCATGAAAAGCATGTTCAAGGCAGTAACGACGGAATAACCTCACAGCATTGGTAGTCAAAAAGCTGTCTAACGCACTACCATCACAAAGGATTGCATCAAGAAGTTGGCATCACCTAAAAGGCATTAAACTGGCTGATCCAACATTTGCAACTCCGTCTCAAATAGATCTCTTGTTAGGAGCAGACGTCTGCGGACAGCTATTCCTCAACGATCGCATCGAGGGCCCTCCAGGGACTCCTATAGCATATTATTTCGATACGTACTCATGGAACCAGTTCACGGGAAAAATGGCCATGACTCGTCGCAACGCTCTCGTGTCGTATCCAACCGCATTCAAACGATGGAAGAACTCAACAACAACTTGAAACGGTTCTGGGAGGTGGAAGAATTTAGTAACATTGAAATCCCAACCCCAGAGGAAAAAGGCTGTGAAGAACAGTTCGTTAAAACACACAAGAGGCTCAAAGATGGTCGCTACAAAGTTCGTCTACCGCTCAAGCCACAGGCCCACGAGTTACTTGGCGAATCGCGCTCCAAGGCGCTAGCACAATGTGAAAAAAGATGCTGTACTCTCATCTAAGTATCAAGATTTTATGGAAGAGTATAGATTCTTAGGTCACATGCATGAAGTCAGTGACCCCAAGAAAATTGCTCAGCAATCGTACTTTATTCCACATCACGGAGTAATAAAGAAGAACGACCCAGAGAAGAAGATTCGGATGGTGTTTAATGCATCGCAAAAGACAAGCAGCGGGCATTCATTAAACTCGTTGATGTATCCTGGACCAAAATTGCAGTCGGACATATGGCTAATCCTCACCAGGTGGCGACCATTTAAGATCGGAGTCACAGCAGACATTGTCAAGATGTACGGACAAATATCAGTCCACGAAGTTAATCGGCCGTTCCAGCGAATACTATTCAGATTTAATTCATCTGAGGATATAAAAACATTTGAATTAGATACTGTCATTTATGGACTCACAACAGCTCCATTCCTTGCATTAAGGGTACTTAAGCAGCTCGTCGCAGATGAAGGCTCCAAATACCCAATTGCAGCAAACATTGTCAGTACAGGAATTTACGTTGATGATTTCTTCTTCGGAGCTGACACAGTTGATGATGCTTTGATTGCCAAACAACAGCTCATCAACTTACTAAATCAAGCATGCTTACCACTGGCAAAGTGGTCATCCAATTATCCGGAATGATGCCCAAATAATGAGGCTAAACCAAGGAGAATCCAACTGGAAGAAACTCTACAAATACTTGGACTTATCTGGACGCTGTAAACTGACGCATTTTCGATCCAAGTCAACGACTCAACCACTCAGTGCCATCGGAATACGAAAAGGACAATACTATCCAACGTATCAAAACTATTCGATCCACTAGGTTGGTTCGCTCTAGTACTCATCACCGCAAAGGTAATTATTCAAGACCTTGGGATCACAGAATTGGATTGGGATGATCCTGTGACGACGAAGTTAGATGAGATTCCGTGCAAATATCGAAAGAACCCGGCCAAAGTTGAACAAATTATAAGAATTGCAGATCAATGGAGAAGGTTTAAGGACAACTTGCCCAAACTTGAGAACCTTTCGATTCCCCGTTGGGCTTGCACATCACAAAAAGCTGTCGTCCACATTCACGGATTTTCGCCCCATCACCAAGATCGTCGTCCTGCCCATCAACTTGGAGAATGAATAAAAGAACATCAAGAGCTAGTAAGTAGCTAGTAAGAGCTAGTCAACTCGTTGTAATGAGTGGCATTTACCCTCTTAGATTTGTTAACTATTGTACAGAGTGGCAGATGCCCTCTCTGTTCACTTATATTGTGATTCGGTAGGTCACTTAAAGCTATATTCATTTATAACTATTTAACTAGAAAACGTTTATAACTAGAAAATTATTTTATACAATTAATAGACCTCGTTAACTATAGCCGTTACGGTGGGCGGCCGACTCAATATATAAACGCGAATAGCCCTCTAAAGTTTTGGTGTATCTATTTTATATTATTTAAATCAAACCAAATTATGTACGCAATGAACCATTAGATAGGTAATCAATAATTATACCGATGTAATATAAAACCTACATTATTCAGTCGGAACATGAGATATTCAAATCTGTATCATATCATAACCTATAGTCTATGTTAAGTAGAGTAATCTTCGCTACACGAAGAGGCGGGCGGAATGTTCCGAACTGAATCCTATCATATAGTGGTTAGTATATAGTCGGCATGTGTATGCGCTTGTCGCCATGCAGCCCGGTGTGCCGACCGTAATATGTGTGGTCGTTTATATGTGTGTTGGGGCTCTCGCCTCGCCTCGACTGTCAGTCGTAGTTTCAACGTTGTACGAACCTAACCTATTAGTACCAATTATACGAAGTGATAACTGCCAATTTTGTAGTGTGACAAGGAACCTTTCCCAAACACTCGTAATGAGGGGAATCGAAGTTGGGACGACCGATCGCAGATGCACACTTCTACAGGGTGTCCACGCCCAGATTCCTAGACTGGGTGAAGCTTATTATGTGCCGCATACGCGGACCAATAACTCGGTTAGCCTCTTCTGCCACTATTACGGCCATCTATTAATTAGAAACCGCACTGCATAGATCTCGAGCCGTCGAAATTATCGACGTCTAATAGAGCACCGCGACTTGTCAATAAAATGTCAACATAACCAAAAATTATAACCTATACCTGTTCAGTGACTCTCAGTGGTTGTTTATATATCTCAAATACGTATCTTCCACGAAGTGAACGAGTGACTTTAGAAGAGAAGGCGAATTCATTTTGAATACTCATAAAGGTAGGAACACCCGACATTTCCACGTCATCCTAGAGGTACGCGCTGACAACACTCCACTTCCAAGGTGATGTTGAAATCGGTGTTCTTACTTTTAGGAGCATCTAAAATTAATTCATCTTCCCCCCTGAAGTCCCCACTCGTTAACTTCGTGGCGCGGATACGTATTTTATGAATATGAGCAACCACTGAGCAGGTACAGATAATGATTTTTGATTATGTTGACATTTTATTGATAGGTTGCATTGCTCGATTAGACTTCAATAATTTCGGCGTCTCGAGATCTATGCAGTTCGGTTTCCAATTAATAAATGGCCGTAGTGACATCAGAGGAGGCTAATCAGGCTACTGTTTATGTTTTTGATTGAAGAAAACATTTTTTTGGTACTTGCAATTATTTATTTCATTGAACACCGACCGACGTCAGCCAATAGTGAGTCTTTACTAACCGAGCATTGTCGCGTTATGTCAGAATTAAGGGTACTGATATGCTATTGGTTGGCATCGGCATCAGTGGAAATGGTATGAATGGTGCAGGCTATACGCAAGTTCCACCTGTTTCGACGGTCCTCGGTCGAGTAGAGACTCGCTACAGTGCTCCCTGGCTAATTCGCTCCCTACGCAATTCGCCGCTTGAGGGGAAGAGATGTCCCCCACTTGACTCGTGACGTCATGCGCGAGTTGATGCGCCGGAGGGACCGGTTAGGTTGTTTTAAAAAGCGCGCGTTAATCGACTTGCGATCCTTCTCGCACACTCCTGCTGTCTCTGCCTTAGCCACACCTCTTGCGAGCATAGTGGGGGCCCTTTCGAATTCAACAATTCTTAGAATTCTCTGTCCCTCTACGGGCGAATTAGCCAGGGAGCACTGTATTGGCTGGTGTTGGACGGTGTAGGCCACACACCCAAGCTTCCTGGCTAATGTGACACCCTGTATGTGCATTCGCGATCGGCAAACGAGAACGTTATTTCGGCTCGTAGATTTTATATACGCTGCAAATATAGCGGAAAATATAGCATAAAAACGGAAACGAGACACAATATCCAGCGAACTTAAGCGTGGGTTTTACGACTTCCGCGCGCGTCTACGTTTTTACCTATATAAACCTGCACTATCGCCCGTCCCTTTCGCGCATTTCCCGGACGATTTTCGTGAAATTCGCGATATCGCAAGGAGAGAAGGGAGAAACTACTCTTACGGAAGCGGACGTAAACACGGATTATATATGTAGGTATCAACTTGCCGTACTTGGAACAACAATTCACGAACCGCTATGCTTAGCGATCTATCGTAAACCGACCATTATCACGCTCTATAAATAAATCAGATTGGCGCTTTAGCGAGTGGCGTAAACAAACTTACTCCGCCCCATCTTTCGGTCGAGGAAACGCATGGTTTCGCTGCTGCCAAGATAAATTCGCGCCGCACATTCAGCGGGATTATATTTTATTGCGGATCGCGCGATGAGACCACGACGAAATAGACACGGAAGGAGGGAAGGAGAAAGAGAAATGCGGGGGAGGGGAAAGTAAGAAGAGGTGGCGCGAGGTGAGCAAGAGACGGCCATGAAGAGAGAGAAGGGGACGAGATTATTAAAATAGCTCGGTCAGTCTGGCGCGTACGAATAGGTAGGTGCTCTCAGTTCACGTGGTTACGTCCGTACCGCGTGTCTCCGGGTCTCTACCGCATCGCGTTGCGCGAGCAACCATGCGGACTACTACGATCGCCAGCGGACGATTGGCGAGAATCGGTCGTATGCCGCCCCCCCCCCCCCCCCCCCCACCGATGCTCTGACGTTTAGCGACGATCGGGGCTATCCCGACGGAAATGCCACTCGGTCGTTCGAACGGCTTGGGAGAGTATCGACGTGTTTATATAAATAAACCCCGGGGAAAAATAATTGAGTTGTACGATGATGACGCTCTCGTGCGGAGAGGAGAGGGTGTCTCCGATTTGATAGAAGTAGACATGTCGTATAGGCTCATGGTGTAATACGGTTTTCATGAGAAAAGGCCGTTCTCTAAATCTGAATTAATGAAAATAACTGAAAAACCGGAATTTATCTAATGAAGTCCAGTGAAGGTTACTGAAATTACAGTGACTTTATATTCGCCGAATTTCAATGCATAGATACTGATTTTCAGTTGTTTCCAGTGATTCAGATTTGGAAACTAGGCACATCATGAAATACCAGTAATTAATTTAATTGATTTTAACGTGAAGTAGTTGCCAGGTTGTTTTTGAGCGCGGTGTTCCTCCCTCTAACCTAACCAAAATGTAGGCATTTTTCACGAAGAGTCGCATTGCACCATGAGCCTACGGCATGAATACTACACTGTAAAGAAAATTAATTTTTAATATAGTACATTTACAGCAAACTTTTCTCCAATATATATCGAATTAATCGAAATCAAAAAATACAAATGTTTCATTTGGGTAATTCTTTTCATATTGTGTTAAATTAAGCCGTAAATCGCGATGAAGGGAAAAAAATGAAAAATATAAAAACTAATAACAGCTGAACGACTTATGGAATCGTTCTGAAAATTTAGGCCAGATTTTATATAGATTAAAGATACTTGAAAAAAAATTAACAACTAAATCGGAGACCCAAAAGTTTCTACTACTAAAAGTTGACATGGAATGACCCATACATATTCATTATCACGCGAAAGAGAAAATGTCCGAAAAAATGATTATTCGCAAAGTTATAAGTGCCAGGCCTCACAGTATATCCCTGTTTACTCTAAAAGTGTCCTACTTTAGCAACATACCCTAAAAGTGACTTAATATTGTAAAACGTCACTAAAAGAGCGCACTATTTTAAATAACTTGAACACATGCATGTAAGAATATCCTTACATTTATGAAGTTAACCCCTTCCTGCATCTTAGATGATTAAAAATTAAAAACCGCGCACTCTAGCGGCCTGGAAATAGTTAAATACGATTGGTTAAATTTAATTTCGGCGCATAAAGATGAGCACGAAGGGCGATTTTTCGGGACTACTAATTTGTGTCAATTTGGCCAATATATAATAATGCTAAAAGACGCCCTTTAAAGTTTAGGAATGCTGTGAGGCCTCAAGTACGTTTCTCTTTACGACATTGTGACGTCATTGAAAAGCCAGAGAGACGCACTAAGGCCAAGCAACGAGCGCGAGGGAGAAGGACTCACAACACGATGACGCAGCAGCATTTTTAAGTATCGTTTTCCAGTTTAAATAAGGGCGAAAATGAAAAATGCAAAAATGCTGGGCAAATAAGTTTGCTCAAATTTTCCGAATTTCCAATTAAAAAAATTAATGAATTTTTGAAACTGAATTTTTCTAAAATAATTTATGAACGATAACTGTAAATCTAAAATCGAAGATTCTCACAACCCCATCGATTACCTACTGGCGCAAAAATCAAAATTCGAAGAATCGTACTATACGTCGAGCCCGCGCGTCGCAATTGTAGATATGACGACTACATATACACGAACGCGAAAGCGTTCTCCCGATTCTAAATTCGTCGACCGACGATCGAATTTGTCCTCGCGTCGTGGCGCGGAGAGGCGGGTCGTCCCGGTCCGCGGCGCAAATCGTAATTGCCGAAGATGCAGGGAAGAATTCCTCGCCGCCGTACCCGGCGACCGCCTCGAAGCGCAAGGACGCGAATAGAAAGAAATCCGCAACCCCGAACCTCTAAATTCGACGAGCTAAAATCGAGCGGCTCGCCGTCGCGCGGTAGGGCGAGACGCGGGCAGTACACGGCGAGCGGAAGAAGAGAGCGTCGCGTCGCTCCGCGTCGTCGTCTACCGGAGGATCACGTGTGATAGCTGTCGAGACGATGTCGTCGACGGCGTCGACAACGACGACTACGATGACGATGGTTGTGGATCTCGTTCGGCCAGTGATCTTTCCGCATTTCGGCGCGAGATAACGCGTCGTACGTTTTAGTGCCTAGTTCCAATAGAGGAATCCTCGAAAGTGTGCGCGCGTACGGATAATCCAACGAATCAGAGACATATACATACGTGCCGTCGTCGGTGATTTGATCGTCAGGCTCGAAATATGCACTTGGTGCTGGATGGTGCGTCCCACGTAATCGAACCACACTCAACATTCCCGAGAGTATTCCAGCAATAAAAAAATTGGGAGCATATTTCGATACGACCTCGCGCGTCAGTTTTCGACGATAATCTTCGTAGCCTCAAAAAAAAAAGGGGGGGGGGGGGTCCTACCGGACTTCAAGTTTTCATTTGCAACTACATCTTTTTTACGTGTAACCTCAAGGCAGTGTTTATTAAACGTTAATTGAAGCTTCGGTATGTTTAAATAGCAACAGCTAGAAAACTCCATAAATAGGAACACGATATTGCCCTGTAGCGATACGTATTACTCACGTGGAAATGCTTAATGCTGTAATAGCGAAATGTTCTTATATATACCTTCGTCTGTGGTAGAATTTGTACTTTTTTTTCAGTGTACCTAATACTTTGTCAAATTTCCGATATGACTTGAAAAGCAGTCATCTGCAAGAGATATATGTATATTAGAATCTTTATCTCGATTTCGACACTTTCTGCAAAAAAGATCTTGTTAACATTTCATTAGTCGATCATGAGCTTTAATTTAAGCAAGGTCTCATTCTGTGGAAAAGGGGCTCAGAAACATCCAAAACTGGTCCTCCTCCTTTGAAACGTCAGGGAAATATCAAGGAATTATTTTCATCAGATTCACACACACACACACACACAATAGCCTCCTTGGAGAATGAGAGATAAACAACAGGAGTTGATTTTTTCTTTCGTTTCGATCGAATCTTAGTTTAGACGATCTATGCGAATAGGTTTCAAATCTTGGGTTGTTTATTTCGTCGTATTTCAAATACTACAATGTATTCGATTTATGACTATTATAAATAAAAAAAGCTAAATGGCGGCAGAATGGGAAGTTGACGCGCAGGTGTACACGAATGTATCTATGTATATACAAATGGCGGGGGGCTCCTCTAATGTATTGTAGTTCCACAGATTACTTGGCTCCGAGCGGGTTCGGTATGGGTGGTTCTACTGTATTATAACTTAAAATTCTGAATCGGAACAGGAGAATGAATAAGAAATTCAGCATCAGTAAACACACGGTCTATTACGAATAATAAACGAGTTCTCTTAGAATTTAGCTTGTTATTAAGGGGGCATATACACCTACGTTTGTAAAAAAAATTCGATATTTGTCTTTTTACATTTAAAAAAAGTACAATACTCTAAAAATATTCTCTGAAAATTCCGAGTCAATATTCGCTAAGGCGATATAGATTTGAATGAAGCGACATAATGCAAGTCTAGCGTGATTGAAAAACTTTAAATGCGATTATTTCGAAACCGTGTTTTCAAAATCGGTGGTCAAAATATCTTGGAAACTTATACAGCATATTCTCTCTGCATAAAATTACGCGGGCTTTATAATCCAAATTTTTTTAGCACTAATTATTTTTTAAAATAGTCTAAGGATAAGTGATTTTTTTATGAAAAATCGATTTCTTCAATTCAAATGGCAGTCGTTTTCTTACAAATGAATATTTAAAAAATCGGGTATAACGATTAGATATTTTAATACATTTAAAAAATCTCTCATATTTCGTCGGTTGAGAAGAATACTATCCTAAGTCCTTTTATATTACTTTTGAGTATTACGCATTTGAAAGTTTTATTGTCCTATAACGAAGACAATTCTGGGCAATTTTTTTCGCCATACGGCTTCTTAGGACATTGGGTAATATTGCACAAGCTAGAATTAAATAGGACTTAGGAGATTATGTCAATAACTCATTTTTCAAAAAATGGACATAGGATAATATTCTTCTCAACCGACGATTTTGTTTTTGGATAAGTCCCGTGAAAGATACAGTGACCACCGCGAACCGCTACACTGGACGACATCCTCATTGCCAATGGTTGTTACTCCGACATTTTGAATTATTTTTAGACATAAATTCTATGTAAAATACTTTAAGAAATGTATATTTAGGTAAATAAATGATTATTAAATTAAAGTAGAGTAAGGTTGCTCAAATCGTATCCCTTAAGAAAAAAAAACCGTATAAAAGTGAGGATTTATCAAATAAATAGAAACTAAATGTATTATTCAAAACTTGTGTAAACATTGTTTTCATTTATTATAACAAAATGAAAAAATCTATATGTTGTCACATCAAATAAACTAAATCTTCAAAAACGTATTATATAACGGTACGACTAAAGAAACCAGTCTCCTAAGTGGTACCACCTAAAGCTTAAGTCATACCTAAGAATACAATTAAGCAGCAATAATAATTATAACGTATTTTATATATGCAATATGTATGCATATCTCATATTGAATGAGTGGACTCATCACACACATATTTTTTAATTCTTTTTCCAACACTAGCGTATAGATCGTGCACCCATGATTTACATTTAAAGCACTGAATCATGCTTTCCTCTCGATCTTCTGCACAAATATAACAAAACCAATCGCTTTTAATTGTATTGCTTTTCTTCCTTTTAATTTCCAATGCTGATTCCTTTTTATTAATTGCTTTCTTACTTTAGTTTATGAATCATACCAGTACGACTTAGGAATCTCGCATGAGTACGACTTAAAACACTACTCAATTCATATGTAAAATAATCATAACTTCACACTGATTAAATTTAATACGATTTCATTTCGTACAAATAATTCTGTAAATGCTACAGAACTTATGTTTAATAAAAAAATTGGATTTGACCAACAACTTACTTGCAAAATTAACTATCAAACACATGTAGAAAATTATAACAAATACATATAAACTCTTTTTGATGAGAGGTTACGTTTCCACGGTATCAGTGACACACGAACAATATGTGAATCAGTATGGTTGACTAAAAAGTAAATCTTTTTGCCACTGGTGGCGCTGTTACCGCGATATTACGTCCAATATATGTAAAAGGTACAATGTAGGCAGTGGTACGACTTGAGCAACTTTACCCTATTTTATTTCTCTAAAAAAAAATTCATAAATATGACCATAGTTTCCTCAATCTAATGATGGTCGTTTCAAAAGTCCGTGCAAAAATGAAAACTAGTTATATTTTCGGAGTAAGTAAATATTTATTATTTTTCAAGTAATCTCCTCTTATTGTTAGACTTATACACTTCGCCCAACAGTGCTCCAGTTTGTCAATCCCTTCTGAATAGTAGGATTGGTCCAACTCAGCAAAATAGGTATTCATCTCCGCAATCACTTCCTCGTTTGAATAAAATCTTTTTCCCGCCAGCCATTTCTTGAAATTGAGGAACAGATAGTAGTCCGAGAGAGTTAAATCTGCAGAATAAAGGGGGTGCGGAACGAGTTCGAATCGCAAATCCATTAATTTTGCGGTCACGACTACAAGGAAGTGAGCTGGTGCATTGTCGTGACGGAAGAGAACTATTTTGTGGGCCAATCGTGGACGTTTTTCTTGTAGCTCGGTTTTCAAACGGTCCAATAAGGATGCATAGTATGTTCCCGTAATAGTTTTACCCTTCTTCAAGTAGTCAACAACAATAATTATCCCTTACAAATTCAAAAAACAATCGCCATCACTTCCCTGGTTGAAGGAACGGTCTTCACCTTCTTTGGTGCAGATTCCCCACTAACAACCCATTGTTTCGACTGTTCTTTGGTTTCAGGCGAGGAGCAATGTATCTGTCGCAGGGGGGCTTATTGTAAAATCAGTCGTATTATAATACGCCTAAGCTTTTTCAATACGACTAGGCGTATTGTAATACTACCGAAATCATGAAGAATCTCACAATTTGACTGATAATACAGGTTTACAAAAAAAGAAGTCCGGACTATTTGACCGGACCATGGTATTGCGAGGTATTTTTGCGTTCTGAATCCGATCCCGAGGTCATCTGAGCCCCATCACGTCAGAAAAACGAGATTTCAAGGTCATTTAGAGGTTAAAATGACCATTTTTTGGAACTGGACCCGGGATAATTTCTCAAGCGACCTGTTGAGTTGGAAGGTAGCTGTTTAGGTCTTGAATACCTTCCAAACATTGGAATGGAGTCCTAAATCTCGACCGGGACTATCACAGAACCACCCCAGTGGATAAAATGTTGCTATGATCGTTGTATCTCGCGGATTTCGATCTCCCTGTCAAGGCATCCAATTTCGACGATCCATTCGCTGTGAGATATTGACAGTGAACCCAGCACTGCTATTAAACTGAATTCTGCTATTAGCATCACCCAGGAACAACGACGTGGACGTTGTAGATTCTGTTCCCTTCGGGGTGCTTGTTTACAGTGAGTCCCCTTGCCTCTTACTTTTCTCCCTCCCAATTTTTCAATCTTTCCGCGCTTGTTTATGGGGTCTGCAGGTTTGCTCAAAACTCCTTCTAAGTGCCTTTCTCTTATGCCCCTTGTTCGTATCCCTCTTCAAGTTCCAGCAGTAGTCTCCCAACATGTTGATGTCCCAGAAACCTTGGTAGCGTCTTTCCATCTCTTTTATGCCTTGAAGAAATCTTTCACCTTGTTCTTCGCTATAATGTCCAAGGTTTTCTGGGAAATTGTCCAAATGTGAATCCAAGAAATGGACCTTCAAGCTCATTAAACATCCAATGGCTTTGTAGTTCCGGAGCAAGCCCTCCACCAATTCCCTATAGTTTGGGTTTTTATTATTTCCAAGAAATTTCTGGGAAACATTCACGAAGCTCTTCCATCCTTCTTCCTCATCCACCGTCATCGTCTTCGGGAATTCTGGATCTAAATGGTCATTTTAACCTCTAAATGACCTTGAAATCTCGTTTTTCTGACGTGATGGGGCTCAGATGACCTCGGGATCGGATTCAGGACGCAAAAATACCTCGGAATACCATGATTCGGTCAAATAGTCCGGACTTTTTTTTTGTAATCCTGCGTAATTTTAGGCGCATTATAATACGCCTGTCGCTTGTTAGTCTTATTGTAAAAATAAACGCGCGCGCGATTGTTTTAGAATACGACTAGGTAGATGAAATACGTCGTATTATAATACGACTGACGGTATGCCAGGCGAATTGTAATTGTTGTTGATTAGGTCATCTCAATGTTAACCATCTCAGGCAAATAGTTTTTGTGGCTTCACTCGCGCCGCCGATTCTAACCTAACCTAACCTAATCTAATCTAACACATTAAAATATAAATAAATTAGATTCGGTAAGGTTAGGTTAGGCTAGAATCGACGGAGTAAGCGAAGCCACAAAAGCTATTTGCCTTTGTTCCGCCGATTCTAGCCTAACCTAACCTAATCTAACCTTGCCACATCTAATTTATTTATATTTTAATGTGTTTGATTAGGTTAGGTTAGGTTAGAATCGGCGGAGCGAGCGAAGCCACAGAAGCTATTTGCCTACACTGAGAGAAACAATTTTTTGGATCAAAGACATTTCATTTGGGTTGAAAGAAATATTTCTTTGTATAGCTCCGAAACTATATTTTTTTAGTCCAAAGAAATCTTTTATCGAAAGCAAATAGTTCAATGGAGGATATATTTCTTTGGTCCGACAGAAACAGTTGTACAAATGAAGGAGCATTTATTTATTTTGAATCCTTGTACCTTCGATTCGAACTGTGATGTTATTTGGCAAAAGAAGTACGTTTTTGAAGCAAAGAAATATGTCTTTGACGTAACAGAATATTTCTTACTAACTAAGATATTTATATTTACCTCAAAAAAAGTTGTATTCAAGATAATTACTCGCGTCTTTCGCGGCAAGAAATAGGTCATCTAGTCAAAGAAATATGTCTTCGGCATAACAGAATATTTCTTACTAACTCAGATATCTATATTTATCTCGAAAAAAGTTGTATTCAATTACTCGCGTCTTTCGCGGTAAAAAATAGGTCATCTAGTCAATGACATAATAATTTAAAGTAAAGAAATACGAGGGTGGTCCGATAAATTTCTGGCCTCAACATGAAGATGGCAAAACTCGTCAACGACAGCTGGGGACTGTGTTCATGCATCTTTTGACATGTACTCACCAACATTTCAGTCATTTTGGACGCGCAGTTGTTGTTTGACAATCGTTCGAGTCAGTCGATGTGAGTACTTTGGTGAAAATGGAAAAATCACAGCTCGATACTCGATTTTTTTCCATTTTCATCAAAGCACTCACATCGACTGACTCAAACGATTGTCAAACAACTGCGCGTCCAAAATGGCTGAAATTTTGGTGAGTACATGTCAAAAGATGCATGAACACACTCCCCAGCTATCGTTGACGAGTTTTGCCATCTTTATGTTGAGGCCAGAAATTTATTGGACCACCCTCGTATTTCTTCTAGTTGAAGATATAATATACATATTCTCTCCTTTGGTCCAAGTAAAATTGTCATTGATCAGATGAACGCCGTATTTTGAAGAGAGAGCTAGATATTTGACTGGAAGTAAAACGCAACTGACCCATGCATGCGCAGTTTGTTAAAAGCTCCGCTTGCCAATGGTTTGTGACTGCTTTGCGAAGAAGGCTAATATTTACAAGAGACTAATTGGCTGGTCCTGGAGGCACTGTAGTACCAGGACAACCAGCAGTAAGGCTGGAGCGAGCTCGCGACACCTCACCCACCTCCAAAAACCAGTTGACTAAAGCCCCAATTGACCCATGAAGCGACAACCATCACACTTTTCAACGTTGCTCTTATAAATACTAAAACATAAATTTGCATCCGAGAATATTCGCCATATAGCGGGCAAACGGGATATTAGTACAGCGATTTTATCTTTACCGACAGCGACCGATTTTACCCTCGGTGACGCGCGGTGCCCTAGTCCCTCTGACTTGCAATTATTCTGGGTCCTTTATACCCATTTTTTAGCTTAGATTTAATTTCTAATCATTGCTTCAGTCAAGCCTCTTACACTCGCTGAAGGAATTTTATAAGTATTGATTATAGAGTTCAAGTTTTCGCGTTTGGATCTCACGCTCTGCCGGTAGCGATCAGTAGTTAGGTTCGTGTTCACTTTCCCTCAATGTTACGTGTTAATATTCATGTGTTGATTTAAAGAAACGATTTATTTCAAAGAAATACGTAATTCATAATGACTATACTATACTTCTTTCAGTTAAAGAAAAACTGCGTTAGTATTAAAGACGTCAGAGTTATTGACGAAAAGACGTTTTTTGTTGATTTGAAAGAATATTTCTTTCGGGGAAAGACAAATATTCAATGAAGTCATTTTTTTCATGTGAAAAATGTAGTGTTCCAGATAAATAGTAAAATCATTGACTTGAGAGATGCGTTCTTCAAGTGGAATGAAGCAAATTATTAGAACGATTATTTTGTGCTTTGGTTCTAACAATTCATGTGTTGATTTAAAGAAACAATGTGTTTCAAAGAAATACGTAATTCACAATGACTATACTATACTTCTTTCAGTTAAAGAAAAACTGCGTTAGCATTAAAGACGTCAGAATTATTGACGGAAAACCCGCGAACCCGCGGGAAGTATTCATGAACACTACTTTGACACTGAAGACACTGCTAGCGCAAGGGCGCAAGACACGGATTTTGACCCTGCTGACCCTACATAATTCCATTTTCGGTAGTAGCAGGATGAAAGCAGCGTCGAAACAGTGTGTTAAGGGTGAAGTAAGGGGCATAGCAGGGTGTTCAGTGTCAAAATGAATATAGAAATTTCGCCTCGGGCTCATTCTATTCACGCACACCTAAAAGTGTAATACATGAATACGTACGCATACAAGTAACGCCGGATGGTGGCGACCGCGCGCAGTCTGTCTCTCTCGGGTTCTATTGAACCTCTTCGTCTCCCGCGGCGAAATTTCTATATTCATTTTGACACTGAACACCCTGCTATGCCCCTTACTTCACCCTGAACACACTGTTTCGACGCTGCTTTCACCCTGCTACTACCGAAAAGTGTCTTGCGCGCTTGCGCTAGCAGTGTCTTCAGTGTCAAAGTAGTGTTCATGAATACTTCCCGCGGGTTCATGAACACTACTTTGAAATTGAAGACACTGCTAGCGCAAGGGCGCAAGACACTGATTTGGACACTGCTAGCGCAAGGGCGCAAGACACTGATGTGGATACTGCTGACCCTACATAATTCCATTTTCGGTAGTAGCAGGGTGAAAACAGCGTCGAAACAGTGTGTTCAGGGTGAAGTAAGGGGCATAGCAGGGTGTTCAGTGTCAAAATGAATATAGAAATTTCGCCTCGGGCTGCTCCCTAACCTCGTTTAGGCTGTGCTCTGTGTTCTGTTGCCAAGTTGGCGCTCTCAAATGAGTCGTCCCGGCCATTGAACAAAATAAATGAACTTTCACTAATTATTTCTCGATAACCAAACGGTCAATTATTTTCGTTTTTTTTGCCGTATTCATTGATACTTTTTCTACACTATATGTTTCATTTCATTGAAAAATGTCGAGCCGTTGATTAAAAAAAAATTAAAATAGATGAAGTCCTGTCTAAACACATGTAAATTTAATTATTTTCAAAAATTTATAACTAAAGTTTGAGACGGTCAATCGTCGCGCGGTTTCGCTCATTTTGTAGTTAATTTGTTGAACTATCTACCATACAAATTTTTAAAAAATATGTCGAAGTGACCAGTCACGGGTGAACAACCTTAAGGGGGAAAGAAATTTTCCGTTTCGCTCATTGTCAGTGAGGATTATGTGGCATACGGTCGATTCGCGATGCGAGACTAGAATTGAGGGATGACCTCCGTAGGACTTCGTGGAAGAAGAAATTCGCGGGGTCGAACTTTTTTGAATCGGCGAAATTTTATGCGGTATTGTGGGGAAAGTCGCCGAACTTGGACCAATTTAGGTATTTTTCAATAACTATTGAAAAAAGAATATCTTCGAGAAATAATAACATGCGGAAATAATAAACCATTATGAACGAAAAAAAGCATCGCGTATATTACAAAGCGTTTGTAGTATATGTCACTGTTGTTATAAATACTTGAATGACAATTAGTTACGCCATAAGAAAATAATTTCATTTATTAAAAAGAAAGCGAACATTATTAAACAAAATTGTAGTAGATTGCAGTTCAATTTACAGGAAGTTAAAATAACTCGCGCTCCTAAAAATTCCGGGAGTAGTGCGCCGTCTTTTGTTTTCACTATATCTTCAAGTCATAAACATATCGAAGGTTTCCTGCCAAAAGGGCGTATCCACAAAAATCATGTTTTGGTTGCTACGTTCTTTTAGCAGGAAACTCTCGATATGTTTGCGAGCATTACTTCAATTTTGTGGTAAATCTGACTCCAAGCGTATGCTATTTCTTCTAAAAATCCTAGTCTTTGTTAGTTATTTTTTGTTATAAATGGTTATAAACCTGGTATTGATACAGTAGATAGATAGATTTATTTCGGCTTTCCAGCCACGAAAGGGGTTGGTTTTACATCTCCATATATTCGCTTTTACTATAAGCTAACACGAGGTACTTCATATAATATAATAACTAATGATAAAATAACTATAATATAATAACTATAATATAATAACTAATAATTTTATATAATACTAGACGCTTATCTTCTCAATGCTTTGTAGTATTGATACAGTACTTTATAGGCAAAATCTATATAATTTTTTTAATAGATATTTCTACGTATTATATAGCCTTGCCATAGTTTTTACTACAATTTATTGCAACGCTAATAATTGTAATTGATGTCAAGATAACCATTTTTTTCTGTGTGTATCCTTTCAATTGATGTAGTTAAATTTTCCGAAAAATATCTTACAGAATCAAGAAATCATAGAAATTCAAATTATGTATTCAGCCGAATCAAAAAAACTGATTGCCTAATAATGGTCCGGTTTATTCTTGAATTGAACGGCTGGATAAAGTGAGAAAAGAGCTTATCACATTTAACTTTTGTTTTATATATTTTATATAATATATGTAGGATTTATTTGAAAACAAAAAACGAACGTAAATATCATATTTCAAAAATTAAAACCAAACTAATAATTTTAGCTATTGATAATAATTTATTCAACTATTTAGAAAATAATGAATAGGGAATTTATAATTTTGTTTTATTATTATACCATTGCTTTTTGGCTAGATCTGGACCTAATGTAAGCAACTGACAATGAGTGTGGTCGAATCTAGAAAACTTCATCGATTTACTGAATACGCATCGCCTAACCTCGTTTATAGCACGAATCTTTAAAACAATGATGTTATTTTAGTGCTGTATAAATGTACTTTCAAAATAGACAATAAGATATATGATTACTTACAACAGAACGGTTAGCAAAGCTTCAATCTATCGATAAGTTTTTCAACTTTCCAATATTGAAAACTGTTATCGCCCAATCAGCTACAGATAATGGCCGTCAGAACTGACGAAGAAGGTGCACCATCCATCTCCAAGTCTAAGTATGCGATGCAACTAACCAAACATCGCAAACAATCCCTACTATTTGAGGTACAGGGGTGGTCCAACCTAGGTGTCGGTCCAACTTCGGTAACTCTACCCTACTATTCAATAACGCGTTAAAAATTATTTCAGATTTTTATTCCCGAATATCCTCAAATCGATCTGTTTCATACAATATCAATTACCTGTCGATTAAATGATGTTATTAATAAAAGTAAAAGCGTAACGATTTTTTATTTTAAAACTAGCAGCCCGTCCCGGCTTCGCACGGGTAGATTGTGGATTGATTTTGTCCGTCCACCATTGTTTAAACATTTTTAATACAAAACTTTTAGTATTTTTCCCGGGCTACGCAATGGTCATATTGGATTTGACCTTGACCATGACCTTCAAGGTTATATCGAGGTCAAATTAATTTTTTTTCACGTTCAAATGTGTCCTTGACCATTTTTTTCATGTTACCTTTATTGTCAGCGGAGGTCAAATTTAGGTCAAGTATAGTTCGACTTTTTGAACACCCTGTATAAGATTTACTAACTCAGAAACCTTCGCGGATATGCGTCCAACTGTTCCCCAAATTTTCATCGCAATCGGATGAACGGTTTAGGAAGGCATACGAGACATACAGACAGACAGACAGACAGACAGACAGACAGACAAACATTCATTTTTATATATATAGATAGATGACCTAAAGGGTCTGTAGAAATATGTATTTCAGAACTTTATCTAGCATATCTAGCATTAGGGAAAAGAGTATATTCATCAGTTTATTAATAATTTTATATATACAACTGTCGATAGATATTTCTTCTATAAATAAAAAATTTATAGTAGATTTACATTTATAAATCTGCTGATTGTGAACTTTAAAGTTAGCTATTGTTAACTAATATAGAATCCAATAAATATAGTTGTCACTTATGATATAGTCAGAGGATATGGTCTTGGCATGGAGAACTGGATTTCAAATCTTCATTTAATTTTATCTAGCTTTAAAAAATATTACTTCAATACAAGAATCGATAAAAATAAGGTTAGAAAGTGACAATTATTAAAGCATGTTATTTGACATGACTCACCTATCAGTAGCAATTTTTAAATTTACTGATGAGAAATCATTAAAAAATGTATATATGTATATACTCTCTGCTCCAAAAGTATGGTTGTCTTTATTTCATTAAACATTACTTGTTTTTTTTCGGAATATAGCTTTAAATGTTCCCCTCGCAGTACCCCTTGCAATGCCTCGCTTTGAAAGGTAAGAGTATGGGCAGCATATCTATAGGTAGAGTAAGCCATTGCTCGGGTGCACCAACACCCGGACTACTCTATATCTATAAAAATATTTTGAAAATGTTAACCTAAACTAATATTTTTAAACGAAATATATACTATGTGAAATATTTTTGTAGATACTTTAAGTAGTTTCAAACAAGAAATGGTTATGTATTTATTTTTTATTAATCTCATTATTTAATTAGTAGTTAATTGCGATAATAGTTCGGAGTAAATATATGAAATAATGTTTTATTAAACTATGTAGTCCAACGTCATAAGAAATCAAGCGAATGAAAAAAGTGACAGCATACGTTTATCTGATTTAACATGAAATATCTCATGTACAGTGTGTCAAAAAATATTTTTATGGATTCATTTTTTTTACATAACTTTATTAACTGAACGTTAAATGAATAATAAACATATATACGTCTGTATATAGATTGATTCAAACTCTATTTGACATGCTTTAACTTTTTTCAAAAATTTAACAACTAAATTATAGCAGTCTCTATTTAAATATAAGAAAGGCAATTGTTCTCAGTCAATTCAAATAACATCTTAAATGTTCATTCTGTAGAGCATTAAAAGTTACCCCGATCTAAAAATTTTCAATAAGCAGTCAAAAATCGAACCGATTTACGTAATTTATCAGAAAATAGCTCGACTTTTTAATTTTCTAAATAGTACAACTTTTTATGCGTCAACAAAATTTAATGATTTATGGGTCGGAGTAACTTTAGATTTTCCACAAGAGATGGACATTTCATATCTTTTCTAAAATGGCCGAGAAAAAATTGTTTTTGTGATGTTAAAATAAGAACTACTATAATTTAGTTATCATTACATTTTTTCAAGACAACTAAATCAACTGAAGTTTGAATCGATCTACACAGCCATCTATTTACTGTTTCATTTACTGTTAAATTAATAAATTTATACGAAAAAAAAAATTGATGACGTGCAAATATTTTTTCTTACAAACTGTGCGTACGTAGGTATCTACCTATATGATAATTCGGTTATGGCGTAAAAAAATATTCAATGCTACGCAAAAAAGTAAATATCTGAAAAAATTCGTAAAGTTTCAAGTGCTTTCGTTTCTACTGTATTATGTATGACGTCATCAAAAGGCCAAAGACGACACATTTATGACAAGCAACGAGTGCGAGAGAAACAGACTTACAACACACTATGACGTATGCTGCATTTTTAAGCATTGTTTTCCAGCTTAAATTAAACTGAAAATGAGAAATGAAAAAATACGAGGTAAATAAGTTTCTTCAAATTCTTTAAATCTGCAATAAAAATAAATAGGGAGAGAAGCAAATTGCGCAAAGTGCGCGCGCATGTACACATGCACACACATGCACGCACGTACTCTCTCTCCCCCCTCCCTCTTTCTCTCCCCCTCCCTCGTCTCTCTCTAAATTGGTGTAAAATAACATGCCACTCTATAATTGTGTTAAAAACTCTATAAAAAAACGTTCAAGTTGTTACTTTCAAAGAACTTAGGTACCTTTTTGTAAATTATGCGATTAGGATGAATAATGGAAAATAACGATACATAATTTTAAAGTGAATTGCATTTAAAATCATTGAGGCGATAAATGATTTGTTTATTTTATATGACGAGCAATTAAAAAATGATATAAATTAGAACACACATACAAAAAAATTACAGTCAACATTTAGTATTACGCTAATTTTTTAAACATCGAATTTCTTAACATAATTCAATCTGACAATTGATTGAGTTGCTGAACTCCCATGTTGTATAATTATCTACAATTTCACATCTGCGTAAGAAGGATTTGATTCGCGAGTTCCAAGTTTACTTCGAACCCATCAACTCGTCGAAAAACTCGAAGCCCAACCTATCTGGAGACCGCGCGTTTACAATAATTAAAGACCCGTAATAAATCATGTAATCTTTATAAGATTACATAATTTTATCTACACGATCGAGTAATTTTATAAAGATCGAAGCGACAAAATTACACGATTCATCGTAGGTCTCTTTATTGCCGGCGATAAATCGTGTAAATTTACCGTCACATTTTTTACAGCGCGCCCTTCACTTCACTCGCGAGGGAACCCCGCCAGCTGCGGGTCACAAATTTTTCCTAACCTTGGCACGCGTGTTCTGGACTATTAAAAGCTACGTTTTGGACTATTAAAAACTACGCCATCTAATTTCGTTTCAACCGGTGGTCCGTGTTTCTCGAAGGAACCTAGTTTTAACCCTTCGCAATCGTAGCGCGCTTCGTGACGGCGCAACGCTCCAAATAATGTCTTCCAGACCGAGCTTATATTGGAGACACTTTTACGAGTTTCCAAATAGAGCTCAGGAAGAGCTCCGTAGAATGTCTTTCTGCTTTGTATTTGTGAAACGCTCGTTAGACTTTGAGAGTTCGTTGCTAGGAGAGAGATTGAGAATTCTAGATATAAGAAACCATATTAAAAGCTTTCTACAATATTATTTAGGAGCTATCGTTGGTTATATGATCGCAAAAGATTGAAAAAGTAATTAGTGTTTACAAAATATGGACATCAATTCCTTCATGATTACCACTTCTAGAAAAATTGCATTTATTAATTGTGTCAATTTAGAAATCCACGCGCGGTATGTCTTTCCAATACTCAGTAATAAATTATAAAATTTTCTACAAATGAAATTGGTGCTTTTTAAACTACAACGAAAAAAAAAAGAATTCAGATATATATTTATAAATTGGCCCTACGACGGGACAATTGCAGATTTTTTCAATTATTTAACTCCTACATTTTTGTAAAAGCCTTGAAATAGAGTACGATGAAGAGAAAATAAAAGGATGTGAAGTAAAAGAGAGCGATCAAGTGCGTCGTCTTACTGTTGCAGTGGTTCTAAGAAGCTCGAAATGCGCATGCGATTCTGTAAACTAATTCGTTTCAAATTTTGTCGCCTGGAGTTCTCAGAATCGTTGACCTTAAACTATGGAAATTTAAATTTCAAAATGGAAATTTGCGGTGTTGGTATAGTGGATATTTCGAAAAAAAATACTTCGAATCCGAACCAAAATTTATCTTCGTAAATTTTTAGTGTTATAAATTAGGGGCCCACGTTTTAAAATGAAAACCGACTTTCTCTTTTACGAATTATTTATCGCCCACAGGAGTAAGACATTATTTTCATAAGTGGCCTACTTGTTTTTTTTCTCGAAAAATTGCAGCTCGAGATATTTTTCATAATGAACGTAATACCAGGGAAAACATGTTTATATTGTAGCCATGTATGATCATATAAGTATAATTAGATATAATCAGATCCGCTTGCCTCTATCTGATTATACTCTTATATGAAAAACTACGTATGATCATACATGGTTATATGTAAACATTTTTTCTTGGGTGATACTGATTTTTATCTCATTTTTTAATCCTTTGTGCTATTTCTTGAATGTACATATAGAGTTTTTATTTTTAAAAGGTTAGTTGAGTGGCAAACTCGTTTTTTTTTCTTGAAAAATCTTACATCTAGCCATTCTTTGTAATGAACTTTTATTTCATCTGTGTTTTCTTCTACTATTTCTTTAATATACTTATGAAAAGTTTCTATTTAAGAAAGTGCATTTACATTTTCCATTCGTTTCGTACACCCTGTATGAACCACGTACCACAATAACATACGCATAAAAGAAAGGTCGCGTATCTCTAGCAATCTAAACTTCTCGCACGTGGCACAGCAAGCAGTGTTTATTTTGCCAACCGATTAGATCGAGTGCTAATTTATATGTATATATGTCGTAAGTAAATCGCTATTTCAGGCAAATAGTTCTTCGAACGAAGAAATTACATCGTCGTGAAGATCCGAACCTTGAAATCGATTAAATCCCTTAGGGTAATAAAGATGTTGAGTGCCGGGATTTTTTATGAGAGTACTGGTAGTTCCGCTCCGACGAGTGCTACAACAAATTCTAATAACTTTTCTCAGCGGCTCTCCGAACGAAGAAGATACGCGGTCATGAAAAGTTCCGAATCTTGAAATCGACTAAATTCCCAAGAGTAGTAAAAATTTCGAGTTCCAGGATTTTTGTGATCAGAGTGTTAATAGCCCCCTTCATAGTGCTACAAAAAATCCTAATAACTTTTTTCCGCTAGCTCTCGAAACGAAGAAGTTATACGGTCGTGAAATCGTGAAACTTGGGATCTCAAATCGGCTATAATAGGTCCTCAAGGGTAGTAGAAATGTCGAGTGTCGGAATTTTTGATGAGAATGCTAGTAGCCTCTCTCCAAGTACTACAAGACTTTCTAATAGCTGGCTTATCAAGCGAAAAAGTTATGATGGTTTAAAAAATAAGGATAATAAAAATGTTAGGTTTCGGTTTTTTGATAAGAGTGCCAGTGAACCCCCCCGAAGTGCTACAGAAAACTCTTATACATTTTTGCGCTAGCTCTTCAAATAAGAGGGTTACAGAGGTTTGAATTTTGGAATTTGTGAAGTTGACCCCCCATTCTTTAAATAAATTTTTTTTGTACTTTTTCTAAATGTATAAAGAACTCAAGCACTTTTAGGACAGCTATCAGAACTCTTGCATTTTTTTCAAATTTTTCAAAATGGGGGCCAATTTCACTGACGTTAAATGTGCTTCTGGAGCATTTTAGCTTCACTCGCTCCATTGAATCTGATCTAACCCAACTTAATTTAACCTACACTAATGAGAGAAAAAACTGTTATAAGAGCTATAATTTAACTAGAAATCATGGTTGATTTTAGCGATTTTATGATTCCATAATTTTTCTAAACAGTGAAGTTCTGGTTATGGTAACAAGTGATTACGATTGCTGTAAACATATCAACCTGCAGTATAGTCGATAGGTGTCCCCAACATTTTTTTTATATAGTTGACATTACCATGCAGTAATATTATCGATCTACTTTTCTGGTTAATCTAACCATGATGCACGGTTATCATAAACTATTCACAATCTTATTATTACTACGTCCACGCAACATTTATTTCGACAGCTTTTATGGTCCGTTTAATCATAAAATAATATGGTACTAGCAAGGAAGAAAGTTAAACCTTGCAATTATAGTTGACTTTACCACCTATAATACTTTTCTCTCAGTGTAGCTTTGCGTAAATACGATTTAGCAAATTAGATAACACAATGGCAATCATTAGTCTAAGAAAAAGCCAGGACAATTATATTGATAGTAGCTATTTTATCTAGGTGAAAGTTATTTGGCTGAAACAACCATTTACCCACGGTATAGGGTAACGCGGGGTAACATTGACACATTTTTTGAATTTTATTACTTTCTGCTGCTAATAACTCGTAATAATACTGTTCTTGTCTACCTTAATAAATACCGCATATAGACCGCCACCTGATGCCGCGCGTGAATATCAACGCTTTCATAATGATCACCCAATTCAGTGTCGTTAAGTTTTCACGTGGGCGTGCATGTCCTATTTTCGACGAAGAAGACTTTTAGAAACTAGGTTTTTTTAAAGTGGCAAAAATTTATAAATAAAATGACTATTAGAATTTAATCTCTATACAAAATCACCTACTGATGTCAATTTTGGAACGTAATAAACAAAAATTGAGATTTTTAGCCGATTGCATGCAGTATAGACGAAAATCTTAGCAGGTGTCAATCTTAAACAGAATATGGGGTAAGATTGACATCTGACTTTATTTTTTTTTAAACCAGTGTCCAAAAACGATAAGTAGTAAAATAAAATGCATCTTATATCATATAAAGGGAGAGTCAGGCTTGCTTCAGTTTGCAATATATTTTAGACCCGTAAGTAAAGTGGTGTCAAAATGTATGCCTCTTTTACCCTGTAGGATTCTTTTGTTTGGAGCGGAGCACGGTATCATGGCTCGAAATATCCGCTTCATTTTGGCGCCACCGTAATTTTCCATTTGAAAATACCGATCTCGGATCTTGAATCGGCTTTGTGACGATAAATTCCTCCCGATATCCGCGTCGCTCTCGACGGAATGCCTTCGCTGTCTCCGTCGAAAAAAAAAAGAAAAGAAAAGAAAATCACCGACGAGACTCCGATCATCGTCGACGGCACGAACAATGTCACCGACCGCAAAGGCACCTTTGTAGACTCGCAGACAACTCCACAGAGCCCGACGTGTTCGCCGATGCTCTGCCGATTGGTACCGATCGCGATTTCGCCGAACTTTTACCGACTTAGTTACGTGGTGCAGAGTGCGACGATGCTGCGAAACACCGCGAAGCAAAGCGGCGTCAGCGGCAGCAGCGCGGCCGATCAGTCGTCGCCCGGAAGCGTCGGCTCTGCCGGAAGTTCCGGCCCGAGCAGCCCCGGATACGAGACCGCTCGGCCGCGCAAGAAACTCTCCTTCAAGGAACCCGAGATCTTCAGTTACTACATGAAGATGAAGAAGCCAAGCAGTTGCTTGAAAACTCCGCCCATTCATCCGGTCCCGCCGATTCTAGACGTCACTTTCGACGAGAACCCCTTCGAGGAGGAGAACGTCGATCTCGATGAGCTGGAGGTAATGTTGGTCGCACTGCCGCTGCGGGTTGAGCAGAATTGGCAATTATATTGATGCAGCCATTCATGGTCGATCGAATTCAGTGTTTTTGTGAACGCGAGTGAATTGTCTCATCATCGGGTGTACGTTGAACTGAGATAATTCCACTCGATCGACTCTGGATCATCTTTTAGTTTTGTTTTTGGTTTTGGTTGTCGGAGAATACGCGTGAAATTTCAATTCCATTTCGACTCGTAAAAAGCCCGGCCTCGCTCCGCTCATTGATCTCGTTAGGGAGCTTTGTCCTCTAACCCGTAGTGGTCACAGCTCCTAAAAATAACGTAGTGTCACACTGGGTCCAATGGACCCCACGCAGAAAAACAGTTGCCATTTGCGTTCTTTTTAATGTATCGACTCAAACCTTGAACTGGAATTTAGTTTAAGACTTCCTCTTTATAATCCAATAATTATGTTCTCCTTTTTTAAATGTGTTTATATTGAAAAAACGCGAGACAAAAATTTGTCGAGAAATTTGACTTCTTTTTACAAAATAGTACACCTTTAAGAAAAAAAAACAGTATCAGATGAAGTTTTTCGAAAAATGATAAATAACGGAAATAATTGGATGCGGCCCTTGGTAAATTTTTACACCGTATATATGGAGCATTCCCCACCACTTTAATCGCGGAGTAATCATATCTATTTTTTTCTTCATAATCAATAAATAAAAAGAAAATTTGCTGTAAAGTTACATCATGGAACTCCTAATTGTTTAGAGATGCAGCGTTTTTGTAAAAGAGAAAATCGAAAATTTGCTGTATCTGTCAAACGACACGAAGTTTCATGATTTAGCTTTGTTCAAAATTTTCTCTTTACTTGTTGAGCATGAAGAAAAAAGTTTCTGCCTCTAGGGCTGGGCTTTCAATTTAAAAAATAAAACTAAAAAATACGATCACTCCGTCATGACAGGTTTTTGGTATAGAATACCAGGATATAGAATACCCGATACGTATTGCTTAATCTTATTTCTTGGCATGTGCCAACAATGAGAAAAAAATTAGTTTCAACCAAATTGTTTGGTTCAAGGTTAAACTTTTTCAAACTAACCATTATGCGTTTGGTTGAACTGTATGTAATTGAAATAATTAAAGTTTTCGTTTCATTTAATAAAATTCATTTTGTTGGTAGATGTTAGTCAATTCAACTTCACTGCTTTGTTAATTTAATTTGACTTGGTTTGCTTCAACAAACGTTTTTGTCAGACGGAGGTGGAAGTTTCTATAGTATTAACTACACTGAGAAAAAAAGTCATTCGATTCAACTGAATTTTGAAGTTATGGGCGGGTAACTAAATATATACGGGGTGTTCCCAAACCTCTGACCCAGAGAAAAACCCTATGTTCATTAAAAAATTACAAACATAATGCAATTGATTTTATTAAAATCCGTTAAGAATTTACAGAGAAATTAATTATTAAAAAGTAATTAATATTTTGAATTTATTCGGCATTGATGACGTCATATAGAAGATAATCGCAATTGCTACCGTTATTGTAAACATTATCTTCTTGAGCCTTGATATAACGTCATCAATGCCGAATAAATTCGAAATATTAATTACTTTTTAATAAATAATTTCTCCGTAGATTCTTAACGGATTTCAAAAAAATCAATTGTATTATGTCAGTCATTTTTTAGTGAGCATAGAGTTTTCCTTTGGGTCAGAGATTTGAGAATACCCGGTAGTTATTTGAACAAATATTTAGTTGAAACCGCTACCCTAGTAGCAGAGGATATCTGTCAGACATCTACAAGATGTCTATATGTCTAGAAAATGATATCTATATTTGGTATAAATGTGGTCGAAATCTAGATATAGACAGCGCGTATATATAGATGTCTGACAGATATCCTAAGTTGACAAGAATCGATATTCTGTGGTGATGTGATGGTGTGGTGATGGCGAATACAATATGGCGGATGATGAATTCCAGACATTGTTAGAATTTGAAGATTATGGGCCGAAACTTGTTACTTGGGGGTATTCGAGGTCGCTCATTACGATGCTGATATCCAAATCGGATTATTCTCAAATCCAAGATGGCGAATCCTATGTGGCAGATGACGAATTCCAAACATTTTTAGAATTTGAAGATTATGACCCGAAACTGGTTACTCGGGAGTTTTTTGGGTCGCTCATTACGATTCTGATATCTAAATCGTTCTATACTCAAATCCAAGATGGCGAATGCAATATGGCGAATGATGAATTCCAGACATTTTTATAATTTGAAGATTATGGCCCGAAACTTGTTACTCGGGGGTTTTTGGGGTTACTCATTACGATGCTGATGTCAAAATCGGTCTATTCTGAAATCCAAGATGGCGAATGCAATATGGCGGATGATAAATTCCAGACATTTTTAGAATTTGAAGATTATGGCCCGAAACTTGTTACTCGGGGTTTTTTTAGGTCGCTCATTACGATGCTCATGTCCAAATTGGTCTATTCTCAAATCCAAGATGGCTGATCCAATATGGCAGATGATGAGAATAGCCGAAGCAAGAGCTGTGAATCACTCACAGTCCCGTACCTTTCCTGGAATGCAAATTGCCGGATGCTTCCTAATGAGTTACGCGTCACCGAATTCACTTTGCTAATTACCTCTTTTTTCTAGCCAATCAGAGCACACCGCATAGCCCACGCTATCCCCACTATCTGTTAGTTGTAAGATATATAAACCGCAACCACACACATATGCACGCTATTCAGTCTGTTTTCTGTGTAATGAAGTGATCAGTGCCTCTTCAACCATCAGTGTATCTCTCCGTCGTAAGTCTTCTTTCGTAATCAGTGTGCATCGACCCGATTAACATTCTCGTATTTCCAAGTTGCAGTTTCGTACGATTTCTGTGTATCAATTTATTTCTTTGTTTATTTATTTCTTTTTACTTTAAAAAATACTTGTGATATTTCTGTTTGTAATGGAAGGGGTGGGCTCCGCCCCCAACCCCCCAGCCAACACCCCAACAAAATTTTAATTCATGGAGCCGTGATCATAAAAGAAGCCCTATTGCCCATCGGTGAATTATCAGAGGAGGCACAGGAATCGAAAAATAAGGATATACGGAAATATCGAGACAGCCATGCACAAAAAATCAACCCTACTAGAATGAATGAAGATTTATTTAATAGACTTTTACTGAGTTCTCCGATCCCCTTCTCAGGTCATTTCAGTCACCAAAGATACCTTGTAAAAAAAATTGACAAGGACATGCTTTCTTTGCTTGACCTGGCAGATCAAGAGAAACAAGAGCTTGAGGAAGACTATGACGAGGACTCGGATGAAGAGTATGACGACGATGAAAATAAAGACAACGAATATAATAAATCAGATTAGCCACAGTCATTTCACTTTGATATAATAAAATAATAAAGCATTAATACATTACATAAGTACATTTTTTCTTCTTTTGCTTTCTTGTATTTTTAGTTTTTAGCTGTGTAAATAAATATAGATTATTATTATTATTGTTATTATTAATAATACGTTGAAATTGAAAGAAACATTCATTTACATTTAAGCCCCCCCCCCCCTCTCAAATAAATTGAACTGTAAGATAATTCGTATTAAGTACCTGTCTAAATCATTTCATCGACGATGGTATTTTTTAACATAATTCACCCCCTAAAGGGGCGGTTACTGAAAAGTATAGTCTTCGTTCATTACACATATATTTATTCTATAGTAGATAGTGACATATAGTGTAAATTTTCATAACATTTGCATAACCGGTTCAAGCGTGATTAGTTTTGATCACGTTTTCGGTGATTTTGAACACTGGGCAGCGTGCAAGGTAGTATGCTTTATACTTGGTTGTATATAGCTTTCATGGTTGTTTTCTGTTAGGCGCAAATATTATGAATTCCAGATGCACTAAAAAAATTACGCTTCGAAATGTAGCAACCAATCCCAGAAAGTATGGGCTAAAAAATTCCAGGCAAGAAATCTAATGATATAGTGCAGTTATAAATTTGGTCAAATGCTATACCTACTATATAAAATTTATTTCTGTCAAACGTAAATTTAAACCCATACAGTCCTATACAGCATAGTATTCAACCTAATTCATAACTGTCCCTTTACTATATTTCTTACCCAGAGTTTTTTCTCCATACTTTCTCGGTTCGATATTGCTACATTTTGAAATATCCTTTTTCTCAGTGTGCGACAACAAAATTACCGCGAAGTGTAAAGTGTATCAATTATGTTTACGAGATGACGAATATGTAAAATGTTGATGTGTGTAATAAGGATACTATTACGTTAAACTTTTTACCATTATACTTTTTCTAACAATATAATTATGCTATTCTTATATTATTTAACCTTGGCACATAATATATATTTTGTTTTTTAAAACGGACCTTATAATTTGAAATAATCAATATTGAGTTATTTCATGAACATAAGATAGAAAGAGTGTGGTTGATTATAAAAAGACTTCCGGCAGCTTAGAGGTTAAAGACTCGAATTGTTTAGATCGAAAACATTGTTGTTGTGTAACGCTAATAAAAAATAAAATTTTTTATTTTAAATGGTATTTATACATGGAAAGATAATCGGCCGATCTGCATTTCTCGTTGCCGTAAATGAATATAGAAAATCATTTTAATAAAAAGAGAGTTAAGGTTCTCGGTTTCGAGAAGAGTAGCTGCTATTTTCCTGCTTGTGTGTAGGACCTGACTCGAATTTTAATTTCGATTATTTCTCCAAGCTACCTCCGCCCAATTTGATTCCCAGGTTTCGAAGAGATACCTCGAGATTACGAGTACTTAATCAATAAAATAACCAAAATATTATATACGACAAAAAGCCGATTAATAGGCTATCAGTCAGTAAAGTGTTAAGAAAGCGTTCTTGAAAAATAAATCTTCCGTGATATCAGTGTTTGAATAAATCAGTACTCCCACTTTTCTTCTTCTTTCTAATAAGAAGAAATCTTCTTTCCTTTCATCTAGATATGAGGAGCACAGTTCCAAAACTCGTTTAGTCCATTCGCAGTTTGTCCTATAATTGCTAATAGTTTAGCGATTATAAGACAAACTGCGAATGGACTAAATGAGTTTTGGAACTGTGCTCCTCATATATATAATGTGTGGTACGACAGATTGTTTCCTTCGCGTGAGAGGACGTGGTGCGACTCGAATTTGCATTTTGATTATTTCCTCGTTCCAGTGTGTCGGTCCTTTGTTTTAAGGAGAATGGTAAAGAGGTGAGTACCTATCAAATACTCGAGAGAATTTGTTGGGGAAATACCTACCTCCTTTTCACATTGCACCGTTGGGAAGCGCTTCTCTTCTCCCGCACACTTATATTTTTCTTCCCTCCTTTCTCCTGTCCCCTCCTCACCACCCTACCTCTTCAATCTCCCGGGAAATAAATGGGAACGCTCTCTCTCTCTCTCTCTCTCTCTCTCTGTACAATCTGCCTAGGCTTTTCGCAAAGTACATCGATTACTTAAGGTTGTTCACCCGTGACTGGTCACTTCGACATATTTTTTAAAAATTTGTATGGTAGATAGTTCAAAAAATTAACTACAAAATGAGCGAAACCCGACGACGATTGACCGTCTCAAACTTTAGTTATACATTTTTGAAAATAATTAAATTTACATGTGTCTAGATAGGACTTCATCTATTTTTATTTTTTTTAAATCAACGGCTCGACATTTTTCAATGAAATGAAACATATAGTGTAGAAAAAGTATCAATGAATACAGCAAAAAAAAACGAAAATAATTGACCTTTTGGTTATCGAGAAATAACACTGGTCAACAGTGATTTTGTTACACGAACCAGACCAGGTGATTCTTATAGATTTATGTGCGCTAAAAACGAATCTGACTCTCAAATTTGGGCCATACTTTTTTTCTACACGGGTAGGGGGAATGTAGAAGTCGGTCAATACTTGCCCCGTCGATCCTTCGTTAGTCGGTAAGATAAGTATTGGCAAATTAAGACACACCGAGTATTATTACTGTCCTGAGCGAAAGACCCTGTATACGCACAATGTATATATTTTCATGATTGCCTTCAGTAGACATTGCCGACTCAAAACCCGATTTACCATAAAATATATATAAAGTGGATCATCTTTTGTATATATGGAAGACGTGCGTTGTACGTCACATTTTATAGTTTGCCACATATAAAAATTCCAACTTATACAGTTACAAAAAACGCATATTCGACTATAGTTGATAAAATATCAGTCTTCGATTGGCAGATCTTTTATGACCACCCATGAAATACTCCCGGCTTCGCGGATTTTGTCGCTGTTACCTTCTCAGAATGTCATTTTTAAACATACTAGCCAATAAACAATTAATTATCATGCTCTCTTTAGCTACGACGGCTTTTTCCCTGCCTAATGAGAATGTGAATGTTGATTGTTCATTGGTTAGTAAATTTAAAAATGACATTTTAAAAAGTCATCACGACTGAATGTGTAACGCTGGGAGTACGTTTCTTCGGTACGTAAATTATGAAAGCTCCCATATTACCCAACACTTAAACGTATTATTCGTTCCTACAATCCGTCACTACCTTGTGAAATAAAATAATTATCAAGAAAAATCCTGATCGAATAATCATCCCGATTATGACGTATGAATAATTATTTTTCACAGAAGAATAGTAAAAAGATAAGGGTAATCATGAAAAACATTTTATCTCGTTTTCTATTTTCATTAAGATCGTAATCTGTACCTCGATAATCTGTCGGCTTTCTCAATTAGATGTACCTACCTACATTATTTATACACTGAATCATTTTCACCATCGGTCTGGGTACAATATACACATGCAGACTTACACTGACCTTTCCATTGTCATGTGGAAGATTTGAGTCTCTAATGTAAAAATACTTGAAAAAATATCAACAAAAATACGTAAAAAAATTACTTCTTATTTTTTATCTTTCGTTATCGATTTTTACAAACACTTATATCGTATATTCGCATATCAAGGATACGTGATTTTTCCCCTTAACGCATCTTCGGAATTACACCATCTGTTCGCGGATCTACTCCAAGAGTGGGAGTGACTTTTATTGAACACGCGAGTAAATATAGTATCGACTAAGCCCCCCCTCACACTCACCTTCTATCGTACCCGAAGTAAGTATAATAACTAAGTCGACCCGCCATTGGTTCCAGTGCTCGTCAGTCCACGCCTATTCTCGGACCAAATCCGTGAACACCTGGTACAACCTCCATCGTTGCAACCGCAAAACGACGCTAGCTCGATTTTGCGTAAACTATAATTTCGATCCTCCCTCCCCCATATGCATCGTTATCGTGCGTCACCCTTTCCCTCCTATCATCGTTTTACGGTGGCCACGAAAATTAATCAAGTTCGCTCCTTCTCTCTTACCAATCCGGCAGAGTCAAGCGATGAGGGTGGTGAGGACCGTAGGACAGGCCTTTGAAGTGTGCCATAAACTGAGCCTGAACGCGCCTAGCGACGAGCGAGGCGGGGAGAGAGACAGAGACAGAGAACGAGGCGACAATATCCACCACGACGAGGATTACGAGGACCAAGATGAAACCACGAGCGAGCAGCCGCAACCTTCGCCGCTTTCCTTACATAAGGGTTGGTGTATATATATTCATTTGTCATTCGAACTCCAATGTCATCGAACCTGACGCGTACCACGTAGAAGCTATTCCGGCCGATCGGTTATCGGTTGTTTTTTATCCACCCGAGTGAGCAATAACCGCCACACTGTAAAAAATGTACATTAACCTTAATATAATTATTACGTATGAAGCTGTTATCCAATACATTATTCTGAAAAATAATAAACTTCGTTATGAAATTTGTATTCAACTAGTGGGCTCGTGCGGAAATTCCGCAGACGACAGAAGATGGGGAATGTAAATGCAAAAGATGTCGAATGATTATATAGGGTGATCCAAATTGAACTTTAGGATTTTCTTTCTAAATAAAAATAAAAATATTGGAAAAATCTGAATTTTATTGCTATCAGTATAAAGTACAAACTCAGCAGTTAGGTATGAAATATGATGTCAGTCAAATGCCCTCCACGGCTCCGCTGACATGATACGTCGAAGTTTTCTTAATGTAATCATAAGTGATCGCCTGTTTTCATAATAAATTTGTACGATATTTATGCGTTGCTGCACAGTATACGGCGCCATAATGTATTTGCCATGTGTTTTGATACCAACTGTAAAAATGCAAACTCCCAACGTTCACATAACGCAAATGGCGCGTAATTCAAATCCTAAAGTTCAATTTGGATCACCCTATAGATTATACGTTATCTTTGACAAAAGTCAAGTTTTGTCTTCGATTTTGAAACAAATAATACAATCTCCAATTGTAAATTAACAATTCGTCAAAAACGAAGAACTTTATTTTTTAAATGATACATCTTTTAACATTTTTTATTTCGAATGAAGGAAGAAAAAGGATTTGTAATGGAAAAATCACCTTCTAGAAATAATATTTAAGGTTTAATATACCTATAAAGTTTACAAGATTATAGTATATTGATTTTCATAATTACATATATTGGAAAAAAGCTTTATATAAAACGGTATTGTAAATATAAATTTTTCTTATAGTGCATACGTGGTCCGTGGTCTACTAGGAAGATATTATAGTAGCCTCCCCCCTTTCTGTTATCTGCTTATAGGTACATATAAGCCATCGGATAATATGAGTCGTATAGTTGCAAAACTCACTCTTCGACAAAAATTAAAAAATCGAGATATATACCTACGCCATCTGTGTGTCTCAGAATATGCAGAGGAACATTCATAGCATATTGGCCAGGTGTAAAATTCGCTCTTTGAATAGCAATGTGATTTGAAAATATAAGGTTGAATGCAAAACTCACTCGGTTTCAATATTTGGATGCAAAAAAAAGTCACTCTTTACTCTCTCAGCCTATTAAAATATCAACATACTGTCACGTAACCATATCAGCTGCTTCCGTTATTCGTTTGTTTCATTGGGTTAGTCTAGTGCGCCGATTTCATTGTCTTGTTTAATTGTGTTTTATAATTAAATTAAATTAAATATTAAAGTTCTAAAGTGGATGCAGAACAAAATATTGTTTCCTGTCCTCCTGGAAAAGGTAGAAAGAAAATCCGAAAACAGTCTAAAAGGGAAAAGCTAAAAATTGCAAGATAAACTGAATAAACGACCAAATTTTGTTAAACACCTAAGTAAGTATTTCTTTTATTTTATAGATATAGCGCTAAACAATTACCTCTATTTCCGAATTGTGGACACAATGGGAAACCTGGATTGCCATACTTTTTTTCAACTTTAAAGATGCAGCAAGTAAAACGTTTCCATGAAATTCTGTACTCTTCAGCAGATAAAGTTAAACAAGATACATTTATTCTTAAATGCTGCACTAGGAAAAATCCAAAAAGAACAAATAGAAATAAAAGAAGAAATAGCCAAGTCTCGATTGAATACAATATTCCTGATGACAAGGGCAACTTTGTACGTGTATGCAAAAATGCGTTCTTGAGAATAACTGGTATAAGTCGGTTTCGAATTGAAAGAATAGTTAAAAACTTTGTGATAAAGAACGAAATTCCAAAAGAAAGAAGAGGCGGTGATGGGGTGGGAAACAAGAATAATGATAAGAAAAATCAGATTAAGCAGTTCATGGAATCACTAACATGTGTAGAGTCACACTACTGTAGAAGTAAATCCTCTGAGCGCCGGTATTTACCATGTGAATTAAATTTTAAAAAATTATATGGAATGTATCTATCAAAGATTCACAAGAGAACTGCGTAAGATTGAGCTACTTCCGTGATTACATGAAAAAAAAAAACTATAATTTGGGTTTTGGCTCTCCCAAGAGTGACGTATGCTCTACCTGAAGGTCCGCTGAAATTTTGAAAACCATTGAAGTCGGAAACGGCAGAAAGACACATATGGTTGAACAAAGAATACATAAATTAAAGGCCAAAGCTTTTTATAAATTACTGAACACTGAAGATCCATATGTACAACATTTTTCTTTTGACTGTCAAAAAAATGTGGCCTTGCCAAAATTACCAGACCAAGCTTGCTACTTTAGCCAACAATTAAATTTTAATCACCTAGCTGTTATAGCTAGACACGGCGATAAACAAAGGTCAAATTTAAGTCCGCCTTATGTGTTTCCCTATGTTTGGTTAGAAACGGATGTACCCAAGGATTCTAATACAATATCTTCCGCAATGTATTATCTTTTGAAGAGATTTGACTTCATTGAAGGTACAACAAAAGTACGCTTGTTTGCAGATGGTTGCGGGGGGCAAAATAAAAATACAATTATTATATGGCCATGCTTTCCTCATGGCTCCTTAAAGATGCGCCTAAAACCATCGAAACGCTCGAATTCATCTTTCCAATGGTGGGCCATTCTTACATGCCACCAGATTGAGTTTTTGGTCTTGTGGAAAGATGCTTGAAGAAAGAAACTGTTATTGTTACTCCTCAGCAATACGAAGAAGTGATAGAAAAATACGCAACTGTCAAAAGAACTGACGAATGGAGTCTTTTTGACTGGAGGGGTGTAACGTCTGAAGTTTTTAAAAAACCTGGGGGATGGCATTTTGCATTCAACAAAAGCAAAAGGTTTATTCTTACCAGACAAGGAAACGTCAACGTTCAAATACGCGGAGAAACGAACTATTGTGCTGATGTTGGAGTATCTACTTCTTCCTTATGGAAAAAGTCTAAAAGGAGTTAAATCTTCAATTGATGAATTGTTGACTGCTCACTTCGGTGACAACTGGCAGGACAAGCAGGAGCTTGCATTGTATAAAAAAGTCTTATATCCATCAACCGAAGATAATCTCGAAAACAACAGTGATGATGAGGTGGCTTTGGAAGGTGAAGCATGCAGCAATCCAGCGTATGGCGACTTCGAAATTTAATTTCTAGATCGGCAAAGGCCGGTCCATGTGCAGAGTCACGATTAAACGAATATAATATTTATTTTTTTGTATATTCTTTATAAAGTTATTCTCAGTTGTTCATACTAACATTTTTTTTATTTTCACTACCGTATGTATCATGCCAAATTAAACAAGCAGAATTACCGACATTGCCGAAACTTTACCGACGGTCAAGAATTTTATAGTTAGAGTTGGCTTGAGAAGAGTGCGCTGTGTGTGCTGCGTGAGAGCGAAAAGTGTCAAACGTCTGATTTCCCGATAGCTGTATTCAAGAGATCGAAGTGTTTCGTCTATTATTCGATACTTCGATTTTCCGAATTGACAGCTATCGGGATATCAGACGTTTGACACTTTTCGCTCTCACGCAGCACACCCAGCGCACTCTTCTCAAGCCAACTCTAACTATAAAATTCTTGACCGTCGGTAAAGTTTCGGCAATGTCGGTATATCTGCTTGTTTAATTTGGCATGATACATACGGTATTCGTTACATCATATCGGGTGCAAAACTAACTCAATGATTTACTTAGGTGCAAAAGTAACTCTTTACTATTTACAGATTGTAAATTATGACTGTTTCACTAACCAATGATTTTTGAAACTATTGTCAACTGATTAAGGTTTTGTAGTGTACTCTAGTGATACATTTTTAACACTCCCGTAAAATTAGAATGCTTTCAAACAGTTTTCTGTAAAAATCTCAAAACGACATTACCAGCAAAGAGTGAGTTTTGAAAATATACGACTCATATGGAGTGTAATGACCAAGAGGGCTGAAATAGGAGAAGCCTATTTTTATTCACAATTTATACACTGATTAGTGGTATGACTTCCTACAACTCTCTCATTTTGACAAGGAGTTGACAGCCGAGTATGTTTTAAGGAACGGGGATCGTATAGTCGTCATTGGTCAGTGTACTAACTCTGAATAGGATTAGGCTCCTCCTGTTTCAGCCTTCTTAGCCATTACAACCTGTATACAGGGTGTTCGGAAAAAACACCGACACAGAAATAGGGGTGATAGGTTACGTCATTACAAGTATTTTGATATAAGGGACCTATACCCGCAAGCGCCCCCTTCTGGAGATATCAACTTTTCAAGTTTATAACGACCGAGGTTGATCAAAGTAGAATAATATTGAGTTTTTTGTCTACCTGTACAATTGAAAAACAAATGAAAACTCCTTGTATCCGCATCATTTTCGAAAAGTACAAGGACTTGAGCCAAGCGGTTATCCTTTCCGCAAGCAGTTTGCGCAGTGGCACATCTATCCAAAATCGTTTCCGATGTTGCATGGACATGGGTGGCCGTCATTTTGAGCATTTGCTGTAGTACATTGTTTTTGTATCTCGTAAAATTAAATATTCGTTACCATCTTGATACGTTTCTTATTATTCTACTTTGATCAACCTCGGTCGTTATAAACTTGAAAAGTTGATATCTCCAGAAGGGGGCGCTTGCGGGTATAGGTCCCTTATATCAAAATACTTGTAATGACGTAACCTATCACCCCTATTTCTGTGTCGGTGTTTTTTCCGAACACCCTGTATATATATATAATATATCGGAAAGCCATCGATCTTTTGAATGTTTGTGCATATTCTTTTTTCATTGACCGAGGATTATTTAGTACAAACATATACACATATAATATAGCATAATGGTATAAGTATAACGAATATCTCCATTTACACACTCAGAGAAAAGTTTATTTGAATACAAACTTATTAGAAAGTTTATTAATCACAAATGAGAATTTTGTTAATATCGAACCAAGACCTATTCGAATTAAATAAATATTTGTATATATCTTAGAACGTTTATTTACTTCAAACTTCTGTTTCCCCCTGCAAATAAATTCTTTATTCATCGCGAATAAATGCTTCTGCTAGTTTCACATTCGAATAAACTTTTCTCTTGGTGTATGAACGATGAAAATACACTTATGTAATTCCTCAAGTAGGTATTTCACGACTATTAGTTGCCCGCGCGCATCCGACAGAGGAAACGGGCGTTCGTGACTTCCGCCGCGATGGGAGTCGTTAAGATACCGCGGAACGCGCGTTCATCGGATAGGGTCTTTATTGAATTTGCCTTCTCTTCAATCCTCTCGAATGATTTTCACGGTCATTCGAACGACAAAGCTGTATATCGTCGTACGAGCGTGCAGTCCTCAAACTTGACGGTATAGGTTGGAAATTCCATTCCTATGTTTATTCTTCCCTTTTCTTTATCTTTCTTTTGTTTCAGAGGATCAATTACATGTGTCTTAATCAAGATGAAAATACGAAAAGTGAATATCAATCAGCCAATCGCGGAACGCCTCTTTTTTAGGTTTGTCCAATGATTGAATGAACCCTGCTCATTTTCCGTATTTTCACTTTCACGAAGATACGTAATTAATTCCCAGAAGTAAATTCGTTGCTCGTTTTTTATTGGTTTTTGCTTCATTAAAAGAACTTCTTCAGAGATTTAGCCAATGTAAGGAACTACAGCGGGTAAGAAATATTTGCACACGCCATCATTTTTGTTCGGATAACTTTATTAATTGAACAGTAAATGAAATAATAAACATAATACATCTACTGGCTGAATTGCCAAACAGGTAGGGTTTATGTCTAAAAATCAAGTTATACGAGTACAATAATTCAATTCAATTACAGATATATACCTTCCTATGAATCACGGAGTAATCATATCTGTTTATTTTTATTTTTGAATTTGAGGAAAAAACCATAGGGTGACAGCAGCGGTACCTTTTCTGCTTCCTATTCGATAAGTAGAAGAACTATTTGTGCATAATTACATCATGGAACTTTCAATCGTTTGATAGATACAGTCATTTTTCGATTTCCTCTTTCATAATAAGCATTATATTTCTCAAACGACTCAAGGTTTCATGATGTATCTTTACAAGACATTGTCTTTCTACTTATCGAATATGAAGATGAAAACATACTATTGATAGGGGTTGGCCCTCGACTTCAAAATTAAAATAAAATGACACTATTACTGCGTGATATATAGGAGAATTGATCTGTAACTGGGCATAATATTGTTATAGGTACTTGTATAATTTGACTGTTCATACATTTTTAGAACATTTATTTTTTATAAGTAGAGTTGGAGCACATTTAAGGAAGGAAAAGAAATGTGGTGGGGAGGTAAAACTACGTAAAAGAAAATCGCTGGGCGAAATATGAAATAATAATGTCATATCATGACTTCGACTTGTTTCAGATATATCGTTAATGGGAGACGGAGACGATCCGATCCCGGAGCAGACGTCGGTGCCTTGTCTTTTGAGATCTCACGATGTGCCAGCAACGACGGCATCAGCATCGCCTGTCCGGCATTCACCTTCGGTTAGTATTGACGAATCATGGAAACGTATCATTCGAAAAAATTTCTTTCGAATAATCGCATTTTACGTAAGAGAGTGTGGAGCGTTTAGGCTTCCGTAAGAAAATAATCAACCTAAAAGTAGTTCCAAAGTAGTTTTCATTATTATTTGGTTAAATAACGAAATAAACATACGGGTAAATCGCTCCAGAGATTGATATTGAGTGTGGCTGAATTTGGCAATACTTGTCCCGTCGACCAACGATGCATCGGAGGGTTTAAGATTTGACCAACAAGTCCTACTTCGAATTTAAAGCTATTGTTATCCCGCCGACTCATAATTGTTTACAGGACAAATATTGACGAATTCAACTACGTCCAATATCAACCTTTAAAACGGTCCACTTTATATACTTGAATTTGTCTAAAAATAAAATTAGATATAGGATTAGATGGTACCCTCGAATTTTTAAATAATTAAAATGCGTTTTTCAGTGTGTTCAAACTGTCTACGAACAAGAAATATAGAGAGCTTTTATTCGCTATCTCGTTCATATTCTTCTGAAAACGGGTACCTACCTAATTCTATGCAATGCATTGCATAGCAATATACATACATAATTACTTATAGGATAAACTGACTTTTAGGAGCCATCTTATCCTAGGGAGCCTACTCACCTCACTCTCCTCTATGTATAGGATGTTTGATACATCGATGAGGATGTTGAAAGGAGTTATAGAGAGAAAGTCATTTTAAATCTATCTGATCATATTTATTATGGTGAGCAAGATCTTATGGGTCTTAAGATATCAGCTACACGTATTATAGTTTGGCTATTTCTTCAAAGTAACAAGACTTTCTGTATTCAAAGAAAAGTAACTCAATACTACTAATAGCTTCTATTCTTTTAAATCTTTTATTTGTATTTAAGTTTCAATGTTTATTTCCTCAAAACGATACACCAAAAATTGTTAATGTAGAAAAGAAAGAGTAAAAATAAATTGAAGGGTTAAAATGTGTGTGCGTAAAATAAAAGTTTGGAGGTCAGTATCAGTATCAGAAAGTCATCCGCCTTGATAAAGCAAACTGCAATGCTTGCGAAGTTTCAGCAAATTAACAAATATGGACTTAGTTACCACCTGGAAGCTGAAAGTAGTAATACTCATAACACAATAATGACAATGGCCACACAAGCCTAATTTAATTTTGGAGTCGTTTTTATCAGAACCAAAAATAACAATCTTGATCAATATAATTTTTCGCAAAACTTATTTCTGACGCCTTGAACTTATTTATATACCTATATTATTTCCGCATTTACGCATATCGAAATTCTTTCTTTGAGTTTGGTATCGTAATAAATAAGCCCTGAAACTAATGAAGGAAGGAAACACGTAAGGAAACACTCTGTGTAACTAAATTAGGTGTATTTGTCCTTCCACGATCGAGTACATGATTTCGTTACATAGGCACGAATACCTTCAAGTACCGACGTAAGCTAAAAAAGGGAATATCGGTACACGTAGGGGTATGTACTTTAACTCTTTTTTGTCTATTCTCCTTCTCGTATACAACAATTGCATCTTATTATCTTTTTTGCATATAGGATTATACCGGGGTTTGGCAGTATAAGATGAATTATTATAGAACTCTCTAGAGTCTTCACCAATAATATTATAGTTCTAATAAATCGGAATTGATATCAGGTAGAGTCGATAGAGTAGAGGAGACCGGGGTCAATTGTAACAATTTGCTTTTTTGTTCTCATTGCGACTAAAATAAAATCATTAGGTATATAAAAGTGACGTATACTCTAGGATAGAGCATTTCACTGGTTACAAAATGGTTCTTTGTAGATTTTAATGACACACAGGAAAAAATACAACCTTGTAAATGTAACGGGTGAGAATGTTACAATCAACCCCGACCCCGGATCAGTTGTAACAGTGGATGGGGATAATTGTAACAGTGAATAAGGAAATGTCTAAACTTTGTTCAAAACTTTGTGTCCCATAGAAATGGGAGTGGACGATTTTCTTCATTATCAGAAACTTCTCTCTTCCTTATTGTTCGGGCGCCGTGCGATCAATGTTAGATCTCCGCGGGGTCGTAAATCCCGAAGACACTCGTTCGTGACATGGCTAGATACCGAACATATCGCAAGGCGGATTTTAAGCTCTCGACTGTTGATTGGACGTGTGGTGAGGTGGATTTAAACCTATCGGTTAATTCGGATGATTTGACACTGCACTCACTATATTATGGCGGAATTACACGTACAGGTATTTATACCTGACAGGTACACCTGTCCAGGTCACTTATACAGGTGTACCTGTCAGATAGACCTGTACGTGTAATTCCGCCTTTACTGATAATGTATTCGCGTTAAAGAGATACAGTAGTTTGATGATTTAACCATAGTTTACAATTAGTTATTCCGAATGTACTGTATACGATATACTACACTGACATGCCTCGGGCGGCAAGTTAACTAACTAGTCACCTGTGACTGCAACGGATATACGTTTAGGTGAAACGAACGGTAAGTTGAAGGACATACTACCTGAAAATGCTGGACTTGACTGGACATTCTGTGCTTTACGCGGTACTGTACACTTCGTTACACACATTTGGATACACGTTTGGTTGACTTCGCGAGGTACAGGAGATCAGTTACCCTGATGACAGCGTATGAGTGTGAGATGAAGACAAACCGTCTAATTGCAAGTTAGAGTGCTTGCACACTGAATGCACTGTATACGGTCGGCGGTACCCTTCGTTTATGCATTGACTAGCGCGCACTTGGTTGCGGCTTATATTATATTTTTGTAAGGTTTTCGATGAGCATAAATAAACTAGTTGGAGGAATTTTAAGAGTCCGAAGATTCACTTGTTGTCTTTCTTTTTTTCATACAACTAAATATAAATTTTGAAAAAACTAGTGATATCCCTCCAAAAGAATATTTCTCTTGAAAAAAGTACTGATATCCGAACGTAGTGCCAAGTACCTCTACCAAGTATATTCAGGATGAGTGGTAGGAGAGACGTACAAGGGCGCGTGAGAACTTCGACTAATCCGTTCAGACATCTCCTGTTGGCTATCCTGTACATCACTCGGTATAATCAAACCTAAAAAAAGTGACCGAGATTGAAATAGTAAATGACAATACTCTAGAACACGCCACCAATGTTTAAAGTGGTACTTGTGGCGGATCCGTGCCTGAACAAATTGTTATTTTTAAAAGGTACATATATATGTATTATATTCAGACGAAATCAGTTACTGTAAATGTTGAGTACAATCAATGTGCTATCTTGTTGGTCAGGTGATATATACATATGCATGATAATGCAATTACCGATTTATGTTAACTCCTTAAAGGACTATAGAATTATTAAAAATTAGAAATACACGAGGTATTTCGCTGGGGAGGTTCATATAAGGTATATTTGATTTTGCCAATATTTATCTCGTTGACAAATGGCAAAAGTATATTTAATGATCGATGGAATAATTGTTGGCCAACTTGAAGATCTGTTAATCATTACTTATTCCATAATGTAGTAACGTTTTGCAATTTGCCGACGAGATAAGTATTGTCAAAATTGTTAGTATAAAAGTATACTCGGTACGAACCTCCCGAGTAAAACACCTTATATAACATAGACAATATAAGAGTGTCAAAACTAATATCCACCAAATGGAAAGCATAAGTTATAGGGTAAGTAAATTAAAATATCTGCTTTTGTGCACTATAATTGAAGGATCTTAGGGGTCTAGCGTATCTCCCATGCACACTATCAAACATACGAATGTGTATTGTATGTATACGGAAAGCAGCGTCGCCAAACTAGGTTTCTTGGTGAAACACACTTGGGTGTAAATTCTCTATATGTACATGTGTAACACAAACAAAAGCTACGCTTGGGGAAGTACGCTAGAGCCCTTGGGGGGGGGGGGGGGGCAATTCTCGACACGTGAGAAACGATTTCGTGAACGGAATTATTATTTCGTTTGAGAAATTTTGTACACGGAATTTTTTCCCATACGAAACTCCTTCGTTAACGAAATTACTTTTTTCGTTGACGAAATTGTCATTCGTCGTTCTCGCTGTTTTCGTCAACGAATGTTGTTTGGTATTTGTATGCCGGGGAGTTGCATGACGAGGTGGTGGGCCGATGCGACGGGTCGTTACTAAGTGATTAAACGAGATTCTGAAAAGAAGACGTCGCTAAGGGATGTAAACACGTTTTTCGTGTGAGAAAATTAATTTCGTTGACGAGATCTATCTTGGGAGGGATATTCGAATCATTAACGAAAATGATCGACGAAATTTTACATCCGTTAACAAAAAATATTTCGTCCACGAAAAGCATTTCCCACGCGTCGAGAATAGCACCCCTGGCATTTCTAACTTTGTGTTTGTTAACTTCTATATCCTCCAGCTTTCATAATTATAATCTAATAATACGCAATATTATAATAATCGCATGCCAAATATTCACCTATTCGTTCAGGCACGGGCCCGCCAAGTACCATTTTGAACATTTGTGGCGTGCTTTGATATAGTCACTTGTTATTTCGATCTCGGTCACTTTTGTTAGGTTTGATTAAGTATACCGAGTTGCATCTACATACGTAGGTATACGGTTGATTGAAACCTATTTGAATCACATATTTAAGAAACCCCGTAAGTGACATTTGGTCGTTGACATCATGTCCCATAATTACGTGAATTACACTGTAATTTTGAATGAAAATTTTTCTCTGTGTGTTTTTAGAAATTATGATAACGTATAAATTACAGCATAAGTAGCATAAATAATTAATTAGTAGTAATTACAGCATAAATTACAGCATTTGTAGAAATGTCACTTACGGGGTTTCTGAAATATGTGATTCATTTATACCTCGATATCTATATTAGACGCAATTATGATAACAGCATTACATAATATGTATTATGTTGCAGGTGTATTTGGTGATTTTATAACTCTAATATATTATATTATATAAAGCAGTTATATAGCCACATTATAACATACCTTATGTTAATCGTTATATACTGGGGCTATATAACTGTTACAATTTGTTTTTGCTGGGGTTCTTACTTTAATCTGAGAAAAACAATTTTTTTCGATCATTTTAAAAAAGTTCTGAAATATTGATCTTGTAGAGCATTAAAAGTTACCCCAAACTATAGGTACATTTAATTAAATTTTTTAGTACACTCAGAAAAGTCAAAAATCCAGCTTTTCTTCTGCTAAATTACGTAAAAATTGACTCAATTTTCGATTTTTATAAATGTCATAACTTCACTTTTTACTTACTTCTGAATTGTCCTGAACATTTTTTCATTTGGATAGCAATAAAAATATTGACGCTGTAAAGGTAACGCAAGTATTAGGAAAACATTACAAGTAGAACGCTTCAAATGGAACGTGACTAACATAATGCACAGTTAGCGTGATATTCTCGGAATTCATAAATGGAACGACTTGCGTGAACTCTATAGGCAAGGCCGAGTATTTTCCTGGGGCGTTTCGCACACGTTTATGGGACATTATACGGAACGTTATACTCAGCCGTAATATGATATCAGAGATATATACCCGCAACGTCTTTTCATTTTGCGAAATGTACATTGGGGCGTCCGAAAATTTCGTACGGTTTTCTTATACGACAGTCGTAAGCAAGGGGGCTCCAGAGAAAGGCCATGGGCATCATGCTTCCGCCTTCTCCCCACTGTAATAATCAATTTTATCATCCAATGATAGTGTCCAAATTTAAGATAGCACGAAAATTTGACTATCGTTCTACTCTGTGTCTTGGACTAGTGAAAATTATTGTATATCCAGGGCGTCAATTTACCAAGGGAACGTTTATTTCCGTTATTTGTCAATTTACGAAAAAATTTCCGAAGAAACGTTTTTTGGTGTTGGGGAGACGTATAGAGAGGTTTTTGATAACACGCGTCAGTTATGAAATACGAAGGTCATCTGTACTTTTTTAAATGGGACTAGATATTTTCATTCTTATAAAAATTGTAGAGCTCATTGATATTAACAAAAAAGGCATGAAGTCTTAATTTAATGAAAAATCTTTTTTTTTTAAACGGAACTCGACATTTTCGTTCTTGTAAAAGTTGTAAAGCTCGTCGAAATGAATAAAAATGGTATAAGGTGAAATACCCATCCGTTGAACCGTTTGTAAAATATTCCCGCTCAAACTACAAAAATTACTCTCTCTTTAGGTACTCTTATTTACTGATGTACTTTTTGAGAGGCAATATTTCATAAACAGTCCAACGAATGGGCATTTCACCTTATACCATTTTTATTCATTTCGACGAGCTTTACAACTTTTATAAGAACGAAAATGTCGAGTTCCATTTAAAAAGAATAAAGATGACCTTCATATCTCGTAAATAACATGTGCTATCAAAAACCCTTTACGTGTATTATACGCCCCCCTCAACATCAAATAACTTTTATCCGAAAGATTTTTTCGTAAAGTAACAATTGAAGGGTTTCTTTCAAAAACAACATTTGTCAAAAACGCCAATCCATGTAGTATTGACAATAATGCCTACTCTCTTTCGTTGTATCTAGCTGTGTAGTGGTGCCTACTCTTTCATTATATTATAACGAAAGAGTATGCACCACTACACGGCTAGATACAACGAAAGAGTAGGCATTATTACCAATACTACAGGGATTGGCGTTTTTGATAAATGTTGTTTTTGAAAGAAACCCTTCAATTAAAGGAAAGAAATGGATCTTCCCTTGGTAAATTGACACGATTGCACGTATTCCTCCTCTTCCTAAAAAAACTTTTGAAGCAGCCTTTGTCCGTAAGTCGTAAAATCGAAGGAGGAAATAGTCAAAACTGTTAAATAACCATCCGCCGAAGACTAGAATGATCGCTCGTAAAACTCCCTTTCTAAAGGTGAAGGGACGCGAGAACGAGCAGCGGAGATAACCGCGTGTCGACGCTCTAGGAATAACGATAGCTCGCGTTGTTGCCCGAGTCGCGCCGCGGTTCGACGCTTTTCCTTGCCCCTTAAGGTTGTTGGCCCGAGACAATACACGTACAAATTTTGGACGCTCTGAGTTAGCGTTACGCCCAGTAAAAGGTCCGAGTTGAAGCAAAAAGTTTTGGTGAGATACAGTCTCGTTCTATTCACGCACACCTAGAAGTACAATACATGAATACGTACGCATACAAGTAACGCCGGATGGTGGCGACCGTGGCAGCCGCGCGCAGTCTGTCTCTCTCGCGTTCTATTCTACCTCTTCGTCTGCTCCCTAACCTCGTTTAGGCTGTGCTCTGTGCTCTGTTGCCAAGTTGGCGCTCTCAAATCAGTCGTCCCGGCCATTGAGCAAAATAAATGAACTTTCACTAATTATTTCTCGATAACCAAACGGTCAATTATTTTCGTTTTTTTTTGCTGTATTCATTGATACTTTTTCTACACTATATGTTTTATTTTATTGAAAAATGTCGAGCCGTTGATTTAAAAAAAATTAAAATAGATGAAGTCCTATCTAAACACATGTAATTATTTTCAAAAATTTATAACCAAAGTTTGAGATGGTCAATCGTCGTCGGGATTTGCTCATTTTGTAGTTAATTTTTTGAACTATCTACCATAAATATTGAAAAAAAAATATGTCGAAATGACCAGTTACGGGCCAACAACCTTAACGCGGCTCTTCTTTGCCGCATACATATATAGTACGAGTTGTTAACCACTCGCCTTTTCACGTACAGGGCACGGCGGCGTCCGAGTGTGGTGGTTTGCTGGTGGGGGGTGAATTGACCGCTCTCAAGCACGAGATCCAACTCCTGCGAGAGCGGCTGGAACAACAGGGTCAGCAAACCCGAGCGGCTGTCGCTCATGCCCGGCTCCTACAGGATCAGCTAGCAGCGGAAACGGCTGCCCGTGTCGAGGCGCAAGTATGTACTCGTAATTCGTCTGAAATTGCTTCGCGGTCTGATCTCGAATCGTCGAAATGTACACTCTTCGAAAGAATCGGTTAGATGTTATTTATTTTCCGCGTTTCACTGACAGATTTTTATCGATTTTAATTATTACACGGTAACCCACTGAACACGATAACATCATTATTACGTAGCTGTGACATAACCACATGTACAGGATGGCTATAGAAACTTGATTAAAGAGAATTCACTGATTATTTCTTGACTATTTCAGATCAAGTTTCGCAAGTATTCTCTGATATTTTTGTTCTTGTTAGGAGTTTTGTATCATGAAATCAACAAAGCTATACATAATTATAACACAAGAACGTAAAGCTGCAAGGAGGTTTTTACACTAAGAAAGTAACATGGGTGGCCGATGCCCTAATTCTTGTCAATGGGACACACGTGCCCTACTACTGGAGATATCTGAAGCACCAGCGCAAACTGCATCGTAAAATGTATCAATTGTGAAATTTCAAGAAATGAACTCCTTTATTTGTAATTTTCAGTAAAATTCAAAAATTCCCTGACTGAATGTTACATGTACGTTACATATTGGTGATAATTTCACACTCATAGACATAATAGTGGCACATAACACTGTTACATCGTCGTTACATAAATGTGATGTAATTTTATTTTAGTCATTACGTAACGGTGATGTTACTGTAATATCATAGTTACATTCTTTTTCTGATTACCTATTTGGTTTGAAAAGTGTTAAATATTAACACTTTCGTTTTTTATTAAAATAAAAATTATTTATTGTTCAGGAATATTTCCTATGTATATATATAGTGTTCACGCGTTCAGACCCAGAGACTGGGTGGAGCTTATTTCAAATGTGCCGCATAACCTCCCAGTCGACATATTTAGTAGCTGCTATATAACACGAAAATTATAATTTATATAACAAGAAAAATATTGTAGCTACATTATTACGCCATAACTTAGTGTTTCTCTTTATATAATATGTCAATATAGCATATATAAAACATTTTCATAACGAAGATGAAGAACTTCGACACTAAAATGATATTACACTGTAATATCACGGAAGTGTACATGTGGTATAATTTGAAGGTTCTGTTGTAATGTTATAGCCATGATTGGTTTAATATTATACATTTATAACTCAGTAAAATTATTGCATCTTTGCCTGCCATGATCATATCAGATATGCCGGAGACGTATAGGTACATATATAGTTAACACATGTACTTACTATGTCGACTAGGCTGTACTTGCTCAGTAACTCTCGATGGTTGTTTATGTTTCCCAAATACGTATCTGCCTTGAAGTTAATGAGTAACTTTAGAAGACAAGACGAATTAATTTTGGATACTACTAAAGGTAAGAACATCCATTTCCACGTCAGCCCGGAGATAGTATTGCGAACGCGTACCTCCAGGGTGCCGTGGGAATTGGTGTTCTTTCATTTACTCTTTTCGGAATGCTATGAAAGACACCCATGCTTATGGAACCCAAGAGAACCAGATTATAGGAGAAATGATGTTCGTTTAGCGGCTCTCAAGTCTATTATTCAAGAAATGCATCTTATCATATCAGTAGGAGAGTTTAAATTAAAGATTAAAAATTTACGAACCACATATAATAGGAAGGCCACCAAGATAGCAAATTCTAAAAGGAGTGGTGGTACATTAATTTTGTTTCTTACGGCTGACCGCTTTTTAACCCTTTCCTGCGAAGTGTGCATTTTGCACGTCGGTAGTCTTCAAAATGTACAGACTTACGTCTTCCAACGCCACTTTGTGATTGTCTTGTATGTACACTTTTTTAAGAACTACATAACAACTATTTCATCGTATTATATGAAAAATCTGAAAATGAGTATATTGTTTGAATATTAAGTTATTATTAAGTTTCGCGAACGCCGACTATAGTCGGCACCCATACACACAGGTCGTCTCGCGGACACCGACTTAACACCCTGGCGTTTCCAGGTAATGGGGGTCGAACCATTCCTCCAAGACTATATACTGGGGATATGCCGGATATGCCATTACACAGGCACACAAAAAAAAAGGTCTTATTCCCAGAACCAGACCAGCATATCTTTATGTTTTTGGGGTCGCTGAATCCGAATCCGGTGTCCGTTTGTCTCCATCACGTCACATTTTTTTTTAATCTCAAAAAAACATCAATAGATCATGATTTTCAAAAAGTTAATGGACTTAAACCAAATTCGCTATAAGGGGTTTTTTGGGTCGCTGATCACGAATCTGAAATCGGATTTCAAAAATTCAAGATGGCGGATCCAATATGGCGGACGAGATTTTTGAAAATCGACGGATTCATGCCGAATTTGGTATAAGGAGGTTTTTTAGGTCGCTGATCATGAATCTGAAGTCAGATTTTAAAAATTCAAGATGGCGGATCCAATATGGAGGACAAGATTTTCGAAAATTTTGAATTTTTGTAAATATAACTTCATATTCGTCAATAGCGATCGAAAAAAAACCCTTATTCCAAATTTGGCATGAATCCGTCGATTTTCGAAAATCTCGTCCTCCATATTGGATCCGCCATCTTGAATTTTTAAAATCTGACTTCAGATTCATGATCAGCGACCCAAAAAACCCCCTTATACCAAATTCGGCATGAATCCGTCGATTTTCAAAAATCTCGTCCGCCATATTGGATCCGCCATTTTGCATTTTTGAAATCCTATTTCAGATTCGTGATCAGCGACCCAAAAAAAACCCTATAGCGAATTTGGTTTAAGTCCATTAACTTTTTGAAAATCATGATCTATTGATGGTTTTTTGAGATTAAAAAAAAATGTGACGTGATGGAGACAAACGGACACCGGATTCGGATTCAGCGACCCCAAAAACATAAAGATATACTGGTCTGGTTCCGGGAACAAGGCCTTTTTTTTGTGTGTGCCTGTGTTATTCATCGGTTACGCAATAAAGTCTCAAACTGATCTGTAGTCATTCTTAGGCCCACTTGTTCGACGTAAGTTCAAGGCTGGTTCAGCTTAAACCGCCGTTCTTGGTATATTTCGTGTCACACATAATATACCAAGAACGGCGGTTCAAGCTGAACCAGCCTTGAACTTATATTGAGCAAGTGGGCCTTAAACGTTTTCTAAAATAATATGGATCTTCTAACCTCCATTCCATCAATAAAGTATCCGAAGCACCCAATATTTTACGTCGATAAATTCATCCGCGAACCCAACAATCACGTTTTTTCCTTTCCTTCTTCTTCTTCTTCTTTCTTTGTTCTTTAGCCAATTCTTGAAGAATTGATTCACTATTTCGATGCCAGCACATAAAAGATCTGTTCTGCTCAACATTTTCGAGTCGCTTGCGATTTCAGTCGACTGTGTAAATGGGGTAGCGATGTGGCTTACAGAGGCGACTTTGTAAGCGACCAGCCGCACGGCGAAAATCGACCCGTGTAAATAGCAAATTGACTGCACAGAAGGCGACTAAAATCGAAAACGCCAACTTTGGGCTTTCCACGTGTCGATTTCCGCCACACGACTAGGGGGTTAGTGCGCGCGCACACACACACACACACACACACACACACACACACACACACACAAAAAAAAGTTTCTATTCATACCACCACGGAACTAATTTTCCTCGCAAGAGAAACCCAAGCGCCTCGCCATCTTGCGAGCTGCTACGCAGACGGAAATTTAGAAGATTTAATTCGTCACTATGGAAAGAATAAGTTAATTCTTAGAAACAACATAGAGCTTTACTCGAATTGATATTTAGACATCGTAATCGTAAAAATCGTGCGATCTTAGGATCAGTTCTGGAGTTTAAACCATCCGTTCAATCAGATCGCTCGAGAATGAGTGTTTAAACTCCATTTAAATGTTAAATTCGAGTTGTGGAATTGGTCCTTACATTTTTAACACAAGAAAAATGTCATGCCCAAAAAATCTCAAATTAAAATAAATTACGTTAAAACGACATAAAGATTGAGATCAATTATGACGCGAAAATTTTAACTCGCGATATTGTTTACATTTCCTTGGAAAATTTCGAACAATGTAATTTCATCTGTCCGACTAGAATATGGAAAATTCAATAGTATTTAAATGATGTATTCTCTCCTAGTTGGATTCATTAAAAAAGTCGCTATATTTTGTCCTTCATCTTAGATCTTTCTTATTTTCAAATAAAAAATGTCTCGTTGATGAATCATGGTTTTTTCGATAAAGCAGACCTTCAAATTATTACACGTGGTCTTATTTTTGTTAATAAATGTTTCTTTAATTAAAAATTAATTTCACAAAAATTCCCTAGCATTCTCCAGAATGAACAAATCATTAATTACTGGACTATAATAATTGACCATGACAAACAGAGACCACGTGTAACATTTTGATGGTCTCTTTTACCGGAAATTCTATAATTCAATGAAATCATTTTTATTTGGAAATGAGAATGGATCTAAATTTTCACTAACACCGTCTGATTTTCATTATCCAGAGAGACTGCGTATGTAAAAGTGTATATTAACCTTCTAATGTGTGCGTACATTTTTTCTTCGGTTGTAAAATTAGTGACGGTGTAAGTTTGGGCTAAGGAGCTCTCATGTGATGCATATGAAGCATTTTCTTTGTTTAGAGCTCCTATTTAAGGGAAAAAAAATTGTACGCCTTTGGGCGGACTTGTACCAGAACAACACTCAAGTTATAACGAAAACAAAATGAAATCAAAAGCAATACAAAGCAAATCAAAAAAATCTGATAATTACCTAGTTAAGTTAAATTAATTTTAAACTACTACAGGCTACATAAGTATTACCTTAAGAATTTTCAAGGCAAATCAATACGAATCATTTATGCTGCACAACATATGCAATACTCAACTATATATCTGGAAGTACTTACCAATAATTTTGGTAACATTTATTTTTCATTCACACACTTGTATTTGAACTTTCAACCCGCACATTCCTTTGAGAATGACTTATTGCGCCATAATACGAACCACACATACACGGTCAAATTTATTTGCAAATATGTTTGCAAATAAGTGATATTTGAGTGTGTATGGCGTTATTTGCAAACAAGTTTTAATGTGTGTGCTGAAAGGGTCAAATGACTTTGCAAACATATTTGCAAATAAATTTGACCGTGTATAGTTCGTATAACACCGCGTGGTTGCCAAACAGCTGACGGTAACAAACACGTACACGTTAAAATCGGCTGTGCGAGCGAAATTTCCATATATGTGTAAAACCACCTTGAGGCGGAGTCGTTCACAAAAAAAGACGCTTAAAATATATTTGTACCTATAATGGGGATATAGATAATGTCCGCCTTGGGGCGAACATGTGCATTAGATGGTTAAACGTTGTGGCTTCACCAACTAGGACAGGATCCCTAAGCTGTTAAGTAGTCAAGAAAATAAAGTCATCATTTTTTTCTCGACAGGCGAGGACCCACCAGTTGCTCGTTCAAAACAAGGAGTTGCTGGAGCACATCGGAGCGCTGGTCGGTCATCTTCGAGAGCAGGAACGGCTCACGGGGAGCCACACGGCGATGCAGTCTCAGGTCCCCTCCGGCGCCACGGTGTCGCAAGCACCCACGGTTCCCGACCTGTCGAATCTGGGACAGGTAACGCTCTACCGAATGACATGACGCGAGCGTAACGACCAATCAACGATTTGCCTGCTCGCCCGCTAATATTGCGTTTCGTTAACGCTTAAACGCGATGCATTTTTGTACTTTTTTATACCACGTAACAAGTTTTGTACTGACTTTTTTTTACGTTTTAATAAACTGATCGTCCACGCAGCTTCGCTCCTTGTACCGCGCGGTCTCCGGCGTTTCTCGTCGGGCCAATTCGATGCATCCTTCCTTTGCAGGAGAGATTTCGAAGTACGTTTCGCCTTTGCTTTCGAGAGTCGAACTTGGAGAGTTTCCAAATTACGCGGAAAAAAAAATTCGTAGTGACAACAAAAATTTTTACTACAAATCTGATTTATTTTATGTATAGGGTTAGTAAATTTTACCTTTGCGAATAACTAGTTTATTGCAAATCGCAGGGAATCTTAATTTTACATGATGAGGGGGAGATCTTTTGGCTCTGATTATATCATAATAAACATCAGAGAACAAAAAATTCTAAATGATACGTTCCATTAAATGTACCGCTGCAACTTTTTACTACTGACACCGTGGTGATGTCAATTGTACCACCTCAGGGTGTCGATTGTAACACATAATAACTGCAAGTATACTAATACGAAAATCAACGCTAAGCGAATAACATTATGCAACATGAAAACAAGAAGAAAAATAATGAATGTGAGATCTCAAACCGCATAATAAAAGTAATTATTGTCAGTTCAATATCCAGTCAGATATTCAAGGCCTCGGTTTCACTATTTCGTAAATTTCTCTGTTCTGAAAATGAAAAGCTACACATACAGTACTGAATAGTAGCCAAAATCATAATAATCGCATCTTCACCACTTATAATCTAAACTAGAATATGATTTAGAAACTATGGTGGCCTTTGCAACACGTTATAACTTACACCACTGTGACTGTTATTTTCCATTAAGCTCACGTATAAATAATAAATAAGATTGATATATACCTCATCCCAAAAGGTTTGATCTTTATGATCAAGCCTTGTGATGAAACAATGTAATTTTATGAAAAACTGTTGTGGAACTAGTCGAAACAAAATAACGTCGAACAACAAGATTAACGATTCAGTAATGATTTCAAAGAAACAGGCGCTGACAAGTTTATACTGATGAATGCTATCCAGCTTTTTTGTCGGTGACTTACATCTGGTAAAGATATATATAACGATACATATATTTCAGTTTTTCGTCAATAGATGATGTTGCTACATTCATCTAATTAAGGATACCGAGTGTATTGTTTTTTTTTTGTGCGGAGAGCTTTTCACAAATGCATTGCACCTAACAAGACGAATTACGAATCGAAGCCTAACCCAGGTAGCTGCGGCTGAGAACGAGACGTGGCATACGAAACATCGGCGAATGAACGTACCGATCGCTTCGCGGAACGTGTGAATGTTCGTTGAACCGAAAGAAGACAATACTTTTCTTTTAAGCCCAAATCAATCGTACAAACATATCGGTCTAACGTATACTCCATGTGCCAAACTGCTAATTCAATAATTAATCAATAAGCCTATTAATAAGCTAAGCGCCAGTGTGACGATGTTGTGTGGCAGGTCTTCGCACGGGATTTTGGAATTTATGCAACCAACAGGTGCTAGGTAACGTTACCGTTCTACGAATCAAAACCGATCCTCGAAAATGTATTGTCGATGGAACTAGTTTCGTTCCCAATTCACCCGCGATAGCGATACTAGAGCTTTCCTTGGAAGCAAACGAGTGTCTCGAATTGTTCCAAAGTTTACCAGGACGAACCGAAATCTAATCCTCGTTACCGCGGTCTGTCCTCGGGGAGGGTCACCCTTGTAAGCTTTATCCCGCTCGTCGCGTAATCTCCGTCTCAATCCCAATTTAGTTCGAGGGGATTAGAGACGATGTTCCGCAATTTTCTGATCGTTTCAAGAGATTTTTTTACGCGAGCGTTGCTATACAACGTTTCTCTTAATTCGTCTACTCGAAAAGTACCACTCGTTCATAGTCGGCATTGTCGTCCTCGATTAACAATCTCGCAGGCTGACACTAACGGAAAGTCTTCGTCATCGACAATGCATCGCTCGAGATATCAGTACAAGTGAGAGGAAATAAATGATTCACGTAATTTTCCGGCAAGCACTCGCAACGTACCGGGGGTCCAAATTCACCGTGGGAGCTGGATCCACCTCCCTTCGCGTACTATCCTTACTCGTCGGAAGCCCTGTATTCGGGAAATCCGGGCGTCGTCGGGGTCAAGGGAGCGAGCGGTTCGACGGATCAACTGAACTTTCAAGTGCAGCTACTCGAGAGGCTTCACAATATCAGTCCATACCAACCGCAAAGGTCGCCTTATACCACGCCTTCGCCTTATCCGATCGGGTCCAATCTACTTCTACCACCTAGCAACGTACCGATAGTGAGTATTTCTCGCGATGGCTACAATAATGTAGCGTCTAATGGGACTCCACGGTGAATTTTAGGTTTAGGGTAAAAGTGGGATAGATGCCCCCCCTAAGGAAAAGAATTATATAGCAAAATATACCTTGTTGTTAAAATGTGAGTACATGGTCTATTTACTAGAACGTTATGATTTCTATAATAGGACAATATGTAATTTCGATAAAGCAAGCTAAGATATCCAAAGCAATAAGAAGTTCCGTTTTCGGCATTTTGGATGCTAGATGGCCATACTTGGGAGGGTGGATGCTTTGGGTGTCTGATGAGAAGAATTCATTTTGGGCGTAAGAAAAATAAATTTCATAATGAGCATACCTAATATCTTACATATATTTTAAAATACAATAATAAAGAAAATATGATTATCAATAAAGTCATAAGTAGAAATAATTGAAAGTTCATTGCAGAACTATTATTGTCTTGTCGCCTCAGACTACTTCGCCATTCCTGTTGCTATTTATTTATTATTCTTTCGACAATCATTGCCGAATGTCTGGAAAAGCCATTTTCTATTTCTCACACAGAAAGTTGATATTAATATAAAAGCAAAGTTAATAAAATAAAGGCATCACTCCTCCTTCGTCAGTAGGGTATCTATCCTCCATCTCCAGTGGAGTATCTATCCTCCTACGAAAGACTAATTGTGGGATAGTTAGACTATCCATATAATTATTCCAACAAGCAAGATTAAAATTTAATAGCAGAGTTATCGTTCTTCCCATCCACAAAAATTACTTTCACGTTAAATTTCTTCGTAGAATATCTTACAGACGTTATTTTAGCGGAGGCAGTCTGAAATTATCAACGAACTGTACTCTCTCGAAACTTTTATAAATACTTAATTAAGATAGTTGATGGGTAAATTTTTCATTTTTATGTTCATGAATATGTAAACTGATGTACCACATTGCCTCAATAGTGCTAGCATATTCGAAATAAAAGGGGAGGGGGGGCATCTATCCCACTTTTACCCTATACGGCGAAGACATTTTTTTAGAAAATCGCTTCTGATATTTTCGGAGGAATGAAGATATTTTCGTAGAGTAAGTTCGTACTCTCCATGAAAACTTCTAATTTCCTCCACTTCTAAAATCGGAATTTTTAGAAATTTAAGAAATTTTCTCTGGAATTCAGAAAAAATTGATAAATTTTGTAATACAATATCGTTCATTTTTCTAAGATTTTTCCAACATATTTAATTTCGAGAATGTCAGTAATCGCCCTAATGAAAACATTTATATGCAAATTTGTTTGAAAAACTGAAATCCTGTAGATTATTTCTGAAACGTACGAATTAGTTTATTAGATTTTTTTGGATAAACTTTTTCCTAATTTAAAAATTTTTTAGAGAAAGATCGTTAATATTATTTTTTGCACATTTCAAAATTGTTATTTTTTTTCTGAAAAGGGTTTCCAATTTTTAATTTTTTCAAAGTTTGTCAGTTAGTTTCAGACATTTTCAAACTTTAAATCAGGTTCTTAAAAAATATATATTTCCATTAGGGTGAGTAATGAGAGAATTTAAAAATTAGAAGATTATTTGTTTGCGTAGCTACCCGCATAATGCAAAAGTATTAAAAAACGTTAACATGTTTTCATGAGAAATTGTAATATTTCTGAAATATTTAAAATATGTTTGAAACATATTAAAAATATTCTTAATAGGTATAATAAAAATATCCGCTGAAAGCCTAGTTTTTGATGATTCGATAATATTTTTAAAATACCGTATGTTCGAGTGCAAAGTATACATAAGGATTCGTAGTTTTATTCTGACTCGCGTACATAAGCCATTTCCAAAGTGCTAATGTTATTGCGGATTACTGCCCATGCGCAGTCGCTTTCCAAGATTTCGACGTGAGTCAAAACAAAACTACAAGTTCCCATGTATGTATACTTTGCACTCAGACATACGATATTTCTGATTTTGTTTTATATTAAGAAGTACCCGAAAATCGATTAAGAGAATGTTTTAAGGTAATGAACAATGCTTGCTAATGGCATATTCCTGAAATATTTTTTAAAAATCGGATCTGTACATGATTCTTTGTATCATAGTTGGGCTCTCGGGGAATTAGACCCTCTACGTAGGGGACCGAAGCCTCGACCGCGGAGTTACTCAATACTTTTGAGAAAAGTGGTGATTTTATTCTACATCAAGTACTCCGCAATATGAATAAACATTTATTCCTCCATTAATTTACTTATATTACTATTCCGTTAAATCGTTTTAGAATTACAGTAGGATCTCTATTAATATTATTTTATTACAATATTTAAAAAATTTAGTTGTAATTTACTTAAAATCAGGTATTTATTTGTTTTGTGATAGCGTACAAATGACGGTTTATATAAAAACTTGCGATATGAATTTGTTTCTTCAAAAATGAAATATTTATATTGATCAATTGACAAGAATATGAATATATATTTTTGATACATTTTAGTAGACATATTTTAGAAAATACACCTCTGAAACAATTCAGAAATTTAGGATGCTCGGGAAAAAGAGTACCTATACAAATCAAAAAATGGTATTGCTCAGAAAACACCTTTATTTCTTTATATTGAAACACAAACTGTTGAAAAAATGTATAAAATGAAAATAACACTTCTCATAAGAACCGTTAAATGCATGTAGCACACAAATATCTCTAGGAAAGTAGAAGAAAATTGTAGAAGTGTTTTGGAAGGCGACTTTGACTTATACTCTTTTTCCCGGGCATCCTAGAAATATTTGAAATAAGATTTCTTAAAAATTTAGTTTACAGAAAAAGCGTTCTAAAAATATTTCAAATGCAATGAAATGATAAAAATGTTTTTAAAATATTTTTAAAAACTCTTATGCTATGTGGGATAATAGTGAGTAAAATTACAACCCCCCATTTCCTCTCTGGAACATCGTCTGTTTATTTATAGAGAAACTGAATAAAACATTATTTTCTACTGATGAAAGGATTTCTCTATACATTTTTTGAAAAAACTCCAAAAGTCGCTGAAAATAACTTTCTTGATTTATCCGATATTTTCAGTTTTTTAATAACTTTTCCGAGAGAATGTTCTTTCGAAAGAATTTCAGAGATCAGCGAAACAAATTTTCTGTATAATTTTCTATGAACCTTTCAAGTTCTCTTGAGATAGGAACACTTTCTCCGAAAGACTGTTTTATGCAGGCAAATATTTTCATCAGTATTGTCAAAGATTGATATAGAAATTGATGCGATATGGATAAGTCGCTTTATACGTACGTAGGTACCTTTTAAAACGAATAAGAAAACAATTAAATAACCGACCGTTCCTCTTTCCAGAATTCCGTGCAGCTCTCACCGAACTCCGTATCGCTGCGCGTATCCCAGGCCAACAGCTACTCGTCGTCGCCGGTGATGACACACAAAGCGGAGAGTTACACCCCCGGGGCGGAAGCGACGGAGGACCAGTCGGCGTTCATAAGGCCGCTGCCTTGTGGTAGCCAACAGAGAAGTCCCGTTTATACCGATCTCGACGGCAAGAAGCAGAGACCGAACTTCCTGGACGATCCGCCGCCTCCCATTGTACTCGACCCGCCGCCGCCGGGGAAGCGTTCGGATCCGAAGGTGGGCGGCACTCGAAATCCGTCGACTGAGCGGGCCAACGCCGAGAAGAACGTCCAAACGCAGAAGAACCTCGTCAACATCCTGCGGACGCCCGGACCGCCGCCTTCCAGAACGACCAGTGCGAGGTTGCCGTCACGCAGCGATCTCATGAACCAGGTCCAACGGACGATGTGGGCGCGACATACCACCAAATGAAGCGGTACTTGGAAATCGACGTCGGAAGTCGCAAATGACTTGGCGGAGTCTCGAGAAGATGGTTCCCATCGGCGAGAGAGAATGAAATTGCATTGTCGTAGACCACCATCGTTGTGATCCAAGTTCACTGCGAATGATCAGCGGATAGGTATCTACTTTCCAAGCTTGGGATCTCGAAAAGACTTTGAGAAGGATACGCGCGGAATCGAGAGACTAACAAGAGAGAGAGAGAGAGAGAGAGAGAGCGTCTGGATTTTTTGCCACCCTCTAGGGGAGTGTGAGGGAGCAAGGTCTTCACGAACCGAGCGCGACGACTATCAATGAAGCTATTCTTTCGGTTTAACCCTTATACTGCATATGGGGTATCTCATACCCCAAGTGTTTATTAACTCGAAATTATCGGAATTTTCCAAACGACTCGAGGTCTAAGGGCCCAGCAGGGGGAAGCGTATCCCTTCTCCTTCAACAATATCCTTGTAGGAATACGCTAGGCCGTTCAGTATACTTACGGCTATTGTATATAGTGGATGTGGGGTATGGACAACCCGAGTGTATAATCTATCAATGAAACCCGGTAAGGTCTCCATCTTCGATTTCAATGAAACTCGGCAGAATTAAAGTGTTCCGAAAAATAAGAGACCTCTATTTTTGTTAATAGCTACTAAATTTTGGATTAAGAGAGGCAAAAAGCCCCACAAATTTGAGCCCCCTTAGAGCTACGTCGTAAACGAAAAAAGATGTGGTAAAAGTTTTAATATACATATTCTTTCGTTTTTGACGTACACACAATAAAATGGCGGAAAGGAAATTGAAGAAGAGAATTTCGTTTTGAAAGAATTTCTTTTTACATCTGATGTTTTGAAATACCGATTTCGGTCTAAAGACAAAACGGAGGAAATTGAATTCTGAGTATAGTGATATTTTTCAAAATTTGATTCCCTTCTACAATTTTTTGCGGGGGTTTATAAAAATATGATTGTTTTTTTTTCCAATTTTCTTTCTTTGTATATAATTTTAATCTTTTTCCATAATAAAACTGATAATTTACTGTATAAAACGATCATTTATTTCAGAGTAAATATAGGTACTTTTTGGGTTCGTAATAGTATCTTATGTCATAAGGCGGTAATCCGAGGCTTTTTAAGACTGTGTTCAAGTCGTAGCACAAGAGATGGTGGGGAGACGGGGCTCGCCGAAGGCACCGAACATAGACTAGACAAAAAAGAATCACTAAGCCACGCCCTCAATGTTGCTTGTCTCGCTCACTTTCTAATGCCACTCTTCCTTGAGGGTTTTTGAGGGATTTTTGGCGCTCACGAAGGTACCGTAAACGTCGACACTGAACATGTGACGTCCAGCAACGCGGCTAGCCTCTGTAGGTAGTCCCAACTTCAAAGTACCGACGCCGAGTGACCCTTCTTGTCTAGTCTATGTTCGGTGCCGAAGGCGAGCCCCATCCCCCCACCATACCTCGTTCTCTACGACATGAACAGAGTCTGAAAAATCCGAGGATTAAAGCCGCGAATGACATATACTATTTTTCCTCACGAATGCCCATTTACGAAGAGTGGCGGAAGAAGGAGGAGGGTGGTTGGGAAGGCGGAGCCCCCCCCATTGAAAAAATAGCAAAAATCTAAAGCAATTTTATAAATTCAGCGTCACGAGCTTCGTTGAGGACATCCTGCGGGATGTTGTTGTCGTCAGCGAGGTTATTATCACTTTCTACATTCTCTTGATAACTCAACGAATGTAAATTTATCTCTACACTCGATGTCGAAGTACAATTTAGCTCTTGTTTCACGATATTTTGAAATTCGTCGCCTTCTTCATCGCTGTTTGGGATAATGACGCTTTTTCTCTCCATATTTTGATTTTACACTTATAGGTTTGGTATACTCTCGTGCGTCCTTCAGTCGACTCGCATGAATCGATTCGATACGGTTAATTTCACGTTGCGATCGTCAATTTGAAAAAGACCCACTTCGGACTAAGCAATCGCGCCAATCAGAGTGCAACAGTGTCAGCTGACGAAGTGAGATAGCTATACTCTGCTCATTTCACGTTCCGTTCGTCAATTTGAAAAAAGGACCCACTTCGACTAAGTATTCGCATCAGTCCGAGTAAAGTGTTTTTAATAGTCTACGGACTCCCAGTCTGTGTCACGCGGGAAAAACGCCACCTTACGGTCTAAAAGTAGACTGGAAAAGGCCTTGAAATGGGCATGAGTGAGGAAAAATCCATTTTTGTCACTCAGTGTCAAAAAACATCAGTTTTTCGGTCGTTCTCGACGCTTGTGAAATCGTGTTTCACACACTGAAGCTGCTCAGTGTGTGAACAACCTGCGCAGTGTGTAAAAGTACATGCGCAGTGCGTGAACACTTTTTTCTTCACTGGCGCCCATGCTCCAACCTCGGTTTTGACACTGGTGACAAATGGCGAAAAGTCAAATTCGATATTCGTGTGTTTCGCGCCATTTTTAACTCGTGTGATAGCCGCACTCGCTTCGCTCGTGCGGCAAACTTCACGCTCGTTAAAAACTTGCGCTTCACGCACTCATATCGAAAATAACTATTATACCACGTAAAAGTACATATTTTTATTTTTAAAAACCTATGTGGATTTTCCAGAATATTAACAAATATAAATTCTGCGTAATAATTTGTGAAAACATTAATCTTGACTTATCGCATCACGATCTAATGCGTTTTTCAAGATTAAAAGTTTTTTTTCTTTTAGTCAGTAGATACATATTAAAGCTCAATAGTTATACTCAAAAAGTATCTTTACATTTTTTTCGAGAAAATTAACATTTTAAAAGTTACAGCGAGTTGAAAACGACTGGGGTGAACCATACCCCATATGAATTTAATGATTCGTTAGGGAGATGTGAAGTATAAGGGTTAACCGATTAGTACTTGATTAAATTTCTAGTTACCGAATAGTTTTCGTTTGCAGATATTAAATGAATCGTTTTGACATTTAAAAATTTCTTTCGGAAATAGTACTCTTTATTTTGATACCATTTAATTTCTGAATACACTTTTTAAGCGATCTGAAAACGGTCGATCGATGTTCCCAATCAAAAAAAACTCGCAGCCAGCATCAATTACTGTTAAAAAAGTGAATGCGATTGGATAGAATTGTTTAGAATTTGGATCGAAAGTGTGGTAGAAACACGTGGAATACTTCGCGCTGCCTCTGTTCGATATCCTTCGTAACAGGAAAGCTGCGAATAAAGACACTTCACGACGGGCGCTATGCTTTCTTTAGTCTTTGGCGCGAGCCTTTGTCGAAGCTTTTTATACGACCGAAAAAACACGAATGGTGACTGCGACCAATTCGGTCTTAATATAAAAAAAATATTCATATTTTTAAATTCAATTTGTAATTTGTATATACCTATATTCAATACCACACGAACAAGAAAATATCTGAAAAAAAATATTCGCAAAGTTATAAGTGCGTTTCTCTCTAAAAGATTGTGATATCATTGAAAAATCAGAGAGGCGCACTTATGCGAAGCAACGAGTGCGAGAGCGTGCGAGTCATATAATATGATGACGTAGCTGTATTTCTAAGTATCGTTTTCCAGCTTAAATAAAGCCAGAAATGAAATAAATACGATTTTTTTTGTCTAAATTTTTCAAATCTGCAATAAAAAAATTAGTGAGGAAGCGGAATTCGAAGGCTCTACTGTACATTATATTCTTCCACCGTTTTCGATTCGAATTCTATAGGATTGCTTACGTTCGCGTATACTTTCTTAAAACGCGAATGAATTCTTCGAGAAACCAAACTATTGTATATATACCTACCTACCGGTAGAATCTCAGGATAATGCAATATGATAAAGACGGGATAGAGCTATAGCGTAAGAGTAAAGTATAAAGATTGTTAGACAAAATTAATTAACAAATTACCCGATAAAATCAATCACGTTGGACAGAAGTTCAAATGATAGCCTAGTGTCCTCCATCCTCGAACGTTTTTTACAATTCGTCGAAGCGCGATTGTTTCGTAATCTGCCGATGTGACTGATCTACGTAAATATGATTATTCAGTTTTCAGAGTTACATTACGACTGCCTCCAACTCCGTAAACGCAAGGAAAAGAATCAGTCTTACAGCAAATAGTTCGATTCTAGTGTGGCCAAGGTACGGAATAGAATGCGTAATAATTTCTGTAAAATTTCAACGACAAATAATCAACTGAAATATGAGTTACATCTCATCCAATGACGGTGCGAGGATTTGGAGAATAAGTAAAAGTCGATACTTCTAAAAATTGTAATGCAAAACTTAGAAGCCATTTCTTCGTAGTCTGCATCCGTTCATGGTATTGCATCTTGAGAGTTTCGCATGTACACTTTCGGCCAGTGATTCTGATCGACTTATTGAGTCGGTACTCTATTGAGTCGATCATAGCTAAATAGTACGAGTGGACCTTCTTGTATTGCCATAAAGGACTAATAAGATTTAGCTCTCATGACGAAACAATAAGATTAGTTCATACCATTTAGTTATCGATTGAGTGCCGTCACCCAAAGTGGTTCAATCAGAATCATTGGCCGCAGGTGTACAACACTCATGAGTTCGGACTTGGCCTTTACGACTACATTGGTCATCAAAAAAATAATGAGAAGTCATATAAGTTCGATTATATATGTACACTCTTAGCGTCAATGATTTTGATCGATCCCTTTTAAGTGGTGATACTTTCATCGAATCGTCCGTGGCTGAAAGATTCGAGTGAATCTTAATGTTTTGCCATGAAGGCTAAATTTGATTGGTGTTTCATGGCAAAACAAGACTACTACGGTCGACTCAATGAAGTACCGTCACCCAAAGCGGGTCGATCAGAATCATTAATGTGCTAGGTGTAGATCTCTATACGATGATTCTACATCTTTTTTCCGTTTTGCTCAGTACGTCACATTTTTTAGAAAAGTGAGGTCAAATTTCTTGCATCGCGGAGTTCAATCAATGATTCTTATTCATTTTTTAACGCTTAATCCGAATCTGTAGTTAAAATTTAGAAAGTACGTTTTTTTTTTAGAAAAACGGAGTTAGAAAACTCGCTGAAATGCGATTTTTTTCGACAATTGACCTTACTTTTCTAAAAAACGTGACGTGCCAGAGCAAATCGGAGAAAAGATTTAGAATCGGTGTGTCGAGATCTATATAATTCACCTTGTTTCATTTATAATGAGGAAAGAAGGTCTAATTTTATAAACTGGTGTTATCCGATATTCTTTGAAACGCAGGATCGAAAATAAAATTATCTATTCATTTCACATCATTAAGCTCTATTATACATATACGTGTCTTCAGGGAGTTTACCAGTCCTTCCAATTATTGCTAAATTAGTTGTGTCCATAAAAAAAATATAGGTAATTATACTTATACAGTGTAGAGCCGTTCCAATAGATATGTAAACATCTCAGTCGATCATACTTGTATCAAAAGAAGAGCACGAAGTATTCGATATATTTCAACTCAGTTTTAACGTAGTTACAGACCAACTTCTTTGAGCATTGCGATTAATCCTGAGAAATGAGGTAATAATGAAATAATTATATCCTTTCAGGGTTCAATTATTAGCCAGAAGTTGATCGAAAACTCCACCAAAAAAGTGTATACCTACGTAAATTTCAAGATCATTTTACGTCCGAAAAATGTAGATATATCGTATCGGCGGTTGATATATTATGTACCTATCTCTTTTCGAGTAGTGCGTCGTGATCGAAGTTAGTATAATACGAGTTGCACCGAATGTAGGCAATGTACTTCCTGTAGAAAGGTTATGATATAGGTACAAATCGATTTACATATCGGACGTGGTGATGCGTACTTTTCGATTAACCGATCCGCAATCCAGGGTAATCTCGATCGTCCCAAGTTATCAGATTCCTGCGAATGAATTTGTAAAAATAGAGATCGTCATTTTGTCTTTCGATCTCGAATTCGTCTCTCGTTTGCGTAAAAAATTACGAAGACATTTGGGAATGCATAATTGTATACAGAGTCGTTATATTTTGAAGATCTGTTCGTACCCTAGGTACCAGCGGATCACGTATAGAGCATATGTATTTTAAACGCGTACTCCTGTATTTATTTAGTTAATTCGACAAACATCCCATATCCACAGTTCGCCTAATCATGGACGAACTCGCGAGTTAGTTACGAATTATTATTACATTGAAATTACAACTGTCATAGTCCGTACTCGAGCAATCGAAAGGAGAAGTTTCGAGTTCTTGCATCAATGTAAAAATTGAATAATGAAGCAGGATATATAGGGGATCGATGTTGTATACTAAAAATTATCCACGCGGAAGTTATTGGGATCTGACATGTCTCGATACGCCATCTGGTGGCGAGAAGTAAAACTATTGCTAGTATACCATTTAGTGGGTTAGCGAGTAACTGGCATTGGATTAATGCATATATGTCGCGTATTGTCCCTAGACCGATGCGAGGGAAAAATTCGACACTCTCTTTGGGACCCTTTGAGTCATAAATTAGTCCTGGGAAAGTTCCTCAATGTCACAGGGTCCCGTGTACGTGTACGTCCGTACGTGTACGTATCGAGAGCACTGGAGTTTTCCTCGGGATTTACAACACTTAAGGATGTATCACCTATATATCGAATGCTAACAGAACTTTATGAGATTTGCACAGGCAATGTACCAAATCAAATCGAAATCGACATATTCTGATTCAACAAATTCTGGCTCAGACTATATAGGTCATACATCCTTAATCCTGCCTTCCGCATTTCCCTGGAAATTTCTTCACGTTGCGTAGTTAGCACTCCTACCCCCAGTCGTAAGAGAAAACTAAAAAAGTCATACAACAAGCTCCTGGTAGAAGAGCGTCCAGTACGTTCAAAAACCTCGGAGCGAACAGAACATTATTATATTATTAAAAGTTATACCTTTTATTCATATGTTGAATTAATAGAAAAATTGAAGGTGTAAGATACCTGCCCAAGAGCAAATTGCGTTCATAGTTAAAGCCATTCGTAAATGTTTGGAAGACCAAACATAAAATAGTTTGAGGAGAGAAAGGGAATGGAATCGGAATCCAGGAAAGAACGCTGTTGCGACGAAGGAGTAGACAGAAGCGAAGAAACTGGAGAGAGAGTGTTGTAGTTTGGTAAATACGTAGATTTTATTTTTGGGTTAACAACGAATGTCCAGGAACACTTAGAGTGAGTGCGATGCTTGCGTAAGTGATAAGCAGGAGGAGATACGAACACGATAACGAATTTTTCACGACTGCCGGGAAACGGCTCGCAAGGAAGGGGTATGCTTCGACACAAGGGCGGGTTTTTTTCATTTCACGATGTGAGAAGAAAGTTTCGAGAAAGTGAAAGAGTAAAAACGTGAAAAAGACTCCGGGGTTGCGCGCAGATACGTCGACGTTCCGTGATGCACCCGTCCAGGGACAGGCATATACGCGTCTTGAAGGTTGGATTTATATTTATGGGAGGTCAACCCTGGACGATAATGGAGGGCAAAGGGTGCTCATGTCCTCCCGCGAGTCTAGTGAAAGTTGGGAAGGATTCGCGGAGCCCTGCGCGTGCCAAAACAATAAGTAATGACTTCACTCCCATAACACTCTGTGTCGATAGTATACTCATTTCGGCCATATTTGATTTTTCGAACTAAGCTCCTCCCCCATGTCAGATTCCAATACGGCAATTTCTGTGCATAGCAGTGGAGAATAAGGCCCAGCGCCCACGGTGCGACTGTTTTGAGACAAAGGTTGCAAACTAGTTTATTCTACAACCAGTTTACAACCAAAATGAAACTTCGGCGCGCACACGGATGCGACTCATTGTGAATCAGTTTTAATCAGTTGGTGTAGCAGTACAGCTAAATTTTTACAAAATGTCAAATTCTGAATACATTCAGAATCAGATGAGAAAGACATCATTGACTATTATCAATACCACAGACTGCACAGGATACAGAGGGAGTACTGGGTCCATCCATATATAAGGGGAAATTTGAATTCTAGGCTGTTCGTAGAAGCAGAAGAACTGTCCCAGACAGATAGAAAGTTTATAACTTTTTATCGAATGTCGAAAGAATCTTGTACCCGAAAATATACCGCTACGCTGATGGAGAGCACCTTGAGATTCGGGGCAACTTGAACTGCAACGCAACTGCGACCGCGGAAATATGGTCGCGTACGACTGATTGCAAACTAGTTTCATTCGAATCGACTCGTGTGCGGGTCAACACTTCTATACGCTGCCGAGGTTAGAAAACAGTTGCAAGCTAAACTGATTTGCAACCTTTGTCTCAAAACAGTCGCACCGTGGGCGCTGAGCCTTATACCGATAGAAGTAGAGTCGGTAGTTAGAGTTGGTGTCAATCCGGGAGATCGAAGCATCTAATCTCGAAATCGTGAATTTGTAAATAATGGAAATTACTCACCATTACCGGCCCCCAGTATCTACGCCACAGGAGAATTTTTTTAAATTATTTAATTATTACTTAGAGCTGTACGACATTAGCCTGTGTGCGAAATTTCATGGAAATCGATCCAGTGGCTTAGAAGTTATGATGAGAAAACCATTTTTTTTCGAAACTTTGACACCCTGTATCTTTGTTAGGAAACATTTTTGAAAAAAAATTTTCTTATGAGTCTACTTTTTTTTAATTGTTCTATTACATATAAAAAAATGACGTTTAACCTGGTCCACCCTGTATATTGTAACGTTGCAAATCGTGCACGTTACAATGTGACGCAGTCCCTCACGTCGCACCGCTGGTCCCGCCATCCCCAGAGCATTATTTAGAGCAAAAGCATAAATATAGCGTTAATAATTAGTTTTGTTAGCTGGAGGACAAGGGGCTGCAACGAGCGCCAGATGCCGTGCGGCAAGATGCCTACGACTTCCCTGCCAGGCGCAGGACTGGGACTTGCAGACGAGCAGCGTACCCGGCGAGGAACGTAACCTGTGTAGACAGGCACCCCGTTTCTTCGGCACGGATGGACCACTTGGGAGTTAGCGTCGCGTCGAGATTCTCCACGTGATCCCACAGGGGAATGTTCCGGAAGAATCTTCGGAAGCTAACTCCGTATCGGAATCCTCCGCGTGATCTCGCAGGGGAATGTTCCGGAGGGATTCATCAAGCAGTCATCCGTGAGTGGATAGTTCCGGAGCCACGAAGAAATCCATCGAGCTGCGCACGCATCCGAACCAACAAGGAAGGCGATATTGTCTTCGATTGGCGATCTACGGAGCGGGCGCGCAGCGCTAATAGCAGCGTCGCGCATGCAAATCAGCGGGGGAAATCGATCACCAATTAGATCGCGTAAAGGGCCCCTAGAGTGGGGAAGGGCCTTCTCTCCGCCTAGCAAGCCGAAGCGATCCTCCTTTTCCGTGCGGACCAGCGGCGTGAACAGACGTGTCTAGCAGTCAACTGCGGAATTTTTCCGGTAAGCCGGTTCCTTATCAGCGACACGTGGCCGTGAATAGTAATTCTTAGAGTCCCTTTTCGAATCGTATTGCCCTTGAAAGGCCTACCGTTTATCGTATATCGCGTGGAAGTATAGCGGACCCGTGGTAGTTATCGTAGTATCTTTATCGATTTTGTTTCGCGTATTAGTCGTCGATCGTGTGTGATCGCTTAGTGATTTCGTTTAAGTTATCGTATCTGGGGATGCTTGGGAAATTCGGTAGCATCCGGCAACCGAATTTCCTGAGACGAATTGAGCTCGCTACCAATTTAGTATTATAGAATATTTAGCGCCGGTAGTGCGGTTACCGGCATAGGAGAATCTCTAGTGCCGATAGTACGGTGGTATCTTTGTGAGGCATTCCGTGCGCTCGACTCTCTACTCTCTGCTATCTAGTACCGATTCGCGATTACCGTTAGTTCTAGTGATTCTCTTTGTTCCGAGTGCGCGCGTTTCAAACCTAGAGACCTGTGTGACCTTCCGTTATACGCCCGGCGTAGGAATAGTCGGTGCGTCGTAACTTTCTCGAATAACGGCTATCGAATTCGAATTCGAGTATTACCTGCTGTCTTCGCGCGTTGTCTTCGGTATTATCTTCGCGCGTTGTCTTCGGTATTATCTTCGTGGTCGAGCCTCGCGACCGGTGCGATATGAATTCGGTTACTATCTGCTGTCTCCGTACGTATCTCCGCGTCCGGATTTGAACTCGGTTACTATCTGCTGTCTCCGTACGTATCTCCGCGTCCGGATTTGAACTCGGTTACTATCTGCTGTCTCCGTACGTATCTCCGCGTCCGGATTTGAACTCGGTTAATATCTGTTGTCTCCGTGCGTATCTCCGCGTCCGGATTTGAACTCGGTTAATATCTGCTGTCTCCGTGCGTATCTCCGCGTCCGGAATTGAACTCGGTTAATATCTGCTGTCTCCGTGCATATTTCCGCGCGTCCGGATTTGAGCTCGGTTACTATCTGCTGTCTTCGTGCTTATTTCCGTGTATTACCTTCGGTGTCAGCTTCACGCGTGTTTTCGGTATTATCTTCGCGTGCCGTCTTCGTGTGATTATACCGAATATCTGTGCTATCCGATCCGAGACTATTACATATCGTTCTCTTTGTTGCGTTACTTAGGATATTTATCGTCCCTCGTAAGGGCTTTCGTTGATTGATTCGCGCTGATAGCCACGGTATATTAGTGGTAAGCACCGATACCGTCAGCCAATCCGACCATATTATATCGCGTGAGTTATTCTCTCAATAAATCTTAAGTGTTATTTCTTTGTTAAAAGCCGCCTCAAATTCATTTCTTTGTCTCACGACCCCGCCCCTCTCCTTCGCCGATACGGGGCTGAACTAGCGGAGTTCCGTTTCCGGTTCACGTGATCTGACTATTAACTATCGTGAATATCTTTGTTGTCTCGGGACACCTGGCGCCCAACATATCTTTATCTGCTATCTTGCCCGAGCTGGGCCAGTCAGAGAGCGTGCCGAAGTGTGCGACTACCCGGTAGCGCCGGGTAGCGTCGTTACAAATTGACGCCCAACGTGGGGCCCAAGAGAAAAGAAACTTGATTGGATTTGAGGGGCTTAAGATAGATCGTTTTGAATTTCGAAATAATATTTCCGACGAACACACCCTGAGAGAGAGAGAGAGAGATTGATTGATTGATTGATTGATTGATTGATGAAATGTTTATTGTTCAAATAGAACAAATCATAATGCCCTGAAATCAGGGCAAGCGTATAGTATACAATTTTAAAACAGCGTAAGCAAATATAATAGACTTTAAGCGGGTAGATAGAAAGTATAAGCGCAATAAAATAGTAATAGTGTGTAAGCATAATGAAGAGCGTTCTCTCTCATTTAAAAGTTAACAATCGTAAACACGCAGATAAACAAAACAGTTAAGTAAAATCAATTAAACAATACCAAAATCAAACAGCAGCAGCGCAGGGGTATAAAGCATAACGAGTAATAATAATATAAGCGAGTATGTAAAGAAATAGCGTGGGCATAGTGCAAGCATAGTTTCACCTTTTCACTTTAAGCGGGTACATAGAAAGTATGAGCGCAATAAAATAGTAATAGTGTAAGCATAATGAATAAGCGTTCTCTCTCAATTAAAGTTAACAATCGTAAACACGTAGATAAACAAAACAGTTAAGTAAAAACAATTAAATAATACCAAATCAAACAGCAGCAGCGCAGAGGTATAAAGTATAACGAGTAATAATAATATAAGCGAGTATGTAAAAAATAGCGTGGGCGTAGTGCAAGCATAGTAACAGAATAAAAGTGTAAGTATAATAACAAGTAATATTGTACATAATATAATGATATAAACACGTTGGTAAACAAAAACATTTAAGTAAAATCAATTAAACAAAATAAGTAGGAAGAAGTCAAATCAACAAGCAGTATCTCAAGGTGAAGACATAGAATATTGACAATTAACTTAAATATTGCCTATCGATAATTAACTACGGTTTCTATCCGAATCCAGTAGCCACTGTTGAGCTTTACTCTTAAAGGAGCCGAGTGAGGGAGCCTCGAGAACTTCCCTAGGGAAGGCATTCCACACGTAGGGGGCAGCAACGGCAAAGGAAGCTTTGTAAGAGTCGGTCCGATGAGGAGGAGTAGTTAGTGTAAGGGCATGTGTAGAACGGCTGGTAGCTCGTGTGGTGTAGTAAAAGAGCAAATCGGCTAGGAATTCAGGTTGCCTCGTGTTGAGAACCTTGTAAGTGAGAATTGCCAGGTGTAGTTTGCGCCGATTTTCAACTGGCAGCCAGCCAAGCTTGATTCTGTAGGAGCTGATTGAGGTATCGCGTGGCAGTCCAAAGATGTAGCGAATACCACGGTTTACGAGTCGTTGTAGCTTGAGGTCAAGGGTGGCTCCACAGCCATTAAGAACAATTGAGCAGTATTCTAAATGAGGTAAAATCAGAGAGTTAATCAAAGTTTTCCGTAGAGAGAGAGAGAGAGAGAGAGAGAGAGAGAGAGAGAGGGAGAGAGAGAGAGAGAGAGAGAGAGAGGGAGAGGGAGAGAGGGAGAGAGGGAGAGAGGGAGAGAGGGAGAGAGAGGGAGAGAGA